>JAGTXR010000322.1:0-326926 GCA_022606575.1 Glossosoma conforme
ACAGATCGAAATATTTATCAACGATGGTTATAATAAGAAAGTTTATGACTAAATAGTTGACTTTTGAAGTTTTAGCAACCGAACTGGACTACGCAACCGGCGTCGGTCAGGACAATGCGCAACAATGCGCGGGACGCAACCTTCTGCAACAGCTGGTCGTCCACCGCGCGGGGGAAAAACAAACATGGCAGTCGTCTCTCGTGCGCATGCGCTTGAAGAACGAAAACGACTAAAAACAAAAGTATAACTTACTTTATACCTACCTACCTACCTTTTAAATACCTACAATCTTAGATATTTTTTTCTAATATTTATATTTTGAATGTTAAAACTTGACAATCGAGGCAGTGTATAAGCATTTCTTAATAACATAAAAAACATCTATATTTTAAAGATTAATTTAGATATAATTGTTATAAAAAATGGAATCTTATAATCACTCAAATTTTAACAATTCTTGTTATAATTTCAGCAAACTAGTTTCACAATTGTGAATAATTTTTAAAATATTTTTTTACAGCAATGTAAAATATTGTATAAATATAATAATAGATCGATCACCTGGGATGGCAGAACAAAAAAAAGTCAACAGTCGCATGCATCAAGCAAGGCTAGCTTTCAATAAAAAAAGCAAAAATTCTTGAGAAATTTCTTGATCCAAAAATTATTTTATTGATCTTTTTTATATGCTAAGCCAAGACTGAGCTCCGCAGGCAGCTCGCTAGTGAGGGTATTTGGACTGGGGGAACCAAGGTACACTACAGAATCGCGGGATCCACCATAACAGCGCTTTTCAGGACTGTAGCGCCATGGGAACTTCATATTACAAATAACCCTCGTAATCGGGTATTCTTTTATATTTTCTTGTGTCGACAAAGTGGTATTTAGAGGTTATAATTAAAAATACATCGATTATGAACAATAAGTTTTTTATTCGTTTATATTTCAAAAAATCGTTTTACATTTTACACAATTGTTTATGAGCATCTTTATAATAATTGTTTTTTTTTTTCATCTTAAACATTATTAACATTTAATTTATTTAACAAGTGAATTGTTTTTTATTTAATACAGCAGTTCTTACAGCAAATAAGTGAACAATGCACAATTATTCAGCACTTAGAAGTAATTCAGTAACTATGGACAGCTAAAACAGTTCTAGAACAATTGCCCAGAAAAATAATATAATATTTTATAAATTGCACACATTTAAGTATATATTTGTTGGTTCCGCCGTATTTCGTCCCCAGACAATTCGTTCAACGACTCATCGGTAACGACGTGGGGCGCACTGGACGTCTGATTCACGGGACAACTGGTGCACCGAATTTCTCGTTAACCTAACGTGTTAATTCTTAGGTGATGAATCTTCGTGTACAGAGATGTCTTGGAACATGGCATGTAGAATACCAACAGACTTAAAACTGAGTGGTGGACATTTGTGGTGTCTATATATTCCAAATATGGAACGGTTATGGGCAAAAAAGAAAATTAATTTAAATAGTCAGTTTCTATAACGATTTTGATCGGTAAATTAATGATGATTGATACGAGAACAATGTTTTTATAAACCAAAGATATGAGTTGTAAATTGAGTTTGTTACTGACCATTCTTTACTTTTAACTGACCGAATATTTTGTCTAATACAAATATATACCGGTGGGTATAGCTCAATGGTCAAAACGTTTGCTTTGCAAGCCAAAGGTCACGGGTTCGATCCCCGACGGAAATAAAAAAAGAAAAAAAAATCGATTTCTGAGCTCTTAAATACCCCCGGTTGGTGTGAATTTGATTCATCACCCGTACAATTCCAGTCATAGTCAATTAATCAAAATTGTTGGTAGACGAAAGTCGTCCCGTGAAGACCACCCATTCATAGTAAATTGTGACATTGGCAGATCAACATTCCACATGCAGCGCTTAATCATATGCACCATAGTAAGCGTCATAGAATTCCACAGTTGAGACTTGAGAATTACTATCACCATCTGTCGGTATTCCCCTGTATGTGTTTACATAAATAAATGAATTTGTATTTTATGTTTTTACTGGGCATTTGTTCCAAAAAGTAACATAAGCATTACCTAAGTGTTAATTGTTTAATCAGTCAATTCAATAGACAATAATTACATATTAAACAATAGCTTTATATATATAATATAGCATTATATAGCTGCTTGAAATGTTTTATAAGCAGGTGTGATCTGTCCTTCACTAACTCGCTACATAATTCACAAGAGCGAGCGAGATGAAAGCATGCGCTCAATCGTCACTAATAGTACAGTGGTCCCTCGACATACGAGTTTAATTCGTTCCCCCAATTTAAAATTTCCCCATTGAAATTAATAGCGAGCACAACATATCAAAGATGCTTTGACAGCGGAGCACACTGATAGCTAATTCTTTGACCGTGGCCGGGGGATTCACGCGGGAAAGCGTGACGCGCGGTTCGTGTGCAACCGGCCGATCCGCTAAGCCGATTGTTCGTATTTCAAAGCAAAAAATCGCTCACTTGACGGCTCGTATCTCAAAATACTCATGTATGTTGTATGTCAAGGTACCACTGTAATATACTTGGGTGTGTATCATAACCAAAAAATATTTACTATAGTAATATTTGACTAATTATTTAACAGTATAAGCACAAGCACAGATATGTATAGAAATCGATAATAATCATTATTAACAAAATTAGCTAGTTAATGTTAGTATAATTATATTTCAGACATTAACCTTTAAACGCCCAGTGGTCCCATACGGGACCGCAAATTTGCGTCGTTCAATGCCCTAGCAGGCCAATGTTTGTAATGTTTCGTCGCACAATAAATTCTTCCATGAACTTGCTTTAATACTATTATTACAAATTAATACGATTGTGAAATGAACCATAAGCTTGTCCTGTATAGAGTAGGACATTGAACGACGCAAATCTGCGGTCCCTTAAGGAAACCACTGGGCGTTTAAAGGTAATGGATAAAGGGGTAATACTTGGATTGCCCCGAAAGAGGACCTAGCCCCTGGACATGACCAAGGGTGGAATATATGGAGGTCCCTTAACAGACTTCGGACCGGAGTATGCAAGACGAGGACACAAATGAGGGCCTGGCAGTTTTACAGCGGACCGACTGAATGTGACGGCGTGGAGCAGACCCTGTCACACCTTCTGGAGTGTGCGCTGTGAGTGGCTGCACCCAGGAAGACCTGATGATGGCCAGAAGCAACGCCATCGACGTCGCCCACTTCTGGGCAGACAGGATCTGACCCTGTTGTTTCCGACACGATTATATATATAAGGGGTAATTTTTGCATCAAGTGGTTATAATAAATAGATAAGAAATATCTCATACGAAGCGTTAGCCGACCACTGCAAGATGGACTGAGGACATCAGAGGAATAGTGGAAGTGGACTGGATGCGGAAGGCGGAGGATCGAAGAGGATGGAGACTCATGCGGGAGGCCTACGTTCGGACACAGGCTGTTGATGATGATGAATAAATATTATGAAAATCACGTTTCTTTCGTTTTTAGATATTCAAAGGCTTGATGTTTGTTTTATGTTAACACATACAGAAGAATGCCAATAAATGATTATGGTAATTCTGAAATCTGTGGATTTCTAAACTCTAAAATAGTAAAGTTGTTGTGAATTTGATCCCTCACCTGTTAAATGCCAGTCATAGCCTATGAATCAAAATTGGTGGCAGACAAAAATCGGCCCGTGAACACCACCCATCAATAGTGAATTCATGTAATAATTGGATGATGCGTTAATGTCGAGCTGTAGTCTATGACGTTGGCGGATCAACACTCTACATGCAAGCGCTTAATCATATGTAGCATTGTTAACATCATAAAATCCACAGATGAGACTTCTGCATCACCATCACATTCTGTCGGTATTCTCCTGTATATGTAGATACAAAAATAAAAAATAAAGTTGTCCGAAGTGAGCAGGGTACTAGCATATATACTTCGACTAACTTCGCAAGGTACTTCACGAGGAATTTCAACAATAGTGTATAGCCACCATAACAATTTTACCCCTTTAACCATAAGTCTTTCACTGTATCAATGCAACACATATAAAATCTTCCAGATATCGGAAACATTGAGCATATTTAATAATACAACAAGCTGCCTTGCAACCGCTGGCAGTAGCACTAGCAGCGCCTGCTGTTATTATATTGAATTTTACAATCGTATCAAAATTATTGATGGCTGACAGTAGCGGCTTATTGAAACAGCAACTGGCATGCAGCCTGATGCAGGTCTAACATAAAAATCATAAAAGGAGACAATTCATAAATAACGTCTCAAGTTTTCACGGCCAGATTTGGTATTGCGGCTTTTGGGTTTAGCCATGTGTGGCGAACTTCCTTCAACCAATATTTCTATATAAATATAATCTGAATAAACCAACTCAAAACTAAATAAATCATCAATTCTGAAGAAGACCCCTGCAATGGCGGTCGAAATATTGGTTGAAGGAAGTTCGCCACACACGGCTAAGCCCAAAAGCCACAATACGAGACAATTCATTTTTGTAAAAGAAAGGGGTTGGGTCGCACCTTAGGACAAAATGGTTCAGGCCTCAGGAGCGTGAGGCTAATCATAAATTTGAATTAAAAATCCGAACAAATTAGCCAAAAATATGCTTTGAATTCTACAGTTACTCTCTCTTTCAAGAACTTGGACTTCTGCTCTGAAGGTTGTTGAAACCATGTATGTTTACCAAGTGGACCTTAACCCTTTACGTGGGAGGTGCGGATATATCCGCACCAACTTGCACTGCTCTTAAGTGCGAGGTGCGGATTTATCCCACGCCCTGAAAAAAACACGTCGCTTCAGTGCGAGATGCGGATTTACCCGAATACTACAATATATTCAATATAATTTTGTTTCATATTACGACATTTCTTCGTCAAAAATATTTTTTACGATATGTGTTGAGTTGTGGTTCATTCTACACATGTTTCAAATTTGCTCTTTTTTTAATTAATAATGGATTTATTTAATTTAGTTCTGAAGGTGAATATAAATGCAAAATCTTATTCCACACGTAAAGGGTTAAGGAGCAGATTTGTCCTAGAACGAAGAATGGATAGTGGCAGTCAGCTGATGCTGTACGCAGAACTAAGTAGTGGATATTTTTGATGAAAATGTTTTTTCTTTTTTTTTCCATAAAACAGTCGATTAAGATACAAAGATAGATTTGACTAAAACATGTATTTAAGATGCTTCAAGAGAGCATAAACTGCATCAGCTTTTTCACTAGGTCTACATATATGTAATCATATAGCTTTGGTTGGAGATATGATTAAAAATGAGGCAATGATAGTGGCAGCATTTTTTGGGAAGAATACAAATTGAAAAGATTAAAACTGTTTAAACGCCTATTTCTTGTAGAGCTTCACAATGAATTAGAGAGGAAGCACAGATGCTGGGAGAGCATTCTAGAATGTATGCTTTGAGGTATATTGCGGTATAAAAACTAAGCTATGCAAATAATATTATTACATAAAATGTTGGCAAATAAGAAGCATTTGACAAATAGAAAACCATTGAAGTATTATTAAATCTTATGGAATATTAAAACAAATGGATCATAGAAGACTGTAATGCTTTATTCTTACCGGATGGAGTGACCTAGCTAGGAGTACAACTGGAGTATGAATCACAGAGGTATTCTTAAGGATATCATCTATAAGACTAGCTATAACTATAGTCGGTAATCTTTAGGAATACTAACATTTTTTCAGTTGTTAAGACATTTGTTGTGTAGCAAATTACATACCATCGAAGCCCTCGGATATTTTTAGCACAGTAAGGAGATACTAGTAGATATAATTTATGTAGTGAAATAATCAGAGATCATGTTCATGGGGAGATAATACCTAACAAGTAGTAAAGAAAATATAACAAAAAATAAAACAAACAATAAAAAAATGAATAATCTTTAATATGAAAATAAAAACATATTTATAATAAAATAATAAAAACATTTTCATTGTTTTTTTTTGAATCTTCTAAGTTTAGCACAAGACATTCGCTCGATAACGTCAAAACGGCGCATCTCGCTTTCGATCCGAAGCGAGTTACGCCCTTTCAGTTCGAGCACGCACAGAGTAACATTATTTATATATACAACATTAATTATTTCATTATTATAAAATTAACTACAATATAGTTTTACATATTTATTTATTTATATACGTGAAATAAAAAGAGCGTAAGCGCCAAAACACCTTTTCATATCGATTACTTTATCAGCATGTTAAAAAACAATTACACTTAAAACTTTTTTTTACTTCCTTTAATCATTTTTCATTTCACTATCCACAGTTTTTTTTAACCCTTTCGCATCGGTTGTCGGCATATGCCGTCAAAGATTCCCTGACCGTTGACATCGGTTGACGTGATATATCGTTTCGCTACTTTCAGTACTCATTGTGACATCTACGGTAGTAAATTGGAAGTGCAGTCATTCCCTTTATCAACCTACTTGTATTATTTACAGGAATCTGTAAAGCATGTAAATTAATATTGGTTTCGTCACAGGAGCGATTTTTCTGTAAGCCGCATGTGTCAATGCCACCACATGTATGGAGTTACACAATGAACGATTGTTAAATATAATAGTTTTTTATGCATCATCTGATAGCTAAAGGATACAAGAACCAATGTGATATATGAAAATAGGTCAGATAAGTATATTTATGCTTCAAATACTAGTTTAAAGCAAAAAATGGTTTGAAAAATTCACGCCGTATTGACAGTATAATTTGTATTTCACCGAGCCGTAACGAAAGGGTTAACTATATAGACAAAAATATAGTAATTAGGTACCATTAATGTATATTTATATGTATGTATATGGTTCAGATCGTATGTTTATACACTCAATCGCAGCAAAGGACTATTGCGGCGTGGAAAGGATGTATTGAAAAACTGATGCATTTTTGTCTAAGAAAAGCACCACCGAGAATCGGACGTGACTCATATGCACTCGTACGAGATCATTGGCGCCGCGATGCTCAGTCGTGAGCGACACAAAAGCCAAGATAATTAGTTGTAAAAAAAAATCATTTTTTTACGCTTAAAGAGTTAAATTGATTTGCGTCTTTTGAGTTGCGCCATGGGAAGCGATTTTTAAAATAAAAAAAATATGCGAAAAATTAATAATCACTGCTCGACATGGCCGAACCTAAAAGACGCAAAAATACAAGTGAGTGTTACATATATATTTAAGCTAGGTTACAAAAATAATATATTACATGATATTCCATTTAAGTTGTGGAGTCTATGTGAAGAATATTAAAAATAAAACATAAAAACTGTACATTCACGGGATTCGAACCCGCGAGCATAAAATAAATAAACGCCTTACAAAGAAGAAGAAGAAGACGGCGCAGTTCGGCTAACCTAACCTTAAATACAATTTAATGGCATGTGTAAATATGAAAAATAAAATATTAAAAAAAAAAAAACTATACAAAATATTGTTTCACAGCGATTCAAAAAAAAAATATTCAACCATGTTATAAATTGTCGAAATGTAAAACAGTTTTGTTACGGTGGCCATATGTCCCAAATTTCATACAGAGAGAAATTGAAAAAAAAAACAGTTCATCGTTGTTTTGTTATATTTTCAGTCAAATATATATTAATATAAAAGGGAAGAATTATTGGTTTATACACATTTTATACATAATTATGTGTGTCACAGTTATATCTTAACCCTTTAGATGCGGCGTGCTTATATATACATGACACTTTATGTGGCTAAAGAGCGGCTTGCCGATATATATTGATATCAGCTTGATATAGTTCATGTTCCTACTATACCTATATAGGACCTTGGCGTCACCCTAAATAGTAAATTATCTTATCACGACCATATTGATAGTATTGTGAACAAGTCCCTTAAACTTCTAGGTTTTATCAATAGAATCACAAAGGATTTTAAGAACCTGAGCTCCATCAAGGTCCTTTACTGTTCTCTGATTCGTCCGCAGCTAGAATATGCTAGCGTTATATGGTCTCCCTACTATCGAACTCATATCGACCGGATTGAATCAGTCCAACATCGCTTGTCAAGAGTTGCACGACTGATCGGCCTTGAGAGAGGTAGCTACTCCTATGAAGATATAGAGAAGCGACTTAATGTATCTACATTGGAGAGACGTAGAACAGTGACTGACTTGCTGTTTATTTTTTAAATTATGAACTCTATAATAGATGACTCGACATTATTGCAGGAAATTACGTTCAATGTTCCCTCCCGGTTCACTAGAGGCAGTGACCTGCTACATGTAAGGACATCCAAAACCAACTACGGATTCTATTCTCTATGTTAAGAATGTGTAGACTGGTTAACTCCTCTAGTGACTTGGACTTTTTCGGGGTGGACCTTCCAGCATTTCGCAGATCCCTCTACTAATGTACTAGATCTGTTTTTTTACTCATGTTCATGTTTTGTCTAAATGTATTGTCTTAGCTATTATATTGTTCTGTTTTACCATTTCATTTATTGTATTTTCTATTTTAAAACCATATGTATTGGCCTAGGCCATTAATAAAATAAAATAAATAAAATATAGCTCTTTTAGGCTGATGCCGTAAAACCTCGAAAAACAATCTTTTGTATCTTATTTTTGTTCACTCGCCTGACATGCACATCTAATAATGTCAGTTTTAATTATATATAAAATTACACGGCGTTTGCATACGCCATTTTATTTCTTATGACAGTTGCTCTATTTCATGTTGGTGCAATTGTCATCTATAATTTGCTTTTTTGCCGCGATTGTTGTTAAATTTTAGACTTTTTTTTTAAAGTTAAAAATGTACATATGTATAAAATAATAATTCATTATAAAAAAAATAAATATAATAATTTTATTTTTCCATGGATTATCGACACTTCTTATGGAACAATGATAAAAACAACGGCCACACCTAAAAGGTTAATACTTTTCTATGTATATAAAGTAACTCGTCAATGTGTATAAAAACTGATATATATAAATTTATATATATTTTTTTATCTCGTGGTAAATTAAACGAAATGCATTGCTTTCTAAATGGCTGTATCTATTTACAAAGATTTTCTTCGATTTATATTTTTTAGAAAAATAATGCATATTTAGTCTTTAAATGGCATCTAGTTTTAGATAAACGTGTGCAAATTTTACGTAGCTACTGTTCAAAATTAAGCAGAAGTTATCGTGACAGACACGCACACATTTATTTTATTTTTTATACTTTAAAATTGACACTTTAACTGAAGCACATAAGAGCAAAATAAAAAGAAAAAAAAAATTAAATGAAAAATAGTATTATAAAAAATAAAAAAATATATATTGAGAAAGGGGGACAATTTTTTTTTTTGAGCATTTGAGCGTTGCTTATCATTAATTAAAAAAACAATTGCAAAATACAATGTCTAATTGTTTTAATTTAGAACTGCACGCAATGAATTTGAAAGAAGAGATGTCTTGGGACAAAACAAGGACAATGGCAGCTGATATAGCCGTGTCGACAATTTTAAGTAAATTTTAATTTTTTATAAAATACGATATTGAATTGAGCCGTCTCTTAGAACAAAATGGTCCAGACTTTGAGAGACAGTCGGACTAATAATCCAATTTTCTTAACCCTTTAAATGCTAGGTGCGGATATGCACTGCTCTTAAGTGCGAGGTGCGGATTTATCCCACGTCCTGAAAACAACACGTCGCTTCAGTGCGAGATGAGGATTTATCCGAATACTATATTGAATATAATTTTGTTCTTCTTTCTTTCGTCAATTTTTTTTTTTTACGATATGTATTGAGTTGTTGGTCATTCTACACATGTTTCAAATTTGTCTTTTTTCAAAGATAATAATAGATTTATTTAATTTAGTTCTGAAGGTGAATATAAATGCAGCACTGAACAATCAAAACACATAAAAAAAATCGTCCTTAAAAATATTAAACTTTATATTTCATCGACTAATTGACTTATTTCGTCTTATTTCGCACGTAAAGGGTTAAAAAAAAATTGATTAACAAATCACTCAAAAATATTCCACGGATACTACAGCTACCCTCTTGGACTGTTGCTCTGTAGTTTGTCGAGAATCATATATATTCCCGAATGGATATTCAGATGCATACAAGTCTTAGAACAAGTAATGGATATAAAGTAGCAAAAGACAGAACTAAGTAGCGGCAATTTGTGGTGTCCATATGTTCCATACATAGAACCTATTTGAGAAGAAAAAGATATCACCTATAATGGCGACTAACCGGCACCATTCAAAACTCTTCATGTGTAATTTTTTTTAACCTTTAAACGCCCAGTGGTCCCATAGGGGACTGCAAATTTGCGTCGTTCAATGCCCTAGCAGGCCAATGTTTGTAATGTTTCGTCGCACAATAGATTCTTCCATGAACTTACTTTAATACTATTATTACAAATGAATGTAATCCGATTGTGAAATGAACCATAAGCACTCCTGTATGGGACCGAAGGGCATTGAACGACGCAAATCTGGGCTCCCGTAAGGAAACCACTGAGCGTTTAAAGTTTAATCTTCACAGTTGTTCCTTTCAGGACTTTTTGATGGGCAACAGAAAGGCTATTGATGTTGCCGACACGAAGAAGAACACCTTCACTTAGTTTTCTTTACACATTATTAACAGCAGTCAATATAAGATGTCAATAATCAATTACAGTACTGACTACATTATATGTTATTCACATTCACTGTCACTCTGTCACGATGCGTCAAGCAACATACACGTCCGTCGTTGTCCCGGCGCACACTGAGAGCTTCATCAATTCATCACGCTGTGGTCGGCCGCACGTGGCTCACATCGGGCGGCAGACAGGCCAGTAAGGGATGACACTGAAAAAAATAAAACAAATTATTACTTGAAAATACTGTTAACACTATAAAGTCCGCACTTTTACGCGATAAACTTACGCTGGAGGCCGACTGTTTTTTTTAAAGAATTGCTTCCACAAAATTGGCATATATTTATTTGTTCATTCATCTCCCATCATCGTCGCTGTCTTGGATCTCTAGACAAAGTATCAGCGTATATAAGGAGACTAATTCTAACCAAAAATGTATTGGATTGGTAGATAAAATGAAATTTTAAAAAACTGTTTATATTTTGAGAAATACTTATTTTGCTAACAATCATAAAATCTAAATACATACAATCTAAATATTGATCGAGAAAAACGATAAGTCTTACAAAAATGCTCTTTTTAATTTTTATATCCGTTTTTATTTGTTCAAATAAAATTAAATATGACCCTCAGGAAAGAAAGGTTTGAGATCTTCGAATTATGGTCGAATGTAAAAACAACACATACGTTATGCGATCGGCAACTAACGTTTGAAAAAACTTAAAGCTGTGTACAGTCGGCCACTAAACGTTGGCGGAACGATCACACACAAGTTGTGTGACCCGCCTGTAACGTTCTGCCTGGCGATTACACACATATTGTGTAATCGGACTAGATAGTGTTAATATATAAGTTTATTCGCTCCCAATCGCTTCTACATCTAGAAATCCACGATTGATCTAAGCAATAGTTATTGGTGAGTAATCTTTTGAATATCGAAAGTGCAAAGCAGCATTTTTATTATTTCGATTTTTTCGATCTATATTTCTTGGTAGAATTCCATAATATCAGATATAAAATGAAATATTTTTTAGAATTTATTCCACATATATTTTTTTGACGACATGTTTCACCCAGGTCATTTTCAAGTCAATTAGTAAAATGTTTTTGGCTCTATATAAGACAAAGAGTTAGTGAAAAGGTGGATATGAATTGTGAAGCATTTTAGTCTTACTCAGTGTGCGCGGACTATGTGTAGAGCGTGCACTGTATGTAGGTGGTGGGCACGAATCCCTCCTGCCGCAGATCTGCCCGCCGCACGCGCGTCCAGCCGTCCCCCTGGTCCAGCTCCACCAGCAGCAGCTCCTCGCCCTCCCGCATGCCCATCGAACCTTCAGACGTCGCTGGAAAAACAACAGCAAATAATATTTTAACATATCTCCATTTATATCATAAAAACTAAATAAATCATCAATCCTGAAGAAGAGCCCTACAATGGCGGTCGAAATATTGGTTAAAGGAAGTTCGCCACACACGGGGCTAAACCAAAAAGCCACAATATGAAATATGGCAGTGAAAACCTAAGAAATTATTTAACCCCTATCACTCGAGAAAAAATAAAACAATGTAAAAAGGGTGAATTTAATTTGCGAAGGGATGTTAACATGGTAATCGCCATGTCATCCTCCGGTGGGCGACACTGAGACATTACACTCAAACCGTGTCAGCCACCGGTGGCTGACGCGACATATATAAATTTTCTTCTCCTCTCTCCATACAAGCAGCTAATTAGAACGTCTGACACGGCCCTAATACCGAGAACCAAAAAAAAAACATTTTCCGACACTTAAAAAAAACGGTTTTGGCTGTCAATGTGTTAGAACTTGCAAAAATAGTATTTGATTGCAGAATTTCTTGGGTTTTTGCAGATGGTTACCTTGGAAGGGGTAGAGCGCCTTGCAGGTCCCCAGCGGCTGCTGCGGCTCATACAGCTCCCCGTCCTCCTCCTCCCCCTCGGGCTCCAGCTCCCCGCCTCCTCCCCCGGCACCGTTACTGTGCCCGCTGCCGCTGCCGCTCCCACTTCCCTGTCCCGCCCCTAGGCTGTTGTGAGACGTGCCGAGACCCGACTCTGGACTTCCGCCAGATCTAAAAACAAAACATAAACAAGCACCATCTATAAATTCAATTCAATTCTTCACAAACATTACAAAATTCGATTTGATTCATTTATAAATATTGATAATGACCAATCAGCACCGTACTTCATGATTTCGTTCATTGAAAATCACTATCAGATTTATTTTGCAACCACCATCGTGTACCCCAATACTAGACCAAGCCAATGTCTCTTGACAGTGATGGATTGAGGAAGTCTACGAGTTAGTCGAAATTGCAGTCTCTTGAACAGAGGCCATACCTAACGTGATCCACGTAAAAACAAGGTAAATAAATAAATATTTATTATTTATAATGGAATCTCAAAGTGAATGCTGAAAACATGGAGAAAAATAATAATACAGATTCCGCTTAATTGGGACACCGCTTAATTGCGATAGCCGCTTATTTGGGATAAATCTCAAGGAACAGAAGCCAAACCATGAAACCAATAGTAAATTTATAAGTTTAATTGGGACAGTAAATTTAAGATCCTATTATTAACTATGAAGAATTTTCAAGAATAGATAACAATCTACCATGTTACGATGATAATAAAGACTGTGAGGATTCAATTCTAGAAGGTATTAAATCAAAATATGAAAAATTAGACGAAGATGACGATGATGATGATGAGTCACCTGTGCCTAACCAGGAGGCAAAAAAATGTATGGCCGTGTTACAGAGTCATTTTATGCAGGAAGGAAATGAAGAGAGCCCTACATCCGCACTGAATGTCTGTGCTGATTTTGTAGAAGGGAAATGTTACAAAAGACAGACTACACTTGACTCATTTTTGCATTGAATTAAATTGTATGTACCTACCCGTTTATTATTTTAACACATTCGCATCGGTTGACATTCGCGCTCGGCTGATACTCTAATACGGGCGATAAATCCATGTCGCGCGTACAAAATATGTTTCTACATTAACTGCCATAACTTTAAAAATATCCAACATAACTACATATTATTTTCAATATGATACTCGCCAATTATAGCACCACCAGCAAAATCATTGAAAAGTTGTAGAACATCTAACAATGATTTTAAATTATGTCCACAACTTGAAAATACACGTTAAAACTTTTAAGGGTACATTTTTAGAGTTATAAATATTTTTTAAGATTTAGAGTGTGATATTCAAGGTAATAATAACCCTTACGAAGGGCAATATCACAAAAAATATACATAAAATACTAGCGATTATACAATAAAATAAAAAATATATGTTGATTTTACAAAATAAAAAAACATTATTTATTCTAAAAATTGAAACAAATTTGTAGTGACCCTGTGTCTTAAATATGAATTTACTTTTGTAAAATTGATAATGTCGAACCTTATAAGTAAGAAAAAGTCAAATGCTTGTAAAAAAAATCAAATATAAATACCCTATCCGACTTTAAAGATAGGAGTGCGTAAAAGGTAAAAATACCCTTCCCCTAAATAACCGTCAGTCGAGGTAACGGGTATTAATACCTTTCCCGATGCGAATGTGTTAATTAGGTTTTTATTTTTCTTAAAAGTTTATATTACATATACAGTTTCCAAGAGTTTATAAAATAGAATTATTGAAAAAATATGCATTGTTTAATTTTATGTGTGTATTAGAGGTTAATGGCCTTAGTTGCCAAAACCAAATAAATTAATTTAAAAAATGTGAAATTCGCTTAATTAGGACAGTCGCTTAATTGGGACAAAATGCACAGGTCTCGATGTGTCCCAATTAAGCGGAATCGACTGTATATATATTTTTTAACTGTAAGAAAATCTAGATTGGTTTCAACACATGTGGCATGGTTGCAATATGAACTAAATGTACAATTCTAAATGAACTTCCAGGAAAAACTAAATGAACAATTCTAAATGAACTTCCAGGAACAACTAAATGAACAATTCTAAATGAACTTCCAGAACATCAATACATTTTTTGATGGAGCTTGTTTCCTGGATTTCTGTATAATTTATGACATTCGAATGAAACATTGCTTTGGAGGAAATACATACGTTAAAGATCCAGAAAGGTTAAAAATTGGAAATATAGAGTATAATAATAGTATTAAATATAATTGATTAATATATTCTAATATAATTTAATATTATCGTATAATCTTCTGAAGACAGAAGGAAGGATGGCACTTACCCGTGGTGTGGTTGAGGTGTGTTGGGGGCGGAGTGCTTGGCCACGCCCACGCTGCTGTCGCTAGCTGACCGGGACAAGGACTCTTCGTTGCTACCGATGGAATGCCTGCAACGTCAGTACACTCTGAATAAGAACAGATATGGCGCGGGCGACCAAAACATCAGAGACGAAACGTAGCAAGACTTAGTAATTAAATATACACATACTATACATCAAATTCTTTATACGCATCGATTCATTCAGTAAAAATATCGGTAGAAGCAGGATGCGAACCGCGAGCCTTGGAACCAACCGTTGCTCTTGTTCGTTACCCTAGTCAACTCGATTATCTCCTGCCCGAACGGAGGAAACCTAACGATATTTATTTACATGCTTTACAGATTCCTGTAAAGAATACATGTAGGTTGATAAAGGGAATAACTGCACTTCCAATTTCCTACCGTAGATGTCAGAATGAGTACTGAAAGTAGCAAAACGATATATCACGGCTACCGATGTCAACGGTAGGGGAATCTTGCACGCCATATATCGGGTAACGATGTCAACAGGTTAAACACTCAACAGTTGATTGTGAGGCTCTTGTTGAGGTAAAGCTTGAGTTTAGCGCACCTGTGAACGCTGCCGTTGAGTCTTGGATGTGGGGCCCCGGCTGCCAGCTCAGCTCCCTGCGCCTCATCCAACCATGCAGTGTACCGCGTCAGCTCTGCCTTCAGCTTCTCCAACTTGTGACCGCTTTCATTCAATTCACCTGCAAATGTAAAAAACACCATTAGATATGAGGACAGTGTGATAAGTGACTATTTGTATTTTCTAACATAGACTACAAGTGTATTCCTTTTGATTTGTTGATCACGAGACTACGTATTGATATACAGGTATATTAACATTTTCCTCTCTCAAAAAAAGGGGAGTTATTACGTCGCGTGAGGCAGGATGAGGAGCAGACAAACACTTTCTTTTAGAAGCACAGATTATATTTACTTTAAAATCATTACAAGCTTTCAACCACGCTGGTTGTCATGCCGCGTGGCCACCATACGACCTTGCCAAGCCAAAGGGTGGAGACCGACTGCCGTGGGGGTCGCCAGCGCTATGGATCTCGCTCAGCGCCGCCGGTGGCAAGACTATGTAACTAGCCCCAATGTGACCACATACACAAAGGTCGGAAACAACACAGTCAGATCCTGTCTGCCCAGAAGTGAGCGACGCCAATGGCGTTACTCCCGGTCATCATCGGGTCTTCCTGGGCGCAGCTACTCGGACACAGCGCACACTCCAGAAGGTATGACAGGGTCTGTTCCGCGCCGCAGTCACATTAAGTCGGTCCGCTGTAAAACTGCCAGGCTTTCATTTGTTTCCTCGTCTTGCATACTCCGGTCCGAAGTCTGTTAAGGGACCTCCGTATATACCACCCCTGGTCGTGCCCAAGGGCTAGGTTCTCTTTCGGAGCAATCCAAGCATTCCCCTCAGTTGAGCTTCTCCACACGCTCAGCCGCAGGGTGGCCTCAGGTATCACCAGTACCGTTGTTGACTGTAGGAAACTTCTTCTTGATTTGAGCCGTGTGGTCATCTTTTGATACACAAACATTTGCAACCTACGACACACATCACCCTATGTTTCGCTTCCTGTCAAGAGTAGCACGACTGATCGGCCTTGAGAGAGGTAGCTACTCCTATGAAGATATAGAGGCGACTTAATGTACCTACATTGGAGAGACGTAAAACAATGACTGACTTGCTGTTTATTTTTAAAATTATGAACTCCATAATCGATGACTCAACATTATTGCAGGAAATTACGTTCAATGTTCCCTCCCGGTTCACTAGAGGTAGTAACCTGCTACATGTAAGGACATCCAAAACCAACTACGGTTTCTATTCTCCTACGTTGACAATATGTAGACTAGTCAACTCCTCTAGTGACTTGGACTTTTTCGCGGAAGACCTTCCGGCATTTCGCAGATCCCTCTACTGATGTGCGTGATGTCTGTTCTATTTACTCATGTTTATGTTTTGTCCAAATGTATTGTCTTAGCTTATATATTTATTCTGTTTTACCATCTTCTTTAATTGTATTTCTAATTTAAAACCGTATGTATTGGCCTAGGCCGTTAATAAAATAAAATAAAATAAATTAAAAATCAAGAAAAAGTTTATAGTTAAACGGCAAGAGGCCCGATTTTGCTCTCTTGTAATAAATAATATAACTGACCTTCCACGGTCATGGGATCTCCTAAAGCAGAGTTCCCCTCGTAGACTCCTTTCATCTTCATCAGTCCATCTATTGCGGCTTGTTCTTGATTAACCTGGAATGGAACAATTCAACATTATCAATCTCTAACTATAATAAACAGATCTATGTCATATAAAAATAAACTATAAATTCTATGTTATAACACAAAAAAACTGAGATATCGACGTCTAATATAAATGAAGTCAACATTTCTAGACTATGTATTATGATTGATATGCTGGTGAACCTGTATAAATATAATACAATTTTGAATTAATTTTAATTAAAAAATAACTAATCAAGTATGCTTATAGTATTTCCAAATTAATTTTGTAGTAATTGTTCTTGTTTCGGACCAGAAATCTCCATCATAAACAACCTAGTCTGGTTCGGGTCTGATTCAAAAACTTACATGCAGGAGAGCAGTCGGTCGAGACCAGTGCACTCTATGATGTTCAGCCAGGGTAGCTGGACTGGGTATATGAGTACGTTGGGGAGTTGCAAGTGTATATTTATCTGTTTTTTTAAAGGATTCAGATAAAAATTATGAAACACAGACGCTGGAAGAGCGTTCCAAAGCTTACCAGTGGCATTTAAGAAGGAACTTTGAAAACTGCCAGTTTTTGATCAATACACGTTAACTGTGTATAAATGTTCAGTAAGTATAAGACGTGTTTGTCGGTTGTTGGTGGGTGAAGAAGGAATTAGTTTATTAAGTTCCGAAGAGCAGCGACCGTGGTAATAACGATAGAAAAGACTAAGTGAACCAATCTTACACATGTGTTCCATGGATTGCAGGTTAGACATAAGAGTGTCATTGTTTATCAAACGAATTGCTATTCTTTGAACTGAGTCAATTAAGTTTGGAAGGTATTTTGGGGCTCCAATCCAAATGTGACTGCCATGTTCAAGGATAGATCGGATTTGTCCTTTATATAGAAGAACAAGTTGTTTATCATTGAAATACCGTCAAATTTTTGATCGACACTCTTTAACTGTGTATAGATAGATGTTCAGCTAGTGTAAGACGAGTTTGTCGGTTGTTGTCGGTGGGTGGTAATAGACAGTATTAAATTTACCAGTAAACGAATATGTCAGTTTTTACATTTAGATTTTGACTGAAGTCCAACACATATTATATTAACTATTATACAGCCCGATGAATCGGTCACATCATGCGCCACTATGGTCTTCTTCACGACATTGTGTAGGGGATGGCTAAGGGTAGAAACTGTAGAGGGCGCCCTAGGCGGGATTATTTGCGGCAAGTGTTCGAGGACATGAGTTGTAGCTCTTATGCTGAGCTGAAGAGGGTTGCGGAGAACAGAGATGAGTGGAGATCGAGATGCAAGATATTGTTGCTGCAAACCAATCCACCGGATTGATACTACGAAGAAGACAGCTAATTTCGAATGTGACAACAATAGAATAAAGCTGTAATACGAGGCTGCGAAATCCATATCATGACCGCTATAGATGTCACACCGTATTTTAAATAATTCATAAAGATTTTTATGGGTTACCTGTTTCTTGAGCTCCATGACTTTGGCAGCGAGCCTTTTCCGCCGTTGATTCGGGGGAAGGTCGGCATAGTCCTCCTTTCCATCCACGGATATGTTGTTCTAAACACAAAACAGAAAGGTCATTCCAAGATGTCGACTAACGACACACTCACACAATACAACACACACAAAACACACAAAAAAAACAGCATTATAAGAGACATCGTCTCTTTTTACAAATTTAAGAAATGGAATGAAACTGTGTTGTCACTAAATGAAATGATTCAACGACTCAATATTTTATGTATTCATATGTTAGGTTAACCCTTTCGCGTCGGTTGTCGGCGTATGCCGTCAAAGATTCCCCGACCGTTGACATCGGCTGACGTGATATATCATTTTGCTACTTTCAGTACTCATTGTGACATCTACATTAGGAACTCGGAACTGCAGTCATTCCCTTTATCAACGTACACATATTATTTACAGGAATCTGTAAAGCATTTAAATAAATATCATTAGGTTTTGTCACAGGAGCGATTTTTTTGTAAACCACATGTGTCGATGCCACCACATGTATGGAGTTACATAATGAACGTTTTTTAAACATAATAATTTTTTATGCATCGTCTGATAGCTAAAGGATACAAGAACCAATGTGATATGTGAAAATATGTCAGATAAGTACATTTATGCTTCAAATACTAGTTTTAAGCAAAAAAAATGGTTTGAAAAATTCACGCCGTATTGACAGTATAATTTGTATTCCACTGAGCCGTAACGAAAGGGTTAATTATAACAACAATAAATAATTGTATATAATAAGTAAATTTTAATATGCCTATTGATTAAATTACACCCACATTTTTTTCATTTCTGTACATGGATGAAAAATAAAATAATATATGAGTAAGCAAATTTAATGATTTATTATTATATTCAATTGAAATTAAATATAAACTATTATCTAAAAAATATTTAAAAAATGGTATAAGCCATGACAAAGCACCAGGGGGGCAGGGGGGGAAGGGGTCAATACAATTACCAACAAATTAATTAATAATTTACATATTATATGAACATTAATAATGCAAGTAATATATATTTTTAATATATAAACCAATTTGAATAATGTCATTTATTCCAAAATTTAAATTTCTTTTACAGAAAATTCTGGAAAAAAAAATCATAGATAATTTATGAATTCTATGTTGGCATTATCAATGTTCATACTATTTACCTAATAGTCCCAGAAGCAAAATTTAGTTTATTAAAAGTATATGAAGCATTAAAATATATATATATATATATTTTATGTAAACACATACAGGAAAATACCGAGAGATGGTGATAGTAATTCTGAAGTCTCATCTGTGGAATTCTATGACGCTTACCATGGTGCATATATCTAAGCGCTGCATGTGGAGTGTTTATCCGCCATGACTTACTAAGTCATCAACCCTGAAAAAGACCCCTGCAATGGCGGTCGAAATATTGGAAAGAATTAATTCGCCACGCACGGCCAAACCCAAAAGCTGAAATATCTTCATTGAGTTAATTAAGTAATAAGAGTATCAAAGAACAATTTAAAAAACGATTATTTTTTACTAAAAATATATGTATTTATTTTGAAATTTTGATTTGGCCGATGGTACGTTGCTTCTGAGATTACTGGGTGGGTGTTTTGGCGTGGCCTGTCCGCGTACCTTGATGGAGTTGCACGCCTCCAAGATCTTCTGGGCCGCAGCGGGGGCGGGGGCAAGCATGGGGCACAATAATGACAACAACTTATATATCACAGAGAGGCCCCCTTGTGTAGTGTAAGCAAGCTATAGCATCCATCACACAGTCTGCTGTCAGGTAACTAACCAACTGACGCACAAATGACTCAGAGACATGTAAAACATTTAACTTAATAAATTTATGTGAATTTTTGTGCATAATTTTTGTACATGAATACACTGAAGTATAAAATTGATAAATATTAAATTTCAATTTATATCGTCTTGCAATAACATTAAAAAAAAATACAAATTTAATGCTTTACTGAAAATACATGTATAATTAATAATTCAATAAAAAAAAATTCTTCCTAGAAGTAATAAGTTGAAAGTATTGTCATTCACACAATGTAACTTTCAATGACAGCTCCATTATCATTCTAGCTATAAATATGACTTCATGTTGGAGAGAGTTCAGAAGAAAAATTTGAGATTTCTTTACATGAGAATGTATGGATATTATCCATGGCTGTACCCATCTAACTTTATACGGAGTATGTTGGGATACAATGAGTTGAGAACTTTCTAGTTGGTAGTTATTAGAGATGTGTGCTTGAGTATGCATTTCTTTCGCCTAGTGCGCGGCGTGTTCAGAAATTCTGATATTTTGTTTGAAATTAATTGTTTGTCCCTGACAATTATTTAAGGGTAAGGAGGCACAGATTGTTTTTTCTTCCTAGAGGTAATACTAACCTGCCAGAGACTATGCCTGTTGGGAGAATGATCAGACTGTTCAACCATATCGCCTCAAATATTGATATATTTCACTTGAGAGAAGGCCCAGTGAATTTATTTATCAATGTAATTTCGTGGAGTCTTCTGTTTAGCGAGCTTCGGGACTTTTTAATAATTATTGTTAATAATAGTGAATACCTAATTGTTTCTCTTGTATTATATCTTATTTCGGGATCGTAATAAATATATTTGTATTTGTAATATTTCTGAAAGAAATAAATAAAATTGAAAAATTATACAAATATAGGTATTTATGATTAAGTACTAAGAAAAAAAATCAATACAGACAAGCAACAGAAGGTCTCAATGCTCATCAAACAGACGACGCCAACAAATTATCCCCCCAAAAAAACTCTTGGAGTTCATCTCTTGAAATTGGGCCTCCCTTACATGAAATATATCAACATCCGAGGCGATTTGGTTAAATAGTCTGATCCCTCTCCCAAAAGGCATAGTCTCTGGCAGGTTATTGTTACTCTTTGGGAGAGCGAAAAATGTGTGTCTCCTTATTCTCAGATATTGATCGGGGCACGCAAACTTTATGTTAATTATTCTTCCAAAACAATTCGTGAAGTTCGCGCCTGAATTGAGCCTCCCCTGCGTGAAATATATCAACAAAGATCACACTGAGTAATGTTTAATCATTTGCCGAAAGACCAATTTCGCCCTCAATGAAAGCTTCATCAGTTCTAACGTGTACAAGCAAAACAAATTGGTGAATTCTGACAATAGATTATGTGATTGAATGCGATAATATTACAACATAAAGACATGGGATTGTATGGCTGAATTAAATAAATGGTAATGAAAGCAAAAAGCGCCTAGAAAAGCTTGTTGCAACATATCAATTGGCAATTTAATTATTTTGTCAGTATTGAAGTCAATTAATGGCCAGTAAAATTTGAGAAATGGTCAGTAAATACAGAAAAAATCAGTAAAAATCATAAATTGGCAGTAAAAAATTAATGACTGGTAATAAATAATACCTAAGGTTAAGTTTCTATTTTATGTGGTAATTATTTAAAGTCCTGGTCATAAATTTGCACGTTACTAGCCATTTATTTAATATAATACAAGTTTTTTTATGTTAATGTCAATTCCTTTGATTTCTGCCAAAAAAAAACCTTGAATTAGTTACTGAACAAATAAATACTGGCCATATTATAATATCAAAATCCTTTTACAAAATAAATCAAATTCAATAATCTCCCGACACACTATTATATTATTTATTTATTTATTTGTTTTTCTATTTATTTTACATCTAAATTAAATATATTCAACATTTTATTTAATTGTAAGGAATTCTTTTAACAACTGAAAACCGTATTCACAAGACGACTAAAAATCTCACACAACTCACTCAGTTTTTCACACAAAGCCAAACAAATGTGCATTTTTTGAAGTGTAAAAAAAATTAACCCTTGCGGTTATTAACACATTGTTGTCCGGACACGGCTTTATCCGTTTATTCGCGGGACTGCTGCTGGAATGCGGGACCCGTAAAAATCCGTGTTTTGTAGTCTGTTGCTAGAAGTCGGCTCACGTGTTTATCCATATAATTCTAACTGCATTTGTGTTGTTGTTGTCAGTAGCTAGATGTCACTGCTTTGATATTAAATAAAGAGATTTTTTTAATCATCCTCGCATTTATTACAGTTATACCAAATGTATTGTACTAATTTTGATATTGAATTTTTAATAAAAAGTTAAATAACGAACTATAAATGCTTCATACATGCTTTTTACTTGATTTGAAAACCTTGAAACATTCCTGTTATCCCAAATATGACATATTTTAGTTTTATTTAGTGTTTAATTCGATTTTTTATTACATACATTTTTATAAAACGCAAGTTTCTAGTGAATATAAAACTGTCATCCTCCATGTTTGTTCTACATTTGATAGTATTGTTTTTGGTAAGTCTGTGTTTAAAATTTCATAATTTTATATTGTATAGTATGAAAAGTTATGGCGAATTTCCGAAAATGTAGAAATACGAGCGCGACTGCTAAAAAATGGCCCGTGCCAGACTACAGACCCGACAACAATGTGTTAAAAACGAGTAAAAAATTTCACGTCAAAATTGGCAAAGTCAAAAAATCTTTCATGCTTAAAATGGCAAAAAAAATGTGTTATATGTTATGATCGGCCAATGCCTAGTCTTGTCAAAAAAACACTTACATAGTGTGTAAACACATTTGTGGTGAAGACCGCGGTCGCAAACACCCACAACCACCGAGGAGAGAGTGGGAGGAGTGGGAGGAACACGGGTGGAGGACATCGAGAGAGAGAAAACATAAAAGTAATATTAAATAACTGACAAAATACATGTGCATTAAATTTACTTTTTTAAAAATTGAAAATTGTCACAATTCTTCAAATGTGCGTTCCGTATCTAGAACGTAAGGTCACCAAAAATTGCTGCCACTCAGTTCAATCAGCTGCTTTTTATCCGTGCCTTCTTCCAAGACATGACTTTACCCAGATTTATAGACTCCATCTGTATTTGATAGTGATATCAGCTTGATATATCTCTTTTAGGCTGATGCCGTAAAGCCTCGAAAAACGATCTTTTGTCTTTTATTTTTGTTCGCTCGCCTGACATGCACACCAATAATGTAAATAAATAAATATTTATGATTGTACATTTGCCTACTATAAGTATGATTGAAAGTCTGTGACGGGCATTATTACGGGTGAAGGATCAATCCCATACAATGAAGCAATATTTGAACATTAAAATAATGTATTACTTTATTTATATGAAATTACTTCAAAGCTAATTATCAAGAATGAACAGTGTCTACTAAATATTTTAATTTTTTAATTTAAATATTCGAAAATGTGAACAATTTTCACTTTTTAAAAAATAAATTCAATAATAATCAAACAAATAATATGAAATACAATGTACCATTTTTTTACTGTATGCATACTACATAATCCATGATAACAGTGGAACCCAAATAATTAAAAATTCGAAAAAAAAAAATAAATTTACTTTTGTTTAGAGACACAGCTACAAAGACCATTAATTTAGTGTCTCTTTCCAAAAGATGAGCAATCTTGCAATTTGTTTTGATATCAGCTCGATATAGCCTTTGCAGGCTGGTGCCCAAAAGCCTCCATATACAACCTTTCTTGCACTTTTTGTTCGCTCATCCGACAGGCATGTGTTGCCATTTTGTTTTTTTGACAAGTCCGGTCACCGGTGTGTCATTAGTAATGTACATGGCTGTCTGTCATTGGTGCGCCATTAGTTCTAAAAATTGCCACTGCTGGTAGCGGGTTCCAGTAGCGGGTTGTGATCGGTCCGGGGCTTGAAAGCATATCATTATAGACACTTCAATGAACAATAATCAGAATCTATGATAAACTTTTACTATCAAATTATAACTATCATGGTTCCACTGTATAACTTAGTGACAAATACTTTGAACAATACCATACGATTGTTATTTTACCCAAGAAAAAATACCATACCATGCATTACAGTGATACTCCCAAAATGATTTTCGCTCTATCAATAATATAAACCCTTTGGTTACTAATCGTCGAATATTCGACGGTCGATTCTCGTGGGAAAAAGACAAATAATTATTATTGATTAATTTATTACTTGCTTAGTCTGAAGTATGAACTGTTTGGAATGAATAGTATTTTTATTTTTACAATCTAGCGGAAAAAAGATACAAAATTTGATGAATTTTAAAAGTACTAAAAAATGCTCTAAAATCGCTTAATTTTTTTTTCGCAAGTTCGCTAAGAAAATTCTTATTAACCAAAGGGTTAAATAGTAGATTTAAAAAAATTAAAAAATTTAAAAATGAAAGGCGAAAAAAATATGAATCACGAAACGAATTAGCTTTGGCTTTTTTAAGCGGGAAATTTGAAAAAAAAAAAGCATCAGAATCAATCATAATAAATTATTTGATTTTATTTATTTTTTTGGGGTGTAACTGTAAAAAATACCATCACCATAACATGAATAATTAACAAAAAAAAAAACCCTTCACACCCATTACGTGTACATACTAAATATGTCATACTTTTCTTGACTTAAGGGAAGCATGTTCTTTATTGATACGGAAACGAAGAAGTACTAAACATTCATAATATTAAAATTATTATATAAAATGAAATACAAAAATAAAAATAAATGATGTTAATTCACGAAGTTAGATTATTCTAAATATGCTTCCTAATTGAAGCATACTGTCCTCACAAACTGACACCATTAATTTCAATCGCCATAATTCTCACCTCATTCAATCAGCAAGTATGAGACAACTCTGTCAGTTGTGAATAAGTGAAGGACGATTAATTCTTTCAATTCGGAGGAGCAACCTGCTTTATCCCGTGAATGCGATTCTAATATCTCCACGGGTTTTTTCTCTTTAACACTTCTGTGCAGTGGCCGCAATTGTTCCGGAGAAGACTTCTACTGCGCTTATCAGTTGATAACTGATCATAATTTGAATGTGCGCATCATCAAGGAGACTTGATTGTCTTCCGATGTGATGCGAGTGTGAGACAAAGGTTTTCAATAACAGATCTACAACTAGGAATTGTCTCTTTTGAATTGTGCCGCGTGAGACGAATATGTACTTTACGATATTTCGACAGCCAACGCAGAGGTCATCTTCAAGGTTGATGATTTGAGATGATGCGCTGTCTTTTAGGTAATTAAGCTATCAGCTAGATGTACCTCTTCAATTGTACTTGCAATGGTGGTGGAATAATACCGTGTTATTTGTGTGTCAAGCATGATATACTTATGACATGATTTTTGTTGTTGCAAGTCTAACTATTTGCGTGAGTATCCCGACACTAGTTCTGAGTGCGAGGTCATTGACACTAAATATGTCAATACATTTACAATGCCATGCTTGTAATTACTTTAATAATGAATTTAAAATAGAAATATTTTGTAATGTTGTTAAAAGAATTGATTGAAATAACGGTCGTAAGAAATACGCCACACACGGCTCAACCCAAAAGCTTCAAATCTAGTTGTGAAAACGTATGAAGTTATTTAATATTTCCGTTGCATAAATTGTCTCTATCTCACCTTGTTTGAGCTGAAGATAGCGAATAGCCCGACGCGTTTCTTCAGTTTCCCGGCTGATACCGTGCCGCGCTGCGTGTGTCCCGCATGGGGCGCTAGTGAGCGTCGTGGCTCGCCGGGTGCGGCTCCCGCTCGGGGACCGTCCACGGCATCCACGCGCGCCGCCGCGCCGCCCGTCTTGCTGAGATCTTCAAACGGATGGTCACCGGGCGGAAGGAAACCAGACTTGTAGCGTTCAATCACCATGTGAGTATCCTGGAATCAACACAAATAAATGTTAACCTTATGGGTGCCATGAGCCCGAATGTGGGTCTGCTGCGGGAAGCCCGCCAGTGCCGTGAGCACACCGGTGTGTTATAAAACTGTCATTGTTATAGCTTGGGTCTATAGCGACATATATCGTCTGCCCAAGAAAAAAAATGGTTAAAATTGGACACCATTTAGGGGTTCAAATCTTCGATAATCCACGAGGCGTTGCATAGATATATTCAGGGTCATGGCATCCAAAAGGTTAATACACCGAATATTTCTTGGTCACATATCAAATATATTAGAGACATATCAAGGTAGTTGTTAACTTTTTAACAGTGGTGCCTTTTTGTGCACATTTGTTTTATTTTATTTTATGTGATCGCATGCAGGAGAGCACAGCCGGTCAAGACCAGTACACTCTTATTCCTTAATGCCACCGGTAAGCATTCCAAAGCTTACCGGTGGCATTAAGGAAGGAACTTTGAAAACTGCCAGTTCTTGGTCGACACACATTAACTATGTATGGATGTTCCGCAAGTGTAAGACGAGTTTGTCGGTTGTGGGTGAGTGCAGGAGGAATTAGTTCTTTAAGTTCCGAAGAGCAGCGACCGTGGTAATAACGGTATAAAAGACTAAGTGAACCAATCGTACGCCTGTGTTCCATTGATTGCAGGTTAGACGAAAGAGTGTCGTTGTTTATTAAACGAAATGCTCTTCTTTTAAACTGAGTCAATTAAGTTTAAGAAGGTATTTTGGGGCTCCAACCCTAAGGTGACAGCCGTATTCAAGGATAGGTCGGATTTGTCCTTTATATAGAAGAAGTTTTTTATCGTTGAAATACCTCAGTGATCTATATAATGCACCTAGTTTTTTGGAAGCGAGACAGGCTTCATACTTAATTGTCTCGTAATATTTGACATTCGAGATTGATACTCCAAGGAAATGTTAATAATAATATACTTTAGACTTCTTATATAGATTGTAATATATTTTTCAGTAAACAATAATGTCAGCTGCCACATTTACGACACAAATCTAATAGATTATATATCCAGTAATATATTTAATTATGAACATTAACAACAGTGGTATAAAGCTATAATATGAGGTACAAACATCCATGAAAAGCTCATTACCGCTATTTTCATCATACCCAGTGAAACGGTAAATCAGAAAAATAACCCAACCAGATTTAGTCTTGTGGCTTTTGGGTTTAGCCTTGTCTGGTGAAATTCTTCCGACGAAAAATCGTATTCCTCACAAAAAGTCGTCATCTCTGAAGGTAACGCCTGCAATGGCGGTCGAAATATTGGTCAGAATAAAAATTCGCCACACACGGCTTGACCCAATAGCCACAATGCCGGTATTTTTTTTTTTTAAGTAGATCGGATGATTAGCTCGATGCTCTTGAGGTCTGAACCATTCGGTCTGCATCCAATGTTGCTCAACTTTGGATCAAATTTGACTGAACGAGAACCACACTAATAATATGCTATTATTCCTCGTTTAAAAAATAATATGTTTTACCTCTTTTTCGTTGATGAGGTCTCCTGCTCGGTCGATGCCATCCAGACATTTGGAGATGATGGGAAACACATTCCTCTCAATATCTACGGAACTGTGAATGAAGTTCTTCACATTTTTTATTCTCTTCTCGTCCAATTCCTGAAACATTCACCGAGATCGCATTATTATTCATATTCAGTACATTCACAATTTACCATCATCAATCAAGGCAATCATCAACCTTTAAGTTGTGGTGATGGCTCTGAAAATTACCGGTAGTTAAAAAATAAAGTGAAAGGGATAAAATGAATAGCTCCAAAGACAGTCCTTAAACTGCTTTACATACTCAGTTTTATGACTTCAATCAATGAGATAGTAGGTCTTACCTGTAACTGTCTGAAGACCTCTGGAAGGGACAAGTTGTAGTGTGACCTTCTAAGGTCGTTGGTCTTCTGCAGCTGGTTGGCATACTCTGTCTTGGCATCCTCACATTGCTGAGACTTGATAGACATGTTCACTCGCTGCTTTTCCACCTGCAACGTCCAACAATACACAAGTTCATGACACTTCTGGGACAGACAAAAAATATTTTATATTCATAGAATGCAGTAACTTAATAGTGTGTCATATTAAATAAGTGAAAAAATGAAGGGTTGCGGAGGACCGAGAGGAATGGAGATCGAGATGCAAGATTCTGTTGCTGCAAACCAATCCACCGGATTGATACTACGAAGAAGATTAAAGAATGAAATAATACACTTTGTAAAACAGTCTGTTTAGTTCAACTTTGAAAACTGTGTTAAGTTCATAACTTTACGATCACGGTATTATGCCATGAATTCTAGTGCTAGATGTATGATGTGTTTATCATGGACAAGAAAAAAATATTTACATGCGGAGATATAAGAATTAAATAACTTTTTAGGTATTGACGGCCAGATTTCATATTGTGGCTTTTGGGTTTAGCCGTGTGTGGCGAACTTCCTTCAACCAATATTTCGACCGCCATTGCAGGGGTCTTCTTCAGAACTGATGATTTATTTAGTTTTGAGTTGGTTTATTCAGATAATATATTTTTTATGAGCCTAATTTGAATATAAAAATTAAATTATATATAATATTAGTATAACCGAGCACAGAGCGTTTCTATTTTTTTATATTTGACTAGTTTTTTGAACATCATATCCAAAGTTCGTTAAATAGAGGTCTGTTATATTGACATTTTACTATACCTACTATAAAGTATTAAGTATATAATTGAAGTAAATGAGCTCAGACTGGCACATCTCTCTTCAAATCCTCACCTCTGCCCTGCTGAGGTTGTAGTCGGCGTCCGTTCGCTGGTAGTTGTCAAGGGCTCGTTCCGCTTCCCTGAAGGCCTTGTCGTAGTTCCTCCTTGCGCGTTCCAACGTCACCTCCTGTGTCTGAAGTGAACTGGTCATTTTTGCTCCCTCGTTCAGTTGCTTCTGTAACACGCAATCAAAACAGCGTCAAAACATGTATTGGTGTGTAAAACCATTAATTGGTAAATGGAGGTATACCATAGGCACTGTATGGATGGTATTGCCGTCTGACTTAAGTTAGACATAAGTGTGTCAATATTTATCCGATGATTTTAGTTTTCTTCAAATGGGAATAGATCTGCATCCTTACCTTCCTCTCATCTTTGATCTCCTTGGTCAGCAGTGTCAGATCTCTAACAACGCTGGCCTGAAGGTTTTCCGCCACAACTTCATGCTGTCCCGCCAGATCGTTGATTTCGTTCATCATCAACCGGAAGGCCTTGCATGGAGTGTATCTGGAAAGATAAGCCATCAAATTTAGACACTTTTATATTAACACATTGACATCAGCATGATGTAGTCCTTGCTTATTGTTACCGAAAACCTCGATATACGATCTTTCATCTCTTTATTTCGGGTCGCTTGTCGTGCATTTAGGCGCGCCGGGCTGACGGGTGTGTTAGTAAAGAGCATCACCGCTCGTGGCGCTGAGCGAGATCCGTAGCGCCGGCGAGCGCACACGGCAGTCTGTCCCCACCCCTTGGCTTGGCAAGGTCGCATTGCGGCCACGCGGCATGTCAACCGCGTGGTCGAAAGCTTGTAATGTTAAAGTAAATATAATCTGTGCTTCTAAAAGAAAGTGTTTGTCTGCTGTCCTGCTCCTCATCCTGCCTCACGCGACGTAATAACGCCCCTCTTTTGAGAGAGGAGGATGTTAACATATTAACAAAATGTGATATTATAATATTAAAAATTTTACTCACTGGTAGTCGTCTTCTTCTTTCTTTTTGGGTTGGTAACTCTTCACAAGTCTCCTAAAATCATAAATTTTAGTATGTCAATTTATAAATATCACAATAAATAAAATAATTAATATTAACTAAAAGAAAAAAAACTTTGATTTTTACAACTAAAAGTATAATCATAAAAAATAAAAAGAGAAATAATGGATTGTTAGTTAATTTTCCCATCGGTTGTCAGGCAGAAAACTTTATGTTTTAAGGTTAGGTTAGGTTATCTTAATTGATCTGCAGTTCTCAAATAATGAGTGATTCCCCTTAAGGATTAGCTTTACAATTCCTTAACATTAGAAAGGGGTGAATGGTGGAATCGGCATTTTATTTTTGCCCGATAAATTATGACCTTTTTTGCAAACGGTATTGCCAGACATAAAGATTGTGCTCTAAAGTCTAAGGTGTAGAAAGGGACACCATAGAGGCACTGAGTCCCCGTAATAACGGATAATGCATAAATGTCGTTTGATACTCTTCTTTGGCCGAATAAAACTTTGCATTTATTTTTGAATTACCATATCCGCTCCATATTTGGAGCAAACGGACACCGCGAATTTCCGTTTCACAGTTATGTAAGCTCAGATTGTCCATGCCTTGTCCCAGAACACCTGTATCCCCGGATGTCCTCCGTGAAAACATAGATCGTTCACGGGAGCCTCCAGAGCAAGAGCCCGCGAACTTGCATAGACTACGACTGTAGTATCAAAGAGATATTTGGGTGTTAAATGATTAGCGTTTAAAAGGATCAGACCGATGATCAGCCCGATGCTCCCAAGGCTTGGAATTTTTTTGTTTTGTTTTTAAGGGGTGAATCGAGCCTACCGGACGCATCTAAAGAGTTTAGATTTTTAATTCAATCGATTTAAGAAAATCAAGCTTGGTCGGGATGCGAACCGATGGCGTCCGAGTGAGAAGCAAACGCTTTAACCACTGGACTATGCCGCCCGGCAACCTATGTTACATTTAGACATGTTAAAAATTGGTAGCGTCAGAGAATCCACAGATATGATGTCTCCATTAACATCTGTTGGTAATAACATAAATAAGCAAACCTGAGCTTGGTGGCATACTCCGTTTCTATGACGCAGCGGTCCTTGATGAAGTGGCTGTACTTTTCCAAGAAGTCTATGCCCTTTTGCGTGTGCAAGGACAGGTTCTCGTACTGGTCCTGAAACAAACAAGTAATGTTATTAATACATAAATTCATCAAGATCTTCTGTATCATCATTTTCATATTCTTCTTCATGTAATCGCTTGCAGGAGAGCACAGCCGGTCAAGACCAGTGCACTTTATGACACTCAGCCAAGAAGGCTGGACGCTGCATGCAGGAAACGTGTGTTGTGTTTGTGTGTGGGTTGGAGGTGATCGCAAGTGTATATTTATCTGTTTCTCGAAGAGATTCAGAATGTAAGAAGGAGGAAACAGACGCTGGAAGCTTACCGGAGGCATTAAGGGAGGCATCCTGCCAGTTGCAGACACAAGAACCGTGTATGGATTTTCGGCAAGTGTAGGAAAGTTTGTCGGTTGTTTTGGAATGATCATTCGGTCATAAAAGAGCGCTATACAAATACTAATATAATAATAATAATGGTCAATTAAGGAAGGAACTTTGGAAACTGCCAGTTGTTGATTCAGATACATTAACCGTGTATGGATGTTCGGCAAGTGTAGGACGAGTTTGTCGGTTGTGGGTGGGTGCAGGAGGAATTAGTTCTTTAAATTCCAAAGAGCAGCGAATGTGGTAATAACGGTAAAAAAGACTAAGTGAACCAATCTTACGCAAGTGTTCCATTGATTACAGGTTAGACGTAAGAGTGTTTATCAAACAAATTGCTCTTCTTTGAACCAAGTCAATTAAGTTTAGAAGGGAAGCGAACAGAAATAAGAGACGAAAGATTGTACATCGAGGTTTTCGATACAAGTCAGCAAGGGCTCTAACATGCTGATGTCAACTCGTAATTCAATGAATCGGTTTCTACAAACAAAATATCGCTTAAAGATATACCAAATTACAGAGTTTATTGTTATGCAACGTAAATTGTAGAAAGAGTAACGGGTGCCTGTCAAAAAAATCGAGTAAAAGCGAAATCGCGTAAAAAAAGGAATGATGGTATCGGATTTTTAATAAGATTGTGAATCCAATCGGTTTTCGAAAATGAAACTCTTGTTAGAAATATAACTGTATCAATTGTACTTTTATTATTTTCTTCCATTTTCCATATCTGGAACATAAGGTCACCTAGGCTTTGACTGCCATTTTACGGGTAGGTGATCAAATTCTCACCAACTAAAGGGTTATTATATAGCATAGAAAACGATTTAAAAAAAACTCGGTCGGGGCTCGTATCCACGACTTTGGGTTTGGTAATCAAACGATTTCATCACTAAGACATACTCGCTAGTTGACAGAGAAATACCCTCGAACTATCAATAGAGAAGTATGTTTATTTTTGTTAACCTAAAAAAACTCGGTCAATAAATTATGTGTGGTATTGCAAAGTGGGTCGATGGTACGATCAACTAATACTAATTGAAGAGAATTTAAATTGTTGGATTGAAACACATACTTTAGTATACTAGTACATACAGGCGGACCTCGACTTTCGTACACGATTGGTTCCTGAAAATGTGTACGAAAGTTAAATGTCCGAAAGTAGATCCGATCATCATCATCATCATCATCATCAGCCTGTGCCTGTACTATTTTTTTGTAAGAAGGTCATGCACGTGCGACGCCCGTGACCGAAAAAAAAAGTCTAAATAACTTCTTAGGTTTTCACGGCTAGATTTGATATGTTGGCTTTTGGGTTTAGCCGTGTGTGGCGAACTTCCTTCAACCAATATTTCGACCGCCATTGCAGACTGTACAGACAAGCAAGGACGACCACAGTCCGACATGACGTTCGTGGATGTACAATTCTTACCAACTCAACAATAAACCAAACCAACCTCGAGTGGTGGAGAATGCTTCGGCGGGGAGAGACACTGTTGTGCGACTGTGGAGACCTGCAGACCGCCTCACACCTAAGATTCTGCTCCTTGTGCCCAACGAGCTGCACATCCCAGGACCTAATGCTGGGCAACACACGAGCTATCGACGTTGCCAGATACGGGGCAAATATAATTTGACGTCGCTGACACGAAGAAGAAGAAGACCAACTCTAAACTAAATAAATCATCAATCCTGAAGAAGCACCTGCAATGGCGGTCGAAATATTGGTTGAAGAAAGTTCGCCACACGCGGCTAAACCCAAAAGCCACCATATCAGACAAACCATCGTCAGAAATATACGTCATCATTCAAGCCGCGTCGACGATCAGATCACGATCAGATTGCTGCGAGAGCAGTTTGATAGACAGTGACTTTTCGAATTTTCCGCGTAGTAACTTTGAATGCAGCACTGCTCCCGTAAACTGCCATCTATTAGCAGACTACTGTACAAGTTTTGGCAGGCTGCGACATTAAGTCAGTGTTTGGCAGCCATTATATAATCGTGTCGGAAGCAACAGGCTCAGATCCTGTCTGCCCAGAAGTGGGCGACGTCGATGGCGTTACTTCTGGCCATCATCAGGTCTTCCTGGGTGCAGCTATTCGGGCACAGCGCACACTCCAGAAGGTGTGACAGGGTCTGTTCCACGCCGCAGTCACATTCAGTCGGTCCGCTGTAAAACTGCCAGGCCCTCATTTGTGTCCTTGTCTTGCATACTCCGGTCCGAAGTCTGTTAAGGGACCTCCATATATTCCAACCTTGGTCATGTCCAGGGGCTTGGTCCTCTTTCGGGGCAATCCAAGTATTCCCCTCAGTTGCGCTTCTCCACATGTTCAGCCGCAGGGTGGCCTCAGGTATCACCAGTTCCGTTGTCGACTGTAGGAAACATCTTCTTGATTTGAGCCGTGTGGTTATCTTTTGGTACCCAAACATAGGGTGGAGTGCGCCATTGAAAGTAGACAAACTTGTGAATTTTAACGATAATGGAGAAAACCTATTTTGGCTGTGCAATGTGAGTGCAAACGCAGCGCCTTTAATGACGCAATCGTTTAACCCTTTGGTTACGGCTCGGTGGAATACAAATTATACTGTCAATACGAAGTGTATTTTTCAGACCATTTTTTTTTTGCTTAAAACTAGTATTTGAAGCATAAATGTACTTATTAGACCTATTTTCATATATCACATTGGTTCTTGTATCCTATAGCTATTAAATGATGCATAAAAATCTATTATATTTTCTCCACACATGTGGAGGCATTGACACATGTGGTTTACAGAAAAATCGCTACTGTGACGAAACCCAACGATATTTATTTCCCTGCTTTACAGATTCCTGTAAAGAATACATGTAGGTTGATAAAGGGAATGACTGCAGTTTCAAGTTCCTACCGTAGATGTCACAATGAGTAGCAAAACGATATTATCACGGCCGCCGATGACAACGGTAAGGGAATCTTCCGATGCGAAAGGGTTAAGCGGTGCGACACAGTTTATCGGGGAATATCCCACTGCAGTTGCTACAGTCGAAGTCGTCTAAATGGTAACATCAGCTGATTGAAGTGATTCAAAGCAAGTCCCATTAGTCACTTTGTGATTGCTCTAGGATGATGATGATAAACAGGAAAACCTACTTAAGAGCACAAATAGAGGTCTAGGACGAGAACGATCAATTGGCAAAAATATGGTTCAGTCTAGTCGATCAGTGAAGGAAACATTCAAAGTACGAGGGTTGTCCGTAAAATAAGTTTCTAAGTGATTTTCACTGTGTCTTCTTCGTAGTATCAATCCGGTGGATTGGTTTGCAGCAACAGAATATTGCATCTCGATCTCCATTCCTCTCGGTCCTCCGCAACCCTTTTCAGCTCAACATAAGCGCTACAATTCATGTCCTCGAATACTTGCTGCAAATACTCCCGTCTAGGGCGCCCTCTACAGTTTCTACCCTCAACCATCCCCTCCACAATATCGTGAAGGAGACCATCGTGGCGCATGATGTGACCAATCCATCGGGCTCGCCTCTCTGAGATGGTTCTTATTAGTTGCCTATCTTCCTTGATTATTCTGAGAACCTAATTGTTCGTGACGTGGTCTCTCCAGGAAATTCCGAGAATTCTTCTGTACGACCACATCTCAAAGGCCTCTAGTCTTTTTTTATCACTTTCAGATAAGCACCATGTCTCACAGCCGTACATTAAGATGCTCCAAACAAATTAAACATGTTTCACTGTGTACAACATGTTTAATTCCATGAATGTGGACGTTTTTGAAAAATTCTGTATTTTACCCATTTTTCTAGTCACCACTGAGGTAAATGTATTTTTGCATGCGGTATACGAGCTTCTGAATGCCCCAGAGTCAAAAAAATCTGCCGCCAAGCAACGCAGATAGATACCTGAGAACCGCTCCTTCCAGCTCTTCTCTATCGCCGGAATGCTAGTATTTTTTTATTTATTTCCGTCAAATAAGTATGTCTATGAGTCGTATTCTCCAACGTCATTAGATTACAACCCGGCATTCATGCATAATCTTTTTTTACGCTCACTACGAATGAGTGGTCTTCACGGGACGAGTTCCAACTACCACCAATTTTTATCAACATGCTACGACTGAAATTTTACGGGTGAGGGATCAAATTCACGCCAACCAGAGTTATATAGCTAAGAAATCAATAAAAAATATTTTTATTTTAATCTTCATCGGGGATCGATCCCACGACACCTTCTATATGGTAAGCAAACGCTTTACCCTAAGCCATACTCATAGGCCGGCAGAGATTAATGTTTTTTTTAAATTAATTTAAGCGATAGTCGCGAAGATTGAGAACACCTGCATGTAGTTATGCAGGTGTGAGGAATGCATCAGGTATCGCGAGCGCCGCCAGGAATTCCAAACTGTTTTCTCCGGCGGGCCGCAAAAGAGAAATCACTCAATAATTTAATTATGCATGTTAATAAAGTGTGGTCAGCGGCATTTATACGGTTGTGCACACAAGTCGCGTGCCGACCGTGCGTTCCACAGCCTACAAATCGAGTCGCTAAATCTCTATTAATATAAAAACAGTTATAATTTATGGTTTAAAAATCGTTGTATTGATAAGCCAAAAGTATATAGACCGGAACCATGGATCATTTGGTAATTGTGGCCGGCTCAACGCAACCAACGATACACGGTGAGCAACAGGCGGTTCTCATGCAAGTTTTTGTCAAATATTGCTTAACCTTTTCATTACGGCTCGGTTTGAATAAAAATTATACTGTCAATTATAAAACTAGTATTTGAAGCATAAATGTACTTATCTGGTCTATTTTCATATATAACATTGGTTCTTGTATCTTTTAGCTATCAGATGATGTATAAAAAACTATTCTACGTAGCAAAACGATATATCACGTTGACCGATGTCAACGGTCTGGGAATCTTATGACGGCATATGCCGACAACAGATGCGAAAGGGTTAACTTCGGTAATGAAATAACTGTGTTGTTGGGCACCACAAATCGTCGCGACATAGTGCACTCAGCTGTCAGTTTGCATACCTTGCCCCTAGATATCTCTGCATCCGAAGGTCTACGTAGGAACATAAATATTTCCCAACGGATTTTGAGACGGTAACTGTAGAATCCGAAGCATATCATTGTGTTTGTTATTTGTCATTTTTAACCCTCGCCTTACTATGTTAAAAACTTCCGCGCGTTCCGATGGTGTGTACTCGTTACACATTCTGATTTAAAGTGAATAAAATGAGTAGAAATTCGAAAAAATGAAAATATTCAAAGATATCGCTTAATTTTATAATAGTTGATGTCAATAAGCAGTAATAATTGACATTTAATAGCTAAAAACATGAAAACATCAGACGAAGACTCAAACGGCCAGACGCACCTTGGCGCGTGAACTTCCGAGAGCTACTAACACTATTTAGCCTGCCGACATATCGTGAGCCGACGCGCATCGATATCATTTCGCACTAGCCGACCAACTGAGGTTTCCCGTCTTGCTCACTCATATTAGTACGTCAGCGAGAGTGAGGAGTATAGATGCCGACGTATCTGGTTATTTTTTAATTTTATTTTTGCACACGCTTCCGACAGGTCGAATGAATACATGACAGTTGACGCGTCTTGAGTGTAGTGGTGAATTTATTCCGGATTTTAGAAAAATATTTCCTGCTCCCGATGAGTGCCTATTATTATAAATATTTTTATTTTTTTCAATACGTAAATGTATTAAGGAGGAATACCTAAAATCTGAACCCTGTGTGTATTATATTTACAGAGATATTTAAGTTATTACAAGCAATGTGTAGTCGATAGACATCACCGGGGAGGAGAGGTTAACGAGATCGGATGATTAGTTCGATGGTCCCGAGGTTTGAATCGTTCGGTCCTAAAAAGCGATTCAATACAAAATTTACACAAGAGAGCCCGTTCTATAAAAAACAGCCGCTAAAGCAATAAAAAACGCTTTAAAAGTGAACACTACGTACATACATTATATTTTACTTATATGCCTCGTAGAAGATTATAACAAGGTTAATCTAATCGTAATTAATAGGCAATGACGGGCGTGTTTTAAAACTAAGGCGTTTAACCAATGCATCTGTATTAACTTATAGCGCAGAGACGTGGAGCAAACCTTACACATAAAGACAGAAATTATCAAGCCTTCGGAGATAAGCGCGCGTGGAGAGACACTCAGATCAGCTAGGGCAAACGGAAGCACCCTGTAGCTGACGGGAGGTAGTCCTAGCACGGTCTTTGGTAATCGTGCATTCAGCTACGCGGCACCAATGGCCTCGAATGAACTCGCTACAGGAAAGCATAAAAGAGTTTAAAGCGGAGGCATCCTTCAGAAGCGGTCTCTAGACCCACCTTTTTACTCAGAGACCCACCTTTTTACTAACCAATGCATCCTCTCTGTATTAACTAATAGCGCAGAGACGTGGGATCTAACAGCAAACCTTACACATAAAGACAGAAATTATCAAGCCTTCAGAGATAAGCGCGCGTGGAGAGACACTCAGATCAGCTAGGGCAAACGGAAGCACCCTGTAGCTGACGGGAGGTAGTCCTAGCACGGTCTTTGGTAATCGTGCATTCAGCTACGCGGCACCAATGGCCTCGAATGAACTCGCCAGGAAAGCATAAAAGAGCTTAAAGCGGAGGCATCCTTCAGAAGCAGACTCAAGACCCACCCTTTTACTCAGAGAGGCAAAGAAGCGCTTTTGGAATGATCATTCTGTCATAAAAGAGCGCTATACAAATACTAATTTAATAATATTAATAATAATAATAATGAAGTAAGAGCGACCCAACGTGCCATGGAGAGATCCATGCTCGGAGTGTCTCCAAAAGATAGAATCCGAAGCGAGGATATCTGAATAAGAACTCAAGTAGTGGAGGCTACCCAACGAATAGGCACACTCAAGTATAAATGTGATACATCTGTCGAAAAGACGACGGTCGACGAGGAAAAGAAGTATTGGAGTGGCGCCCATGACTGGTAAAGGAAGCCGACGAAATAAGAATGTATTATCTGGATGCGTAAGGCAGAGGATCGAAGAGGATGGAGACTCGTGCGGGAGGCCTACGTTCAGCAGTGGATGCACACAGGCTGATGATGGTGATGAAGGCCATTTTTACTCCAGTCGATTTACCAATCTGGTCCAATGATCGATGCAAATTTCGTATCCAAATAAATCGAACGACAATAATTCAAAGACGACGTCTAGCCAATTTGTTCGAACGGTAATAATATGGCTTCGATTGGCTATGATTTATTGGGCTATTTATTTAAATTATTCTAGGTATGCAAGCGGTGGGACGCCAGGGTGCGGAGGACGTGGGAGGATGCCGGAATGAGAATGCGACAATGGATGCGTGCTGACAATCTCGGCGATCAATGTACCGAAACCAAGGTCGTTTTACTTACATCATCTCGGTAATAGAATTGCAAAATAAAAATTCCTTCAATTATAATATTTACGACAATTTTTGAAGCCCACGTGTAAGTAGACTAGAGGCCTTTGAGATGTGGTCATACCGAAGAATTCTCGGAATTTCCTGGAGAGACCACGTCACGAACAATGAGGTTCTCAGGATAATCAAGAAAGATAGGCATCTAGTAAGAACCATCTCAGAGAGGCGATTGGTCATATGCGCCACGATGGTCTTCTTCACATTGTGGAGGGGATGGTTGAGGGTAGAAACTGTAGAGGGCGCCCTAGTCGGGAGTATTTGCAGCAAGTGTTCGAGGACATGAGTTGTAGCTCTTATGCTGAGCTGAAGAGGGCTACGGAGGACCGAGATGAATGGAGATCGAGATGCAAGATTCTGTTGTTGCAAACCAATCCACCGGATTGATACTACGAAGAAGAAGTGCAAGTAGTATTTAAGCGGTGCTCCGCTAAGCATGCGAAGATGTTTTATATGCTTCGCAAAGCACAGGATTTCTGCATAGTTTTTTTTTTTTTTAATATAAGTACGTACAGGAGAATACAGACAGATGGTGAAGTGATTCAAATCTCATTTGTGGATTTTATGTCGCTTACCATGTTTTATATTGCTAAGCGCTGCATGTTGTATTAACCAGCCACCGTCATATACTACAGCTCGTCATTCACGAATCGTCAATTTATTACAGGAATTCACAATGAATGTGTGGTGGTGTTAAAGGTATAAGGTTAAAGGTCTGGAAAATATGATTATTTATCATGGCTTTTGTTTTATCTATGTTCATTTTCAGACCAATTTTGTTCGACGCTTCATTGAGGTCGTAGAGCATGTCTTGGAGCTTGTTAGGTGATTCGGCTATTAGCACTATGTCATCTGCAAATCGGAGGTGAGAAATGTACTCTCCGTTAGTATTTATTCCACATTATGTCCAGGATAGCAATTCGATACGTTTGTGCATATTTAACAGTCCAACAGTCTCGACTGTATCGATCCTCGAGTCTGCGCGGCCGAGGTCGTGTCAAGGGCAGGTCAGTCACTACAGCCTCCTTTGTTCCTTCATATGTACCAACACATTTAGAAGTTTCTAGAAAAAGAAGGACTTCTGTGGCTCGAGGCTGGGCCAAAAAATCGATAATATGCGAGAGTATTTCAAATGATATGTACGAGTACATACAAATTCTCAGCAAACATCTCGGGGGCAACCAAACATTTCAATAATGGCGAAACTGTTGTCTTCCATCAAGTGAAACAAAACTACGTATGATCCACGGTAAAACGAGGTATAAAATATGTATCTTTTTTATGTAAACACATACAGGAGAATATCGACAGATGATGATAGTGATGGTGAAGTCTAAAGGAGCTATATCAAGCTTATATCAGCACGTTATGTAGAATAACGACGTAGGCGGATCAACATCCGTCGTGATGATAATTGCATAATTAAACAAATGGCTTTCCCCCTCCTTCAACATTCTTAAGTTAAACATAAATTAAAAATATTACATGTACTGAGAAAAATGTCGTGAGTCATCCAATTGTTCCATACAATATTTTCTGTCTTGACGATTGTTTTTACTCTTACATTACAATACTATGGTTTAACGCACACATATTTTTTGTCTGAATTTTAAAATAGCCGGCGGATATATCTCAATGGTCAAAGCGTTTGCTTTGCAAGCCAAAGGTCGTGGGTTCGATCCCAGACGGAGATTTAAAAAAAAAAAAAATTTAATCGATTTCTGAACTCTAAAATAGGTTGATGTGAATATGATCCCTCACCCGTAAAATGCCAGTCATAGCCTATTAATTAAAATTGGTGGTAGACGAAAGTCATCCCGTGTAGACCACCCAGTCATAGTAAATTCCTGTAATTATAAAGGATGATACGTGACACTCGGACTGTAGTCTATGACGTTGGCGGATCAACACTCCACATGCACCGTTTAGCCATATACACAATGGTAAGCGTCATAGAATTCCACAGATGAACCTTCAGAATTACTATCACTGTCTGTCGGCATTATCCTGTATGTGTTTACATAAAAAAAAACTGTTTTATAAATATTAAAATATATTGTAAAAATCCATCAAAAAAATTAATAATTGAGTTATCAATACACCTGGAGCCCCACTTTATTTTATATGAATTTTCTAAGCAGGCACCTGTTTTAAAAATAATACGTCAATAACGCTTGCCGAAAGTTTTCATCTCTTTTTATTTGTAGAGAGTGAATTGTGGGTGTTGGAAGGTGGCTACTACTGTGAGTCACCGAATCCCTGAGTGATGACGTCACAGGGAGCTCCCGCCCACCCCAACGCCCTTGGCAAAAACATCCCGCCCGCAAACCCACGTCTGAAGAGTACAAGGACGAATGTATATAGAGTATATAACCTAAACGGGAACCTTTCCACAGCGGACTAGGCATTATGGGGTACCATTCAAGACAGTTAAAAAAATATTATCAAGTATTAACAACCTCCTCTCTTTATAAGGTTGTTATTCAGTCGCGTGGCGGCAACGAGGAGCAGACTAACAACTCAAAGACTTTTTCTGAAGCACATTGACATATATATATTTCGATAACTTTACAAACTTATGGCCCGGACCTAGTCACAGCATTCAACAGGCCGGGCCAATAACAATACGACCTTTTTCGCGGTCGGCACACAACTGCAAGTGGCGATCTATATAACTAACGTCACATCCATGACCGGACTTGTCCAAAATGCCAATATGGCGACACATGCATGTACGACGAGCGAACAGAAATAAGAGACAAAGATTTTAAATCGAAGTTTTCGGTACCAGTCAGCACGGGCTTTATCATGCTGATGTCAGTATGTATTTTCAAGAATATGTATAATTAAAAAAATCGAAGTGATATCCATAAGTCCTTTATACCAGTGCTCCGCAACCTTTTCTCATCTGCGGCACACCAAAGTACTTCTTTGGATTCTACGGCACACCAAAGTTCTCACCTTGAATACCGCGGCACACCAAAAGCCAAAAATAGATATTAATTTGATCAATTTCACTTTTTTTAAGTTCATTTAGAACTTAATAAAGCAAAGTACCTCGTTGAATGTCTACATGAATAGGCGATAGGCGCTGGAAGCTTGATGACCGTTGTAAAATTATTTATTTATAATATTGCCTTATTTGATCGCGGCACACCTGTATCGGCTTACGGCACACCAGTGTGCCGTAGCACACCGGTAGCGGAGCACTGCTTTATACGACTCGTAGATAACGGCCTGTATTTATTTGTTCAGTAATTACTTCAAGGCTAGTAATTTGAATCGATTGCCAGTAAATTAAATTATTTAGCAGTGGATATAAAATAAATAGACTAATCTACTGTGTCAATATGAATGTGGACAGTAATATATTAAATTCTGCCAGTAATTAGCACCTTAAATGGAAACCTAACCTAACATATTATCAATTACCAATCATTATTAATTTACTTCGCATTTATTTATTTTTTATTGCCAATCAAATATTTTTTACTAATTTTTAAGTATGTTTACTTACAATTTCATAAATTTTTTGCCGGCGGGCATAGCTCAATCTTCTTCTTCGTGTCAGCGACGTCAAATTATTTTTTCTCAATATCTGGCAACATCGATAGCTCGTGTGTTGCCCAGCATTAGGTCCTGAGATGTGCAACTTGTTGGGCACATGGAGCAGCATCGTAGGTGTGAGGCGGTCTGCAGGTCTCCACAGTCGCACAATAGTGTCTCTCCCTGCCGAAGCATTCCCCACCGCTCGAGGTTGTCCTTTGTTCTACCAACTCCGGTTCTTAATCTGTTTAGGGATTTCCAGGTCGGCCAGTCAAGGCTCTTGCCAGTTGGGAGGCCTTCCTTTGGAGTAATGAAATCCTCTGGTGCGATTTGTTGCCAAGAGTTGGAGTCTCTCATTTTCAGGGCCGAATGTGAGAGGTTGTGTGGATTTCAGAAAGCTGCTTCGAGACTTCAATCTTGGTGTTGGGGGTATCTGATTATACAAGCAGTGGGACGATTGGTTGATTGCCTTACGCATTTCTTCGGCGCATATGACTTTGCGTCTTATGTTCGGTGGTGCGATACCAGCCAAGGGGTATAGTTTAGAAATGGGTGTTGGTTTGAGGCAGCCTGTGACGACTCTGCATGCATCATTCAGGGCAGTATCCACTTGATTACAGTGGGCCGATCGACCCCACACTGGTGCCGCATATTCTCCGGCTGAGAAACAAAGTGCTAAAGCTGAGGTACGAAGAAGGGGTGGTTGGGCTCCCCAGTGAGTGTTGGTCAGTTTGCGGATGAGGTTGTTCCTTGTTGCAACTTTCTGTTTGGTGTTGCTGCAATGACGCCTGAAGGTGAGGGTGCGATAGCTCAATGGTCAAAGCGTTTGCTATGCAAGCCAAAGGTCGCGGGTTCGATCCCCGACGGAGATTTAAAAAAAAAACGATTTCTGAGCTCTAAAACTCTAAAATACCGGTTGGTGTGAATTTGATCCCGCACCCGTAGAACGTCAGTCATAGCCTATTAATTAAAATTGGCGGTAGACGAAAGGCGTCCCGTGAAGACCACCCATTCATAGTATATTCCTGTAATAATAACGACGATGCGTGAATCTCGGGCTGTAGTCTATGACGTTGGCGGATTAACACTCCACATGCAGCGCTTAGCCATAAGCACCATGGCAAGCGTCATAGAGACCCACAAATGAGACATCAGAATTACAATCACCAAATGTTGGTATTTCCCTGTATGTTTACTTTAAAAAATAAATCTACTACCCATTTTTCATTCCATTCGAAAAAAAAAACACAAAAAAGTTTAAAAACAGCCTCTAAAATAATTGCCCCTCTTATTTTCTAGGCAGACAATAATTCTAGTTAGTTAAAAACATATTTGAAATGCCTTCAGACGGTCGGGTGACTCACTGTGATACTATTTGACGTGGTGACGTCACTTGTCTACCCCCACCCTAAGCCCCCACAGGGCAGTCGCTCTCATAACTCCTCCCCAGCCCTCAATTTGATTCAAGCTATAACATTGGGAGGGGAATCCCGTAAAACAAATATATATATACTGGCAATATCGAAGGGTATTTACAAAATATTACATTTTCAGTAATGACCATAAAATATGCACCCCAAAGTCATTATATATCCGAAGAATATGTCAAGCATTACAACGCCATACATCGTTATAGTAATAATAATAATAAAATGAACATTATTATCATTGTACATCAGTTTTTTTTTTATGTAAACACATACAGGAGAATACCGATATATGGTGATCGTAATTCTAAAGTTCATCTGTGGAATTCTATGACGCTTACCATAGTGCATATATCTAAGCGCCGCATGTGGTGTGTTGATCCGCCAACGTCATAGACTGCAGCCTGAGTTTCGCGCATCATCCTTATCATTGCAGGAATTTACTATGAATGGGTAGTCTTCACGGGACGACTTTCGTCTAACACCAATTTTAATTAATAGGCTATGACTGTCATTTTACGGGTGAGGGATCAAATTCACACCAACCTATTTTAAAGGTCATAAATCGTTTTTTTTTTTTTTTTAATCTCTGTCGGGATCGAATCCACGACCTTTGGCTTGCAAAGCAAACGCTTTGACCATTGAGCTATGACCGCCGGCAATATATATGGCTAAGCGCTGCATGTGGAGTGTTGATCTAAATCAAATTATGAGCTGAATCTACGTCTACATCTAAATCTACATCTCGGGCAAGCATTACGTAACTCAAAGCCGAAAACATTCGTGTTACTAAATTATAATATGCATAATTCTGCATAGTTTGAAGAAAACATATTGACAATAATTGATAATAAAAAATGCAATGGCCTGAAGGTATTCAGTACTAAATATGCATAAAATTAAATGGATTTATCTAAACACGCACCCGCATCATGTTTGAGGACAATCAAGTCTCCTTGATGATGCGCTAAATTCAATCAATTATATGCGATAATTATACAACAACTACTTATAATATATAGGCAATGGGCAGGATTTATGAATATTATAGAATTAGATCCATCACTAGTAAAATGACAGTCATAGCTCATTGATTTCAGACTGTTTAACCAAATCGCCTCGGATGTTGATGAGGACAAATCCGACCTATCCTTGAATACGGCAGTCACCTTTGGATTGGAGCCCCAAAGTACCTTCTAAACTTAATTGACTCAGTTCAAAGAAGAGCAATTCGTTTGATAAACAATGACACCCTTACGTCTAATCTACAATCAATGGAACACAGACGTAAGGTTGGTTCTCTTAGTCTTTTCTACCGTTATTACCACGGTCGCTGCTCTTCGGAACTTAAAGAACTAATTCCTCCTGCACCCACTCACAGCCGACAAACTCGTCTTACACTTGCCGAACATCCATACACGGTTAATATATGTCGACCAAGAACTGGCAGCTTCCAAAGTTCCTTCCTTAATGCCACCGGTAAGCTATGGAGTGCTCTTCCAGCGTTTGTGTTTCCTCCTTCCTACAATCTGGATCTCTTCAAGAAACAGATAAATATACACTTGCAATCTCCCCAACCCACACACAAACACGAACACAACACACGTTTCCCGCATGCAGCGTCCAGCCTCCCTGGCTGAGCGTCATAGAGTGCACTGGTCTTGACCGGTTGTGCTCTCCTGCATGCGTTTAAATAAATAAAAAAAAAATGTTGATATATTTCACGTAAGGGAGGCCCAATTCAGACATAAACTCCAAGAGTCTCTTTGGAGGAATGATTTGTTGGCGTCGTCTGTTTGATGAGCATTGGGACCTTCTGTTGCTTGTCTTTATTGCTTTGTTCTTAGTACTTAATCATAAGTTCCTACATTTGTATATATTGTATTTTTTCAATTTAGGATTAATTCTTATTTCACTTCAGAAAATAATTAAACTGTAAAAAAAAATAGTAGTAGAAGAAAGTCGTTTTATGAACACAAGCCGGCGGGTATAGCTCAATGGTCAAATCGTTAGCTTAGCTAGCCCAAGGTCGTGGGTTCGATACCTGACAGATTGAAAAGAAAAAGATTTTTAATCGACTATTAATCAAAATTGCTGGCAGACGAAAGTTGTCCCGTGAAGACCACCCATTCATAGTAAATTCCTATAATAATTGGATGATGCGTGAATGTCGGGTTGTAGTCTTTTACGTTGGCGAGTCCACACTTCACATGCAGCGCTTAGCCATATGTAGCATGGTAATCATCATTGAATCCACAGATGAGACTTCACTTTCACTGTCATCATCTGGCGGTATTTTTCTGTATGTGTTTACATAAAAAAAAACTTACAAATCTAACCGATAAAACCTAAGAAAATTATTTTGTTAGAAAACTTTAGGGGATAGAAAATGAACGAAGAGGTAGAATTCTCGTACGAGATTACAGGTGCCGCGTGTGCTGTGTCTGGCAAGTCGGCGTTATCGTCTGTGAGTCAGCACACCCCGCCTACCTCAGAACTTTCCAGAAACGTCACGTTTTCCTCCTTCTCCCCCCACCTCAGCCATTCTAACAAACCCTTATCACTAAAGAAAGATTCATCTCACGAAGTGAGCTCGCCAGACTGCATTGTGTGCAAATAACATGCGGCTGCATTGTTATATATTTTACAGAGATTTCAAAAACGTGAAAATCATAAGAAATAAATATTTCGTACCTTTTTTTAACATGGATGACACTGAGCAATGTTTAATCACTTGCTAGAAGACCGCAGTTTCGCCTACAATGAAGGCTTTATCAATAGCCAACGTACATCTTCTTCGTAGTATCAATCTGGTGGATTGGTTTGCAGCAACAGAATCTTGCATCTCGATCTCCATTCCTCTTGGTCCTCCGCAACTCTTTTCATCTCAGCATAAGCGCTACAATTCATGTCCTCGAATACTTGCTGCAAATACTCCCGTATAGGGCGCCCTCTACAGTTTCTACCCTCAACCATCCCCTCCACAATATCGTGAAGAAGACCATCGTGGCGCATTATGTGACCAATCCATCGGGCTCGCCTCTCTGAGATGGTTCTTATTAGGTGCCTATCTTCCTTGATTATCCTGAGAACATCATTGTTCGTGACGTGGTCTATCCAGGAAATTCCGAGAATTCTTCTGTACGAGCACATCTCAAAGGCCTCTAGTCTTTTTTTATCACTTTCAGATAAGCACCATATCTCACAGCCGTACATTAAGATGCTCCAAACAAGTGTTTTGGCAAGTTACTTGCGGAGCCCTAAAGTAATATTCTTTAACTCAAGAATTTTTGCTTTTTTATTGAAAGCTAGCCTTGCTTGATGTATTCGACTGTTGACTTCTTTTTTTGTTCTGCCATCCCAAGTGATCGTACTTCTAAGGTATACTAATTCTTTTGCGTCTTTTAGGGGTACACCTAGCATTGATATATTAATTTTCTGCTGCTCGTTGCGGCTTACTCTCATGACTTTGGTTTTTGTGCTGTTTATCTTCATATTGTAGTTGGAATTAAATATGTTTTCCATGGATGTCAGCGCTTCAGTGAGTTCATCTTCAGTTTCAGCAATCAAGGCAATGTCGTCAGCAAACCTTATCATATCAATCTTTTGGCCATGTATTTTAACCCCTCTCTATGGCCCATTTTTTCACTGATGTTATTAATTGCATTTTGTATGTATACGTTGAAGAGTACAGGCGACAGAGAGCATCCTTGTCTCACCCCTTGAAGTATTTTTGCTTCATTTTGGACATTTCCAAGTGATATTATGGCAGCTTCTTCTTTGTAAAGTGAAAATATTAGTCTTCGTTCCTTGTATTTGACTCCAATTTCTTTCATTACATCGAAGAGGTTCTTCCAATCTACTTTATCAAATGCTTTTTCAATGTCCACGAAGGCAATATATGTATATTGGTCCACTTTTATCCTCTTCTCCAAGATCATACGCAGGGATAAGATTGCTTCTCTGGTTCCCATTCTTTTTCTGAATCCAAATTGATCGCTAGTGAGAGTCTTTTCTATTTTTGGTTCAATTCTATGTAGGATTATGTTGGTCAATATTTTGGATGCATGGGATAGAATACTGAGTGTTCGGTGTTGTTCACATTTCGTTGTTCCGGGCTTCTTCGGCAGAGACAACATAAGCATACTTATACACGTTGGAAATAAGCTAATACAAGTTGGAGACTGATGACTCTTTCATTAACCCTTTCAAGTGCGAATTATTTTTAATGGAGTTTTACAAATGTTTTTTGTCAGCATTAGTAAAAAATACACATTTAAGACAAATGTGGTTTTTTTTAAATTAAATTTGTGAAAAACATACAATTACAAAATTGGGATCTATACTTCCCACGGTGGACGCTGGGTGTCTCAAAAAAAAGACATTTTAGATCTTCTTCTTCTTCGTGTCAGCGACGTCAAATTATTTTTTCCCAATATCTGGCAACATCGATAGCTCGTGTGTTGCCCAGCATTAGGTCCTGAGATGTGCAACTTGTTGGGCACATGGAGCAGCATCGTAGGTGTGAGGCGGTCTGCAGGTCTCCACAGTCGCACAATAGTGTCTCTCCCTGCCGAAGCATTCCCCACCGCTCGAGGTTGTCCTTTGTTCTACCAACTCCGGTTCTTAATCTGTTTAGGGATTTCCAGGTCGGTCAAGGCTCTTGCCAGTTGGGAGGCCTTCCTTTGGAGTAATGAAATCCTCTGGTGCGATTTGTTGCCAGAGTTGGAGTCTCTCATTTTCAGGGCCGGATGAGAGGTTGTGTGGATTTCAGAAAGCTGCTTCGAGACTTCAATCTTGGTGTTGGGGGTATCTGATTATACAACGGTGGGACGGTTGGTTGATTGCCTTACGCATTTCTTCGGCGCATATGACTTTGCGTCTTATGTTCGGTGGTGCGATACCAGCCAAGGGGTATAGTTTAGAAATGGGTGTTGGTTTGAGGCAGCCTGTGATGACTCTGCATGCATCATTCAGGGCAGTATCCACTTGATTACAGTGGGCTGATCGACCACTGTTTATATTCTCCGGCTGAGAAACAAAGTGCTAAAGCTGAGGTACGAAGAAGGGGTGGTTGGGCTCCCCAGTGAGTGTTGGTCAGTTTGCGGATGAGGTTGTTCCTTGTTGCAACTTTCTGTTTGGTGTCGCTGCAATGACGCCTGAAGGTGAGGGTTCCGAGGTATTTTGGATGGTCGCTATGTTCCAGTACTCTACCTTCCCACGTGACACGAAGCTTCTGCTTCCCTGTTTCTAAGGTGGAAACAGCAGACTTGTGTCTTTGATGGGTTAGGTTTGAGATGGTTGGTTTCGTAGTAATGGGACATCTCGTTGAGTCCCTGGCTTAGGATGTCCTCAACTTCTTCAAACGTTACTGCTTGTGCTGCCAAACCTAAGTCATCCGCATATATGAAAGATTTTGTGTCTTTAGGGGTGGGTTGGTCGTTTGTATATATATTAAATAGTATAGGAGCAAGTACACTGCCTTGTGGTAAGCCGTTCTTTTGGTTACGCCATCGGCTGGTTTTCCCCTGAAAATCCACAGCGAATCTCCTGTTATGCAGCATAGCCGCGATCATCTGCACTAGCGAGAAGTGTCACTTTCCTTAGTTCGAACCCGTTTTCGATATGTTAGTGCATGACTTTCCGGGTCGTTAGATGAAACTATATTTATTTAAAATTAAAGTTAAAAAATTAATATGATGAAAAAAGCACAAAAAAGTATATACGTACACATATATAAAAAAACAATACATTGAAAAGTTTAAAATTAAAAACACAATGGTACTTTGAACACACATGAGATTTGCAAAATTAGTCTTCTAAGTCTTTAGATCCTTAGTCTTCCTCGGGATTACCTGGACGTGTATTTTCTCTTAAGCCCCACTTGGCAATATGATACTCAAAGCATTTTTTTGTCAAAATGGGGCCCGGGGCGCCATGCGTCTTTTGGTACCGCATTAAGGGGGCCTCGAGGAGGAGAAACCCCTCCCAGCAATAAGTTGATCTGCGGAACGTGCGTTTGGTAGGTCATTTATGAGCGCCATTGCCGTTGTAATTGAGTGCTCGAAGCTCCACAAGTATCAACTGAGATCAAAAATAATGGATGGCTACGAGCACGGGTGTACTTATCTGGAGCGAAGAAGTTAAAACATTCAAGAATCCCAGGGTTGTGAATTGCACCGCGAAGAAGGAATTAATGTTTGAGAGCAGCAATTTTCCTCCGGGACTCTAACGAATGGAAAGAAAGCATCCCTAGAAGAAAAACAGTTGGGTAATGTTCGGAATTGATTGAATTGAATGGATAGTTACCGTAAATATAAAAATAAAGACGTCGGAGAATTTTTTTATGATTTTTTCGAGCATGATAATGTGTTTGGATTTATTGGGATTCCAAACTAAGCTGCCATATTCCAGAACAAGTGAAGAATAAAAGATAAGGGGTAATACAGACGCTGTATAAGCGGCACTTGTGAGTTAGAGTTGCTCTTTCCGCCGATCGCGTAATTTTGTTATACTTGCACTTGAAATAAGTGTGATTTATAAAGGATATGGTTGCGAGTCGCACAGTTGTCTCGACCCTCTAAACCGGGATTGATGGCTCGTAAAGACCCTTTTCTAAAATAGAGGGTTCTCAGTGCCGTCTGGTAAACAAACGGGAATCGAAAGACGTCCCTCTCGCTTCCAAAGAAGGGATAAAACAACAACGATTCCATTCAAGGGTCGCATTGTTTTATAAAGACATCCAATCTTGTTTTTTTTTTTAATGTAAACGCCTTTTATCATTATCTTTTTCGTGTCAGCGACGTCAAATTATTTCTGCCCAGTATCTGGCAACATCGATAGCCCGTGTGTTTCCTAGCATTGGGTCTTGAGGTGTGCAGCTTGTTGGGCACATGGAGTAGGATCTTACGTGTGAGGCGGTCTGCAGGTCACCACAGTCGCACAAAAGTGACTCTCCCTGCCGAAAAATTCCTCACCGCTCGAGGTTGTCCTTTGTCCTACCAACTCCGGTTCTTAATCTGTTCAGGGATTTCCAGGTCCGCCAGTCAAGGATCTTGCCAGTTGGGAGGCCTTCCTTTGGAGTAATGAAATCCTCTGATGCGACTTGTTGCCAGAGCTGGAGTCTCTTATTTTCAGGGCCGGATGTGAGAGGTTGTGTGGATCTTAGAAAGCTGCTTCGCGACTTCAGTCAGCTCAACAGTTATGTTTATATAAATTGATACCATATATTAGGTGTTATAGTTGGGTGAAAAATATATTTTGAAACATTTTCCAAATGCAGTAAGCATATTTCGTCTTGTTGGAATGAGATTTCCAACGCAAAGCTGGTGGAAAATTACTGAATCGATACTCTCTGATCCCCGGGGGACGTCTTGCTTCACCTTGAACTGAGGGCGGGATTCTGAAGTTACCTACAGAGAAAGGGGGAATCGCAGAAGACTGCAGTAGAAAAAGAAAAATGCATCAATTCAGTAAAACTGGACGATATGCTTGGTGCCCTGTCCTTGAATACGACAGTCACTTTCCTCAAAATACTAATCTCTTTCACGGGTACTTTCTTTTAGAATTTCTGTGCAGTGGCCACGATTTTTCAGAGGAGACTCCCACTGGACTTATCAGTTGCCAACTGATCACAATCTCAATGAGCGCGTCATCAAGGAGACTTAACTGTCCTGCGGTGTGATACGCGTGTGAGGCGGGTAAAGTGCAGTCCAGTATGCTTCGTCGAGAAGCCATTATCAAGTGTACATCATATAAAGATGATTTGTGACGTTCAGATGCCCCATTCTGCAAAACCTTGCTTGCGTAAGCGGTCGAATGCTGCATATTCGCCGGCAGGTATAGCTCAACGGTCAAAGCGTTTGCTTTGAAAGCCAAAAGTCGTGGGTTCGATCCCCGACAGAGATTTAAAGGATTTTGAATTGATTTATGATCTCTAAAATTATCCCCGGTTGGTGTGAATTTGATCCCTCACCCGCAAAATGCCAGTCAAAGCCTAGTAATCAAAATTGGTCGTAGACGAAAGTCGTTCCGTGAAGACCATCCATTCATAGTAAATTCCTGTAATAATAGAGGATGATGCGTGAATCTCGGGCTGTAGTCTATGAAGTTGGCGGATCAACACTCCACATGCAGCGCTTATTCATATGCAGCATGGTAAGCGTCATAGAATTTCACAGATGAGACTTCAGAATTACTATTACCATCTGTCGGTATTCTCCCGTATGTGTTTACATAAAAAATAAAAATAAATCATCCGATACGATGCGGTTGAAAAGTTACACAGCTCTAGCTGTAACCTCGATCGACCATCGTGCCGGGGGTCTAGCTAGCTATGCACCTGAATGCATTCGATCCTTTCGACTGCGCAGCTCGGATACCAAGGTCGACATTCTCAACGGTTCTGTAGACATAAAATGTACAATTTATGTCATTTATATTTTAAGTATTCACTGGGAAATCTATTTTTATATTTAAGTAAAAATCTAAGTAAATGACTTAATCTTTCATATAAGGGAAGAGTTTTACTAAAGGAGTTGATAAGTGGGGGAAAGGGGTGTGGTAAAAATGTGTAAATCAAAGATGCAATATACAAGTATATGAATAGCCAAGTGAAACATTGGTCAATGTCATCCATATCCCGGCGGGAATAGCTTAGTGGTTAAAGCGATGAAGATTAAAAATAATAATTTTAAAATCGATTTCTAAGCTCTGTAATAAATACTCCCGGTTGGTGTGAATTTAATCCCTCACTCGTAAAATGCTTGTCGTAGACTATTAATCAAAATTGGTGGTAGAGTCGTCCCGCGAAGACTGTTCGGAATGTCCGTGTATCTCCATTGATCCCTTCCTAACGCGCATAGCAATTCCTTCTCAACGCTTCCACTCACTCCGATATTCCAAGAAATATAAAAAAAAAAATACTTCCCAAATATCCAAAGCGTAGAGTCAGAAAAAATCTTTAAGTCGAAATCGTAGAATATCCGCACTCCAAGTAAAAGATCCTTACCAGTGAGAAAAAAGAAAAAATACATTAATCATTGATCATAAAGTATGTGTAAAAAGTACTAGAGGCCTTTGAGATGTGGACATACAGAAGAATTTTCTGGAGAGACCACGTCACGAACAACGACGTTCTCAGCACAATCAAGGAAGATAGGCACCTAGTAAGAACCATCTCAGAGAGGCGATCGGTCACACCGTGCGCCACGATGGTCTTCTTTACGACATTGTGGAGGGGATGGTTGAAGGATAGAAACTGTAGAAAGGAGTATTTGCAGCAAGTGTTCGAGGACATGAGTTGTAGCTATTGTGCTGAGCTGAAGAGGGTTGCGGAAGACCAAAAGGAGTGAAGACCGAGATGCAATATTCTGTTGCTGCAAACCAATCAAGCCGGATTGATACTACGAAGAAGAAAGTATGTGCAAAAATAATACTGTATGTTTGTTATTTCCTTCGCACGCAACTCTTACAAAATAAGCGAAATGTCATATAATCATATAATCGATTCTTGAACAACCGATACAAAAAATATATGAAATTACTATAAACGCAACGTGTACTTTTTTTAAGAGAAATCGTTTTTTTTGCTTGAGTTTTCAAAATAATAACAGTTTACGCAAAATACAAAGCGTATCGAAAAACGTTACATTATAAAATAAAATATAGGTATGTTCTACACCTTACAGGTACATAATTTAACGACATTATCAAAATGAAAGTAAGATTAATGTCATTAGATTTCATCGACAGATTTTAATTGATATGACTGACATTTTACGGGTGAGGCATCAATTTCACACCGATCGGAGGTATATATAGAGCTAGATTTTTTATTTTTATCTTCATTGAAGGCCTTCCAGAAGATCATAAGCCCGGAGGCTTGAATACAATATATCAGTAGTTTATGCTCTCCTGCGACATTCTTAATACATGTCCCAACTAGGCTTACCTTCGTCTTTTGACCGGCTGTAGAATGAGAGGCTGCATTTTCCTCGTCATCAATCGTAAAGTAAAAAAACCATCAATCATCAAGTAAAAAAACAATTTTGCCGGCGGTTATAGCTCAATGGTCAAAGCGTTTGCTTTGCAAGCACAATGATCGTGGGTTCAATCACCGACGGAGATTTAAAAAAAAAAGATTTTTAATCGATTTTTGAGCTCTAAAATACCCCCGGTTGTTGTGAATTTGATCCCTCAGCCGTAAAATTCCAGTCATATGCAAATAATTAAAATTGGTGGTAGACGAAAGTCGTCGCGTGAGGACTACCCATTCATAGTAAATTCCTGTAATAATAATGATGATGCATGAATCTCGGGCTGTAGTCTATGACGTTGGCGGATCAACAATCCACATGCAGCGCTTAGCCTTATGCACTTTGGTAAGCTTCATAGAATTCCACAGATGAGACTTCAGAATTAATACGACCATCTTTCGGTATTCTCCTGTATGCGTTTACATAAAAAAAACGGCTGCATTGGCTTCCGTGAGATGCCAAGATTCTCATCCGCAAACAAGAATGGTGACGATACATGCGCTTAAACACTAAATACTCGAGACAATATGGTTACGACTAAGAGTACCATGGTTAAGTGTATTGCAACAATCTCCGCAAACCTAGCCACAGACATTTCCAAGCTTCTAAATTGGGCCAAGTGGGCAAGCGAGCATGCGTTACGACATAATCTCACTCTCTATTATATTATGGTAACACTTCACTGTAGCGTATCCAACTGAAAAAATAAAAAAACGAATTTTATAAATGACAACAAAAAAATATGTATTTTTTCTTCCGATTTCCTTTCTATGGTCATACAGAAGAATTCTCGGAATTTCCTGGAGAGACCACGTCACGAACAATGAGGTTCTCAGCATAATCAAGGAAGATAGGCGCCTAGTAAGAACCATCTCAGAGAGGCGATCGGTCACATCATGCGCCACGATGGTCTTCTTCACGACATTGTGGAAGGGATGGTTAAGGCTAGAAACTGTAGAAGGCGCCCTAGACGTACTAGAGTATTTGCAGCAAGTGTTCGAGGACATGAGTTGTAGCTCTTATGCTGAGCTGAAGAGGACTGCAGAGGATCGAGAGGAGTGGAGATCGAGATGCAAGATTTTGTTGCTGCAAACCAATCCACCGTATTGATAATACGACGAGTATCTGATCACCAGTTTCCACGCTTTGTCTCAAGCCAGCTTTAAACCCGAAGTCCATCTAGGTGCATACAAAGTTTCCGGCGATTGACGGCATTCTAGTATCCGATACATAATTGGATTATTTGTTGTTTATCTTTTTATCTAAGCAGAAAGGATGATTAACCCGACGCTTCCGTGGCATGGACCATCAGTTCCTAAAGAGAGACTCAACACAACCAACACCACGTTGTAAGCAGCAGCATTCAAGTTTTGTCAGCGTTCAATGTTGCTAAACTAGTTATCTAACGAGAACATAGATAGAAGATAGAAGAATGCCATTGCAGGCTGGTGCCGAAAAGCCTCGATATATGATATTTCGTCCCTTATTTTTGTTCGCTCACCTGACACGCACTTATAAATATGTTAGTCTGAGTTTTTAATAAATTATGAGCGTTTTGTATTGAGACTCATAATTCGGCAGGTATATATTCGATCGGGCAGAAATAAAATTTACCTAAAAGCTAAAACCCTAGACTGCAAACATCAGTCCAATTTGAACTGCCGGAGTGTAAAGACATTTTTGTTCGAAATTTTAAACATGGCTGAGTTTGTGCCTACAAAACCGTCATTGCGGGGAATTATTTTTAATTTCTTCCACCGAAAGACAACAGCAGCTGAGGCGCATAGAATATTAGTAGAAACATACGGCGACAATGCTCTTTCAGAACAAACATGCAGAAGATTGTTTCAACAATTCAAGGGTGATAGATATGACCTCGAAGATGAAGAACATCCTGATGCTGAGAAAAAGTTTGAATATTCCGAATTGGAGGCATTACTTGATGAAGATCCATGCCAGACACAAAAATAACTTGCGGAAACATTGGGAGTTTTATCTATTTAGAGGTATGTTACAAAACAAGACCACAGGCAAACTGGACTGCAACTGTAGACAAAAATCTGAAAACTCTAGGCTTGACCGAGAATGCAGCGCAGGACAGGCAGACACGGCGAATGTGCACAAGGAGAGCCGACCCCATATGATGGAAAAGGCGAGGCTAAAGAAGAAGAGAATTATGTTACAAGAAACAACATACGGCGCGCCACATACACGTAAAAACATCATCAATATAGCAATTTCACAAATTTGATGCAAGTGACGCACTTACAGTAAAGTGTTATTCATATAATCATTACAAAGTATGCAATGCTTTATTCTCTAAAGACTGTGTGTGTGTGCGACGCTTAATGATCATCATTATGATGGTTATTATCGCATTGTGTATGCAGGCCTCAAAATACAAATACGTTATAAACCATACAATTTTTTGTAATTTTTCATTCAGTCAGTCTGTTAAAGAAATGATAATTGTTATTACGTAGCAGATCTCTCATTACCGTATCGTGGGCCGAATCGTACAACTAGGCAACTCAAAATTATGTATTCGGAGATCATAGAGTTAAAATAGATGTATGCATATTGATGAGTATTTTTTTACCATATCCGCTCCATATTTGGAGCACCCCAATTTGCGTTTCGCAGTTCTGTAAGCTCAGATTGTTCATGTCTTGTCCCAGAACACTTGTATCCCCGGAGGTGCACACGGAAACATATATGGTTCCCGACAACCTCCAAGGTACATGAAAAGACGTCAGGCTATCTATATGGCATACTTTTGAGTGATTAGGTAAACTTTTTCAAGGAGATCGGAAAATAAGCCCGACGCACCCAAACACTGTATCATTAAGTCCTAAAAACGTTACAAACAACCTCTAATTTTACATAATAAAGAGTATAATCATCACCAAACCATGTCCGTTGCCTTCTTTGGTATTAATAACATTAATAACATATTATTATTTTTATTATATGGTATTGATATCCTCCTCTCATATTTAAGACATCGGTTTACTGGATGAAGGATGCAGGATCAGGTTCACAATACAAACACTTGTTTCTGTTTCAAATATTACGCGTTTATTTCTGACAAATGTCACCCGTTATAGCGAACGCCCAAGGCGCGCGCACTATGACGGCCGCTAGTCAAACTTCAACTGCAAACTCCCCGCGCGTTTTGACTGACAGCGCGCTCTGACATCGGGCGGCAGACATACGAAGTAAATATGACAGTGGCCAACATGAAATGGACCAACTGTCATAATAAACAAGACGGCGCATGCACACGCCGTGCAGCATTATACAATTAATATTAGATGTGCATATCAGGCGAACGAACAAAAATAATAGACAAAAGATCGTTTTTCGAGACTTTACGGCATCAGCCTAAAGGAGCTGTATCAAGCTGATATCAGAATTAACGAACCTCCGCCACAAAGGGCTGTCAGCCGCCATTTTCTTCGCCTCATCAAAACTCTGGAAGAAAAGGCAGCTATAGTTAATGCTCTCCTGCGGCATTCTCAATACATGTCCCAGACAGGTCCACCTCCGCCTCTTGACCGACTGCAGTATGGAAGGCTGCCTTGTCCTCTCTCTCACCTCGTCATTCCTCACAAAGTCAATACATCATACACCCAGTATTCTACACAGGCTGCTCTCGAATATCATTATACAGCTGCATTGGCTCTTGGTGGATGCCAAAATTCACAGCGGTAAAAAAATAGGGACGATACAGGCGCTGTAGAGTCGGTTCTTTGTTTTGATCGAGTAAATATACCAGTACTAGTATAAAATATAATTAAATCAAACAAAACGTGTGTGACGACAATGTCCGGCGACGATGTGTTTGAACTATCTAACAGATACGAAAGAAGATAAGTTTCGATATTTTATTTGATGAATCATAATGCATTTGATTTATCGGTTTGTTTAACATGCACTCTGTGTTCAAATGTTTACACTATTTACAAAAAAAAAAAAAAAAACATTCTAAAAGGGCGCCAACCCACAGAGCGATACTGATAAAATGTCACTATCCTATATTTAACATTTCAACGGCGGAAAACACAAGTTTTGTAATAAAATTATATTCAAGAGAAAAAAAATTTAATACCATCCGTCGAAGAAACAGGAAAAAATAATTTGGAAACACATTATTATAATAACAGATATAAAATTTATTCCACATATTTTTTTTTTGACGACATGTTTCAGACAGGTCGGGTGGCCATTCTCAAGTCAATTAGTTAAATGTTTTTGGCTCTATATAAAGCAAATAGTGAGTGAAAAGGTGGATATGAATCGTGTGATGGGTATATGTGGTTTATTTATTGTAAAAATATTTTATTTTTATATCTGATATTATGGAATTCCACTAAGAAATATCGATCGAAAAAATCGAAATAAGTACTAACACATTTCAAAATACATTACTAAAAGAAAATACAGAAAATTAATTTATCTTCACATTTACACCAAGTTTCAGTGTATATATTCTTTACGAGAAATCTATCGGTATGCCTTTTCTTCAAGCCCCTGGGCTCGCGCAACCCTGGAAGGTCGTCGTCAATTATTAATAAAAATGTAGCGCACCACCATACATATGACGCAATTTCAAATGCGCCGAAGAAATGCGTAAAGCAAAGTAACCAACCGTCCCACTACTTGTATAAGCAACTACCTCTAACACCTAGACTAAAGTCGCGAAGCAGCTATCTGAGATCAACACAACCTCTCACTTCCATGTAACTAAGAGACTCTAGCTCTAGCAAAAAATCATTATAAGATATCATTAGCCCAAAAGTAAGCCGCCCAACTGGCAAAAACCTTGATTGGATAACCTGAAAATCTGTGAACAGATTAAGAACCGTAGCTGGTAGAACCTAGGACAACATCGAGCGGTGGGAAATTCTTCGGGGAGAGCCACTATTGTGTGATTGTGGAGACCAGCAGACCGCCTCACACCTAAGTTCCTGCTCCATGTGCCCAACAAGCTGCACACCTCAAGACCTAATGCTAGGCAACACGCGGTCTATGGATGGTTCTTGTTCTACCAACTCCGGTTCTTTATCTGTTGTTGTATCACTTAAACGTTTATTGTCGATAGTAGCAACTAAAGGGTTAATAAAAACAACTCAACAGTTTGAAATGAACTATTTTTTGTCCTCAGTTATCATGCGGTCGATGTACGATTGACATTTCTTTATCTAAAACAGATAAGGATTGCTAAACTAAACTAACTTTCCAAGAATCTATTTTTTGTTGTTGTTTTTCAAACATTAATATTTACTTTAAAGATAATAAGCAGATCCACATCATGCACAAGAGAGGGATACACTTAAATTCTCAAATTTAGTCGAAATAATATTTAATACTGACATCCCCTGTCTTATTAAAGAGACTCAGATTGTCATTGGGATGCGTGGTGGATGCATGATGCGCAGGTCTCCAAAGCAAAGAACTCTTCGAGAAGCACATTTGACATTTTAAATAAAAAAAATGACAAAATTTTATCGTCTGCCCGAGACGGAACATTCTGCCGGCGGTCATAGCTCAATGGTCAAAGCGTTTGCTTTGCAAGCCAAAGGTCGTGGGTTCGATCCCCGACGGAAATTAAAAATAAAGGATTTCTAATCGATTTCTGAGCTCTAAAATACCCCCGGTCGGTGTGAATTTTAACCCTCATCCGTGAAACGCCAGTCATAGTATGGTAATTAAAATTGGTGGTAAGCGAAAGTCGTCCCGTAAAGACCCACTCACCCACTATTATTCATGGTAAATTCCTGAAATAATAAGGATGATGCGTGAATCTCGGGCTGTAGTCTATGACATAGGCGGATCAACACTCCACATGCAGCGTTTAGCCATATTCGCACCATGGTACGGCATCATAGAATTCCACAGATGAGACTTCAGAATTACTATCACCATCTGTCGGTATTCTCCTGAATATGTTTACATAACAAAAAATTCTGGGTCCCTCACAGGTCCGTGCAGATTCCGACTGAATGGCCGACAGTAGTTACAGTCACTGGCCGAAATTAACCTAGCGCCTATATATGGAACTAACTGCGCCCACGTGACGGCAGCGACCCTTGTCAAAACAATCAAAATTGCTCCTGCAAGCGCCATATCTTACGACTACCTAAATCTTAGACTTACATTTTTATATGTGCGTGACTGACGAAATTCGGTCTTCCGTTCAGGACACAGACAATGCTGTTTACCTCACATCGCCCGGACGGAGACTGACGGACGGCGGCAGTATGGACCTAGCCGCGCCCGCATGACATTGAGCGACCGTCAAAAGCTTAATAAATATAATACTCAGAGAAAGATTTTCACATGCGCGTGTCAGACGAGTGAACAAAAATAAGAGACAAAAGATCGCATATCGAGGCTTGATATCCCTCGATCAAGAGTCGCTTTAATTAGACGGGGGATGTCAATATGTTTGTGCATCCATAAATGCATCAAAAACAATTAGTTGGTGACGTAACACTCGCGGCTAGTAGTAACTGGTAGCACGTGTTGGTTGTACGTGGCGTAACAGTACATCATAAAGACGTGCCACGTGTCGACCACGTGCCGCGGCAACTGACAACAGCTGTCATCTGTCAGTTGCTCACATAGGAAACACATGGTATTATTGTAAACACTAATAGTACTACGCTCCTACAAAACACCGAGCCACAAAACACGGTACCTGACAATGAACAACAGTTTTTGCAGGAGAAACTTGAAGAGACGGCAGCTGTAGTATCCGAGACATATTTTGAGTGATTTGTCAAATTTAATGATTAAATAAATCATGACCAAACTAATGTCAGACGATAATTTATTCAATTTATTCATTTTTTTCCCTTAAATTGTAAATTTGAACAACTCAATTAATTTATGAAGTACAATAAGAATTAATCTTAAAATAAAAAGGCAATATATACAAATATAGGTACTTATGATTAAGCACTAAGAACAAAGCAATAAAGACGAGCAACAGAAGGTCCCAATGCTCATCAAACAGACGAAGCCAACAAATCATTCCTTCAAAGAAACTCTTGGAGTTCATGTCTGAGTTGGGCCTCCCTTACGTGAAATATATCAACATCCGAGGCGATTTGGTTAAGCAGTCTGATCCCTCTCCCAAGAGGCATAGTCTCTGGCAGGTTAGTGTTACTCTTTGGGAGAGCAAACAATCTGTGGTTTCTTATTCTCAGATATTTATCGGGGACACAAAAAAGCAACATACGGTAACCTATCCACGTTTTGATCCATGTAAACTGTTGCTCTACTTCGATTATCAAACGAGAGCCATCACTACAATGTATTATTGATGTTGATTGAAAACCAGCACAATCAATACTCGCATGCAGCGTCCAGCCGTCTTGGCCGAACGTCATAGAGTGCCTTGGTCTCCACTGACTGTGCTCTCTTGCTGTCACATACTCTTTCGCTATCATTTTAAAATATATCTTAAAACCACTAAAAAAAACATTGGTGCCTAATGGAAGCATATATCCACCACAAAAAACCTATAATATTTATGATTCTTCTAAACAGACAATAAAGACATATAATGTTTTTTGAAAGCAGACTCCTGCGTAAAATACTGGGGGTACGATGGTTCGACTTTGAGAAAAATGACGAGGTGAGCAAGCTAACAAGGCATTTTTCCGTTCTACGCTCAGTTAAACTGACGAACATGCACATCAGATACGGCATGACAGCATAAACTACAGCTACCTTTTCTTCGAGGTATCGCGCCCGTTCGGGTTGTTCGTCGAGAACTATACATATTAACATCCCCTTTATATAAGGAAGAACGACTTCACGTCGCCAAGATAATTATCGGGTCGCGTGGACACGGATCAAGGAGCAGATTAACAACACAAATACTTTTTAAGAAACACATTGACATATATATATTTCGATGACTTGACAACCTTTTGTTTTGGGGCCGATCGTTGCTTTCAGACCCTTAGCCGAATCACACGCATCGGTCGCTGTCCGCGCACTATTGACTCGGCACCTGGCGCCGTGGTCGGTGACACGCAGCGCCGCAAGTGGCAAACTATGTAACTAGTCTTCCTAACGGCATTACAAAATGACTACACATGCGTGTCCGATGAGCGAACGAAAATAAAAGACGAAATATCGCATAATGAGGTTTTCGGCAACGGCCTGCAAGGGGTATATCATGCTTATATCAATATAAAATACTCGGCGAAGCTGCGGGATGCAGAGCTGACATGGAATGAGCCGAAGACCATGGCGGCTAACAGAAGTTTAGAGCGGCAATTTGTGATGATCATCTTCTTAGTAGTATCAATCTGGTGGATTGGTTTGCAGCAACAGAATCTTGCATCTCGATCTCCACTCCTCTCGGTCCTCCGCAACCCTCTTCAGCTCAGCATAAGAGCTACAACTCATGTCCTCGAACACTTACTGCAAATACTCCCATCTATTGCGCCTTCTACAGTTTCCACCCTCAACCATCCCCTCCACAATGTCGTGAAGAAGACCATCGTGGCGCATGATGTGACCGATCGCCTCTCTGAGATGGTTCTTACTAGGTGCCTATCCTCCTTGATTATGCCGAGAACCTCATTGTTCGTGACGTGGTCGCTCCAGGAAATTTCGAGAATTTTTCTGTATGGCCACATCTTAAAGGTCAGTAGTTTTTTTTATCGCTTTCAGATAAGCACCATGTCTCACAGCCGTACATCAATATGATCATATGCACCAGTTATGTTAGGTTGTGTTAGGTTATGTTAGGGGAGCGAACGTGATGTTGAAAATTTCCCATTTTTAGTTTACGATGTTTTGTTCATCAAGAGTGCTTATTTGAAATGCCATGTCATCGCTAGTGAATAAATGACTCTAGTATAGACACGATACTGATGATGATGATGATCTCACAGCTGTTATTGTAGACTTTGATTTATTTCAATTGAACCACAATTGAGAACTACGTTTGATAATATATAATAATAAACGTAGGTTTTCACGGCCATATTTATAAGACTTCAACCTACGTACTCGTAGTAACAACAAATAAATTATTCATAATTTAAATCATATTTTAATAACCCTTTAAATAAATGTACCTCACCTATAGAGTGAAACACTTCATGCATGAAGAGATCCATGCTCTGAGATGTATACTATAGGGTCCGCCATCTAACGTTTTTTTTTTCAACTAGTGCTTATTTCGTGAATGGTAACACTTAGCTCATGTCTGATTTGACAGATGATTAGTTTTATCCTTCCGCTGAACGAATATGGTTGTGTATACGCTTGAACAACGCTGGGAAATATTGCGACACTACTTTGAAAATCATGGTAATGTTGCAGAATGTGTGCGAAAATTGCGTACGGATTTTGGAAGAAGAGAATCACCGTCAGCTCCGTTCGTAACATCCTCCTCTCTTTCAAAAGGTCGTTATTCAGTCGCGTGAGGGCATGATTAGGAGCAGATTAATAACACAGACTTTTTGTGAAGCACATTGACATGATATTGTGGCTTTTGGGTTTAGTCGTGTGTGGCGAACTTCCTTCAACCAATATTTAGACCGCCATTGCAGGCGTCTTCTTCGGGATTGATAATTTATTTAGTTTTGAGTTGTTTTATTCAGATTATATATAAAAAAATATATGAGCGTTATTGATTTATATCTCCATGGCAACTACATGTTAAAGGAAGTTCGCTCCACACGGCTAAACCTAAAAGCCACTATATATATATATTACGGAACTAATTGAGCCCACGTGAGGGCAGCGACCCTTGTCAAAACAATCAAAATTGCGTCTACAAGCGCCACGTTTTATGACTACTCAAATCTAAAACTTGGACTACACACGACGCAACGCTTCGCCACTGCATTCATTCATTCGCAATGCTCGCAAGTTGTTCAAGTTTTGACACCTGTATTGAAGCTTACACGTGTGCGGCGTGAGTAATCCGACGTATCAAATCGCACATGAGCATCGCAGCGAAGGTAGAGTAAGGTGTGACGGTTAGTTGTTCTACCTGCTGGGCTAATAGGATTTAACATCGAAGGGAAGCCAAACTGTAGCAAGATTCAGGTGGTTGTGGGGACGGAGCGTAAGCGGGAGCGACGACTCTACCATAACTTAATATCTGACAACAAACGCGAATAGTCGCATTATGCAACATGACAGTACACCTCAACGTCACTTTTTTACGCGATACATTGGTTCCAGAAAAGGGAAAAAAAAACTAAACTTGCATGTAATTCAATGACTTTTTCAGAAGCACATTGACATATATAGTATTTACGATAAACTTGGTTTCCCCGATCGATCGTAACACGGCGTTACTTTCGCCTCGATTGATCGGGACTTAATGCTATCTCACCGACTTCTTACGAGCTGCAACTCATGTCCTCGGAACACTTGCTGCAAATACTCCCCCCGTCTAGGGCGTCCTTTGCAGTTTCTACCCTCAACCATCGCTTCCACCATGTCGTGAAGTAGACAGTCGTGGCGCATGTTGTGACCGATCGCCTCTCTGAGATAGTGCTTACTAGTTGCCTATCTTGCTTGATTATGCAGTGAACCTCATTATTCGTGAAGTTCTCTCCAGGAAATTTCGTCAATTCTCCTGTAAGACCACATCTCAAAGACCTCTAGTTTTTTTAATCACTTTCAAAAAAGCACCATTCTTAACAGCCGTACATCAAGATGCTCCATACAAATGTTTTGGCAAGTTGATTTGCGGAGCTTTAAATTCATATTTTTTGAATCAAGAATTTTTGATTTTTTTATTGAACGCTAGCCTCGCTTGATGTATGCGTCTGTTGACTTCCGTTTTATTCCATTCAGTGCATTGTTGTTGTTTCCGTAGTCTGAAACCCTGTCAGTTTTACAGCGGACCGACTGAATGTGACTGCGGCGTGGAGCAGACCCTGTCCCGCCTTCTTGAGTGTGCGTTGTGCCCGAGTAGCTGCACCCAGGAAGACCTGATGATAGCCGGGAGTAACGCCATCGACGTCGCCCACTTCTGGGCAGGCAGGATCTGACCCTGTTGCTTCCGACACGATTACATAAATATAGTGCATTGTTTTGTAATACATTGCAATAATGTATAAACTGCATAGGAAATGCATGTAACAGTTCCTTGATGCACCGACTACATTCTTGGAATTGCGCTGAACATAGTGCGCGCAAACGTTTGAAAAATGCGCTTACACGATGGACTCTCTCAGGGTCTGGAATCCGAAGAATTGGCGATGATGAGAGAGCAACGGTGCATAATACCAAGTTCACGAACAAGACTGCACTTACGCATCACTGGCAGATATTTAGAACCTATTGGGAGGGGCATTTATTTACACACGGTTGATACAACAATTTTGACTCAGGACAGTTTTCCTCTTAGCCACGCTTTCACTAAATTGATGCGCGATTCTCTTACTACTTGGAACGCTGCATATCAGGAGTTATCATCATGATCAGCCTGTATCCGTGCACTGTTGAACGTAAGCCTCGCGCATGAGTCTCCATCCTCTTCGATCCTCCGCTTTCCGCATCCAGGTCACTCCCGCAATTCTTTTTATGTATGTAATCAGTTCATCTTGCAGGGGAATGCCAATGCTTCGTTTGCCAGTTCTTGGGCGCCATTCCAATACTTTTCTTCCTCATCGACCGTCGTCTCTTCGACAGATATGTCCTGCCCGTTGCCACTTGACTGTGCCTATTCTTTGGGTAGCATCCACTACTTGAGTTCTTCTGCGTATTTACTCGTTTCGGATTCTATCTTTTAGCGACACTCTGCGGAAGACTCATGCGGGAAGCTTACGTCTAACAGTAGACCGACATATGCAGATTATGAATATAAGAGGTTTGAATACATTAAGTACTGACATCAGCATGATACCTTGCTGACGGGTACTGAAATATTGGCATTTTGGACAAGTCCGGTCACGGGTGTGACGTTAGTTATGTACAAGGCTGCTGTCATTGGTGCGCCATTAACTCTGTAGATCGCCACTTGCGGCGCTTGGCGACAGCCCACTGCGAGCGCGCTTAGTGGCCAGTAGTTGTCCCCCAACCGTGACGGGTGTCCGATTGTGGTTGGCCCGGCGCCTGAAAGCCGGGCCGGAAGTTTATCGTAAAAATATATGTGCTTCCGGAAAACAATGTGTGTTGTTCTTCTGCTCCTCATCCTGCCACCACGCAATACAATAATGAACTCAGAGAGGAGGATGTTAGTATTGACACCAGCACGATGTAGCCATTGCTGATGGTGGTACTGAAAATCTCGATATACAATCTTTCGTCTTGTATTTCTGATCGCCCGTCATACATTTATGTGTCCGAAATTTTGCCGTTATGAACAGGTCCGGTGTGTTAGTTATAGACATGGCCACACGAGCGCTGGGCGAGAGCCGCAGCGCCGGCGATCCCATCACGCCAGTTGGGTCCTGAAGGCCGAAAAGGTCGCGTTACGGCCGGCGGCATGTCATTCCACCTGGCCGGAAGCTTGTAAAGTTTTAACGTTAAAATAATCAATATGCTTCTGAAAGTCTTTGTTTGCTGACCTCCTCCTCATCCTGCCCTCGCGCGACGGAGTAACACCTTTTTGAGAGAGAGGAAGATGTAAGTATCTTTAAAAAGAGTGTTTTGAAACTTGCATGTAAACGTTGCAAATGCCTGTTTTGAGCGATGTTTTCCTATCGCCGTCGGCGCCCGCATTGTTCATCCAAAAACAACAATCGCAAGCGTCATTATTTGCTGTGAGTATTCTCGATACATCCGCCGTATGATAATAATCAATGCACATGTTCCTCCGCAGGAAAACAAACAGCCCGCACTGATTTTGATTCCGACATTCCGAACTCTAGTATGTTTATTAAACGCATACAAACGAATACAAGTAATCCCGAACAGGACGAACCAATGATATTGTGGCTTTTGCGTTGCGAATAGGGCGAACCAACTTCTCGAAAAAAAACGACGTGTACAGGTAAACCGAATAGATTAATTTAAGAAGGTACTAGGGGACTCTAACGGAAAGTCGACTGCCGTATTCAAGGATAAGACGGATTTTTCTTTTATGAAGAAAAAGTTATTGGCCAGTAAAATACCTCAGTACTCACGTCGTAGCACCACTACTTTAATGAACGCTCCATGTGTGAAACGTTTATTGTGTATGTTTGTGGGTTGGGGAGATTGCTAGAGTATATTGCTATGTTCTCAAAAGAAATCGACATTGTGTGGGTCGGGGGGATTGCAAGCGCAGTGGTAAACGAAGTACATTTGTAATCGATTCGATACATTTCTATGTATCGCATCGCCTCTGCAATGGCGGTCGAAATATTGGTTGAAAAAAGTTCACCACACACGGCTCAACCCAAAAGCCACAACATCAAATCTGGCCGTGAAAACCTAAGAAGTTATTTAAGTTCAATTGTTGTTTACAAATAGTGTTTAGTGAAAAGTGTTTTTTTTTATTACGATTTATTGAATTTAAACATGATCATTGAATTAACAAAACCAAAGACCGTTGCATGTTGAAACAACGGTTATCATTTGATCATTGAAGTGAAGCAGCAAATGAAGTTATTGATGTGTGATAATATCCACCGCTGTCGTTGGTTGAACCGCTCCAACACTTTTCTTCACATCATTTCTCAACATGATAGAGTGCGCTGGACTCGATCGGATGTGCTCTCCTGTACGTAATTACATAAAAAAATGCTATAACGCTTCTTGAGAATACTCTTTTCGGGGGCGCCATCTGAAGTTTCATACATTTCATGCATATTCCGAGTATATACGCAATTATTTAAATATTTTAATTTTATTCTACGAATACCTTTTAGATAGTTGTTCCACGCGCGTGTGAATATTCGAAATTCAAATGGATTCCTTACCTGTGAACAAAAAGAACATTCGAACATTAGAATTTGAATTTAAAAAATATACACAATCAATCGTACGAAAAAACACAAAAGCACAAAAATACCAAATTCATTAAATTTTTCTTCGTATCTGTTCCATATCTTTAATATATGTGCAGCATAAATTGCCGCCACTTAATTATGTCAGTTGCCACTGTCCATTCCACGTTCTATTACTTATCTGCACCTGAAGGTCCACATGCGAACATACGAGGTGTGCGAGAAAAGTAACGAGACCAGCGACACTGCGGGCGATCTGGCAACGTTGTGTCTACCGGCCTGTGCTACACCGGTTTGTTTATCCCTTCCACTTCCTCAGTCCGAGTTTCAACTCCCTACAGCTGATATATTATTTTTGACAGTTTCCAGGATGGCGAGTTAAAAAAAGGCACTGTAGTTAATGCTCCCCTGCGGCATTCGTTATTTTCCAACCAGTTCCACCTTCGTCTATTGACACCCCTCAGTATGGAAGGCTACATCTGTTATCTTTGAGATGTGGTCACACAGAAGAATTCTCGAAATTTCCTGGAGAGAGCACGTCACGAACAATGAGGTTCTCAGCATAATCAAGGAGGACAGGCACCTAGTAAGAACCATCTCAGAGAGGCGATCGGTCACATCATGCGCCACGATGGTCATCTTCACGACATTTTCGAAGGGAAGGTTGAAGGAAGAAACTGTAGAGGACAACCCTAGACGGAAGTATTTGCAGCAAGTGTTCGAGGACATGAGTTGTAGATTGCAGAGGATAGAGATGAGCGGAGATTGAGATGCAAGATTTGTTGCTGCAAACCAATCGACAGGATTGATACTACGAAGAAGATCTGTTATCAAAACCTATTATACGGCTGCATTGTCTTTTGATGAGATTCCAAGATTCACAGCCGTAATGGGGATGATATAGGCGCTTCATAGGTGGCATTTTGTTTCTTTCTATTGATATGATAGTATTTACGAATTTTTAAACAATTTTAACTAATACAGAGAAAACCTATGTTTATTAAAATAGGATGGTAATATCTTAGACGTTTTTTAGATACAGTGATAAAATTATGAATTTAATTTGGGTCCCAAAGACCTTTAAGGGAGCGTGGGTGGGTTTATATTTCGGACCTTGGTGTAAAAAATGGACCACCATCGCCGATGGGTATACCTAGGAGATTAAAGCACTTGACTGTGAAGATAGCGGCCAAGGGTTCGATATCCCCGAACCAAAAAAGTTTTGTTTCACTATAAAAAAAATGATTGTAAATGTTTCATAATGCTTTAAGCCGCTATTATTCTATCTTACCATATCAACTATGCTTCCTGGAGCTCCGAGTACATTTTATACTTAGTTTCCGATGGCCTCCCAGGTAGGCGATAGCTTGAAGGGGTTTGAAGAAAAGGCGGGTGTAGTTTATCCAGCTTAGTCCACCTTCGTCTTTCGACAGACTGCAGTATAGAAGGCTGCCTTGTCCACTTCCTCACCTCGTCATACTTCACAAAGTTAAACCATCGTACACCTAGTATTCTAGTCGCGAAATCCATTATACGGCTGCATTGGCTCGTGGTGAGATGCCATGATTCGCAAACGTAAAGAATAATGCCGGATTTAAGACGAACGGCGTTATCATATAAGCACTCAACACACAGTGCATAAGACTTGAAAAAAATTGACCTCGTATTTTTTTTACAACACACGTAAGATTACTCCATCGCCGTTTGCCGGCATTCTTCTGCACGCGTTTACATAAGATTATATAATAAATAAATCCTGCAAGTTCTGGGCGTAGAGCAATCATTTTTGGGGGCGGAACGGACCTCAGTAAAGGGGGTAGTACATAAAAAAAGAGAAAAAACAAAACACGGGACCCGAAAAAAATCAAAATTCTTTGAAACGAATTCGAAGCATTGTGATACATTTGGAAATGTATGACTGAACTTTTTTTTTATATAAACGCATGCAGGAGAGCACAACCGGTCAAGACCAGTGCACTCTATGACGCTCAGCCAGGGAGGCTGGACGCTGCATTCGGGAAACGTGTGTTGTGTTCGTATTTGTGTGTGGGTTGGGGAGATTGTAAGTGTATATTTATCTGTTTCTTGAAGAGATCCAGATTGTAGGAAGGAGGAAACACAGACGCTGGAAGAGCAATCCATAGCTTACCGGTGGCATTAAGAAATGTACTTTGGAAGCTGCCAGTTCTTGGTCGACATATATTAACCGTGTATGGATGTTCGGCAAGTGTACGACGAGTTTGTCGGCTGTGAGTGGGTGCAGGAGGAATTAGTTCTTTAAGTTCCGAAGAGCAGCGACCGTGGTAATAACGGTAGAAAAGACTAAGAGAACCAACCTTACGTCTGTGTTCCATTGATTGTAGATAAGACGTAAGGGTGTCATTGTTTATCAAACGAATTGCTCTTCTTTGAACTGAGTCAATTAAGTTTAGAAGGTATTTTGGGGCTCCAATCCAAAGGTGACTGCCGTATTCAAGGATAGGTCGGATTTGTCCTTTATATAGAAGAAGAAGTTGTTTATCGTTGAAATACCGACGTGATCTATCATTATACTGGATTATAATAGATTAGAAATAGGCATTAATTATATTGTATATGAAAAAATAGAAACTTAATTGACTCAGTTCAAAGAGGAGCAGTTCATTTAAACAATGGCGTATGAATACACATCGTCATTGCGCCCTCTAACTGGAGCATATGGTCATCATGCCTCTGCCAAAGCTCTGTTATCAGCCACGGTACGGGAGTATTTATAGAGCTTCAAAATCGATTAAAACCTTTGTATTAATCTCCGTCGGGGAACAAACCCACGACTTTCGGTTTGGTAAGCAAACGCTTTAATCACTTATCTATACACGACCATTTTTTGTTCTTTGAGTCGAGCTGCCCTTACAAGACCAAACTGTTAGATTGGATTGAAGATCCCCCAAGAGCTGAATAGCGTGGTACTAAAGAGGCGGCTCAATTCAACGTGCTTACGTAATTAAAAACAAGAAAAAGGCTGGTTGTAAAAGTTCGCGTAGGACTTACAAAAAGTTGTTTCTCGAGACCCGAGTGGTACTTACTAAAATAAATAGACTGATGGAAAGTAATAATAATAAGCTTGTGAATAAATCCTGACTGATAGAATAATAAAAAATAATAATATACACACTCTGAATATATACTATAGATCTGTCGTTATATGATGGTAACAACGGTATAAAATACAACTTGTTCCGCGCAACAGTTCGGGCAGAAGATGGTCGAGTGGTCTAGGGCAGTGCTCCGCAACCGGTGTGCCGCGGCACACTGGTGCGCCGTAAGCCGATACAGGTGTGCCGCGATCAAATAAGGCAATATTATCAATAAATAATTTTACAACGGTCCTCAAGCTCCCGGCGCCTATCGCCTATTTATGTAGACATACAACGAGGTACTTGCTTTATTAAGTTCTAAATGAAATTAAAAAAAAAGTGAAATTGATCAAATTAATATCTATTTTTGGCTTTTGGTGTGCCGCGGTATTCAAGGTGAGAAATTTGGTGTGCCGCAGAATCCAAAGAAGTACTTTGGTGTGCCGTAGATGAGAAAAGGTTGCGGAGCACTGGTCTAGGGTAATGAAATTGAGCAATGGTTGGTTCCAAGACTCGCTGGTTCGCATCCCACTTCTGCCGATATTTTTTCTGAACGAACTGAGCGTATAAAGAATTTGATGTATAGTATACTTATATTTAATTAGTTATAGCATATATTTTATATTATAAGATCTGATGATGAAATTATGCGATTTCTAGCGGCGCTGTTTCCGCGACTTTATGTGCGTCATTGATTAAAAATACCCATTTTATCGGCTGCTATGGGCGGGATCTGCTTTTAGTAGCGAGATGGCTTAAGATTCAAGACTACCAGAGATGAATGAAGCGGAATATCTAATTATTATATATATAATCGTGTCGGAAACAACAGGATCGGATCCTGTCTGCCGACGTCGATGGCGTTACTCCCGGCCATCATCAGGTCTTCCTGGGTGCAGCTACTCGGACGCAGCGCACACTCCAGAAGGTGCGACAGGGTCTGCTCCGCGCCGAAGTCACATTCAGTCGGTTCGCTGTGAAACTGCCGGGCTTTCATTTGTGTCCTCTTCTTGTATACTCCGGTCCGAAGTCTGTTAAGGGACCTCCATATATTCCACCCTACATACAGAAAAAATCTAAATATAAATTAAACAGTATTGTACTACTCAGTGAGTGGAGCACAAGATTCCCTCTGGATGGCCACGTGAAGGCGCATCCAGAGCTCCTCCAACCGTGAATCCAACCTATCCGCCCACACAGCGACCATTCCGTTGGGACTGCCGCGAACGGGCGCCCACAGAAGCGCAGCGCTTCCTTATTATGGCACGGAAGCCATCCACTCGCACCTCCGTCAACATGCCTGAGGAACTGCAGTTGTTACAATGGACCCGGAGTGCTAACTAATGCATGCCTACATTCAACATATCATGATAATACGGGCGTTCGTTAATTAGTACATGTATGTTTTTTGGGTGGGTCGCCTTGTACCTGCGCTCCTTGGGAGCACTTACCAAGGCATTGTTTTCAGAGTACATTCTCGTTATACAAGTAACTGGTTTTGGTGAGCAACACCACACATGGGTGTAAAAGTTAGTAGTTGAGACGTTAAAATTTGGACTTTTAGACTTCTTCGCCGAAGGTCGCCGCGAATACAGAAAATGCATGGTAGTTGGGCTCCGTAGATATGAGATCGATATATCCAACCGGTCCAGACTTCTGTTGGATTACGCTAAGGAGCCTTTGCCTCGCTAAATCTAATATTGGACAATGCCACAGAACGTGTTCAGCGTCCTGCAAGGGGCTGCCGCATGGGCAGTCTGGACTATCAACGATCTATTTATATTAAAACAATGAACTTTAAGTGTAATACCAAATGTGTTTTCTACATTCTCCCAGTCTGCCGATAGTCAAAGGACAAACCGCAAGCAAACCGCAAAGAAACCGCGTAAAAACCGCAGCTGGACTTATCTCGAAAGACTTGCAGTTTATCAGCAAAATATATGACGCAACTCATTGTTTCTTGATAACAAAAATGACATTTGCATTGTGCATACACTCCATGTAAGTACCGGGGTAACCTCGATTCAATATCTCATTATATTTTTCTCTTACATGTTCATTTATTAAATAATTACAAAATCGCACATAAAAAATGTTGCTGATTTTTTTTATATTTTTTTTATTTAAAGACATACAGGAGAATACCGGCAGATGGTGATAGTAATTCTGGAGTCTCATATGTGGAATTCTATGAGGCTTACCATAGTGCATATGGCTAAGCGCGGCATGTGGGATGTTGATCCGTCTTATTATTACAGGAATTTACTGTGAATGGGTGGTCTTCACGGGACGACTTTCGTCTACAACCAATTTTAATTAATATGCTATGACTGGCATTTTACGGGTGAGGGATCAAATTCACACCAACCGGGGTATCTTAGAGCTCGGAAATCGATTAAAAAACTTTTTTTTTTAATCTCCGTCGGGGATCGAACTCACGACCTTCGACTTGCTAAGCAAACGCTTTGACCATTGAGCTATACCCGCCGGCATGACATTTTCATATGGTTTAGAAAATACTTATCAACGGAGCTCACGGATGTTTTTATTTATTAGCAGACTACAATATTCATATTTATTTCGCGAAATTTTTTGCCCTAATTAATTACGATTATCTGTATCCTTATCGGGCTATTATTTTAAAACAGGATGCATTTACACAGACCACTGCAGTGCATTATACCTACTAATTACGTCCTTATCGACATGTTTTTGACAGACAATGACGGGAATGAAAATGACTCAATACATTAAGTTGGTCACACCCTCTATAATGGTAATATCATAACCAAGCCGGACTCATAGGAGAATATATATATTGATATCCTCCTATCTTATTTAGATATCTTTTACTGGATGAAGGATGCACGATCAGGTTCACAATATTTTATTTTATTTTATTAACGGGCTAGGCCAATACATACGGTTTTAAATAGAAAATAAAATAAATGAAATGGTAAAACAGAACAATATAATAGCTAAGACAATACATTTAGACAAAACATGAAGACGAGTAAAAAAAAAACAGATCTAGTACATTAGTAGAGGGATCTGCGAAATGCTGGAAGGTCCACCCCGAAAAAGTCCATGTCACTAGAGGAGTTAACCAGTCTACACATTCTTAACATAGGAGAATAGAAACCGTAGTTGGTTTTGGATGTCCTTACATGTAGCAGGTCACTGCCTCTAGTGAACTGGGAGGGAACATTGAATATAAACAACTTGTTTTCGTTTCACATATTGACACGGTTTATTTGAACACTACAATAAAAAAGACCCGCTATTAAGCGCGCGCCCTGATGGTGGCGAGCTCAAACTCTAACTCAGTTGTGAGTTAAGAGTTTGAGCCCGCGCATTCTGACTGACAGCGCGCTCTGACATCTCGGCGGTGCCAACTGTCGCTGCCCAAAAAGCGACTTCAAGATGGCAGTGGTACCAACAAGAAATATGCCCACTGTCATAACAAATATTTTTGGCGTATGCAAGCACCGTGCAACATTATATAATTAATATTAATTAATATAATTAACATTAGATGTGCATGTCCGGCGAGCGAACAAAAATAAGAGACAAAAGATCGTTTTTCGAGGCTTTACGGCATCAGCCTAAAGGAGTTATATCAAGCTGATATCAATACATATATATATAAATATATATACACAAAGATCAATGTAGTCGCTAACGACTACACTGATCGTTGCCCTCGTCTCATCCCATGTCTGCTCCGCGTGCCGTCTTTTTACCGAGTACATGCTGTTAATAGATTCCGACCGGCTTCCAAGATGACAAGAGCCCGGGAGCTTAAAGGAAAAGCAGCCATAGTTAATTCTCTTATGAGTATGTATAGTTCCCAAATGCCTTCCAGTACGGCGCTAGACCGGGAGCATAAAAAAAGGCAACTGTAGTTTATGCTCTGCTGTGGCATCCAAAATATACGTCCCAACTAAGTTCACCTGCGCCACTCGACCGATTGTAATATGTAAGGATGCCTTGCCCGCTCTCTAAACTCTTCGTTCCTCACAAAGTCAAACCATCGTACCCTCTAGTATCTGCTTTCGACGAGCGTTATAAAGCTGCATTGATTTTGGTGAGGTGCAAAGATTCACGGCGGTTAAGGATAATGGGGACGATACAGGCGCTGTATGTTCGGAATATCAGTCTCGCTAAAATCGAAGTTGGAGCCATTTTGCAGGACGGCTCCTTTAGCAGTGTTTCGCATGAGTCACAACCAGTTTGGCAGGTAACAGGTTGTTCGGAAAATAATTGCATTTATAAACTCAGCATTTTCAAATCATTGAGAACGGTCGAATTCCATTAATGTAATCTCTCAGCATTATTAAGAGTTGATATTGCCATCATCGATTCATCCCACGTAAATGCGTAATTTTTTTTGTGGCCACAAAGTCTGAATAACCGATAGGGCCGAGAAACTTCCTTGAAATCGCAACGAAAAGGACCCTTCTTTCTAACAACAGGGAACTGACAGACATCTGACTGATACTTGATATTGTCGCTTTTGGGTTTAGCCGTGTGTGGCGAATCCCTCCTTTGCATAGAGTAAGCGAACATGAGATACCATCGTGCAGACTAGGCCACCAAATGGCGTCGGCACTGGCAGAGCATCTGGCTGACACGGGACATAAGTTTTCATTCGAACCCGAAATCGTGGCTCGAACGCAAGGGAAACATGTACGCATAGTAGGGGAAGCCATTGAAATCAAAAGGTCATCCCATCAACAGGGATGACGGCTTGATTTTCAAAAACAACATGGCTTCCACCTCTAGCACATACTCAAAAACCTGTACAGACAAGCAAAGACGACCACAGTCCAATGTGGCGTTCGTGGAGGTACAATTCTTAGAACATACCTACTAAATATTATATATATTTACTACAAGACTTACGTTATATACATGGATTATGTATTATATCACACCCCAAATTAAATATACAAATGTGTATGGTTGCGTACCTTAAATAACTTCTTAGCGCATACTCAAAAACCTGTACAGACAACAGACAACTAGACATGACGTTAGTAGAGGTATGCTCCATCAGTTATTATGACGCTCTGGAGGTAGTCATACACGATTCTCCAACCCTGGAGGAAGAAGAACACTGCAATTGCGGTCGAAATATTGGAAAGGAGTAGTTCGCCACACACGGCTATACCCAAAAGTTTAAGATACTTCCTAACTGGCCCTGGCGAGGCCTGAAGTTGAATGTTAAAAACTCTATGCTTTTACTTTATGCTTTGTTAGGGGGAAAAATCATTTCTGAACAACTTTTTATTTGCAGTCTGCATTCAGCGCGTGTGAGAGGGACAAGTGTAGCAGGTAGTGCAGCAGCCGGAGGAGGGGGGAGGGTCAACGCTCGCGGACAGACAGCCGCGGGTTCGGAACTGGTGACCCTTCGCGCGTGGAGGCGCGCAAACTGATGCTTTCCACAAAATTGCAATCCGTCAATCACAAAATGAAAAATGTCACTGATTAAGCGTTGTAATCTAGTTTTTTTTTTTTAAAGCAAACGCATTTTTTATGTAAGCACATACAGGAGAATACCGACAGATGGTGATAGTGATTCTGAAGATTCATCTGTGGATTCTATTACGCTAACCATTCTACGCATGGCTAAGCGTTGCATGACTACAGTCCGATAATAACGCATCATTCTTAATATTATAGGAATTCACTATGAATGGGTGGTCTTCACGGGACGAATTTAATCTACCATCAATTTTAATTAATAGGCTATGACATGACTGTCATTTTACGGGCGAGGGATCAAATTCACACCAAACTTATAGTATTTATAGAACTTTTAGAAATCGAATAAAATCATTTATATTTTTTTAATCTCCGTCGGGAATCGAACACACGACCTTCGGTTTGGAAACAAACGCTTTAGTCACTAATCTAACTATACATTAATGAAATTACAGATGGTGATAGTGATGGAGAAATCTCATTTATGGATTATATGACGCTTACCATATAATACATATAGATAAGGGACTGTCGCGTGTATAATGTTGATCCGCCAACGTCATATCATTACAGGAATTCACTATTAATTGATGGTGATCACTGGACGACTTTAGTCGACCACCGGTGTTAATCAATAGGCTATGACTGGTCCAACTTAGGCCCACCGTCGCATCTTGACCAACTGTAGTATACAAAACTCTCAGCTCTCTAACATTATCATCCCAAGTCAAACAATCGCACCCCCAGTAGGCAGGAATCTGCTTTCGTTAATCTAAAATAAAGTACGGCTGCATTGGCTTTTGGTAAAGTGCCTTTTCACGGCCGTAAGTAAGAATGAAGTTTTTTTTTGCATTTTTTTCAAACCGCCGCATATTTCTGAACCGATGTTTTTGAAGAGCGTCGGAAAAAAATGTACGAGTTTGATGTAAATAAAAGTAAAAAAATATTTCTTATGAGCATCTTGATGTATTGCTGTGAGACATTGTGCTTATTTGAAAGTGATAAAAAAAGACTAGAGGCCTTTGAGATGTGGTCATACAGAAGAATTCTCGGAATTTCCTGGAGAGACCACGTCACGAACAATGAGGTTCTCAGCATAATCAAGGAAGATAAGCACTTAGTAAGAACCATCTCAGAGAGGCGATCGGTCACATCATGCGCCACGATGGTATCTTCTTCACTGCATTGTGGAAGTGATGGTTGAAGATAGAAACTGCAGAGAGCGCCTTATACAGGAGTATATTTGCAGCAAGTGTTCGAGGACATGCGTTGTAGCTCTTATGCTGAGCTAAAGAGGATTGCAGAGGATCGAGATGAGTGGGGATCGAGATGCAAGATTTTGTTGTTGCAAACCAATTTACCAGATTGATACTACGAAGAAGAAAAGATAAAAATAAAGAGTGTAACGATTTTAACGATGCGGTTTAGCGAAGAAAGGGTTGCAAGTTGGTGTTTTAATTTCGGGTCTCTACAAAAACTCGGTTCTCGGAACACTTGAATTCGGGACGGCGAACCCGAAATTGGGCACTTGCTCCGAAACTGGACATTCATACAAGAAGTATAGACAGGAAATGTCAGGCCGGTTAAAGCAAGAAAATCAGTACCTTGTACTGTTGTTCGTTGTACAGCTTTTTGCTAGTATGTATGCAATTTTTGTTAGGTTAAGATCTTACAGCAAAGTTTACGTGTTTTAGTTTAAGTTTTGGTGTGAATTTGATCCCTCACCCGTAAAATGCCAAAGCCTATTAATCAAAATTGCGAGAAGACGAAAGTCGTCCCGTGAAGACCACGCATTCACAGTAAATTCCTGTAATAATAAGGATAATGCGCGAATCTCCGGCTGTAATCTATGACGTTGGCGGATCAACACTCCACGTGCAGCTCTTAGCCATATACACCAACTTAAGCGTGATAGAATTCCGCAGATGAGACTTCAGAAATATTATCGCCATCTGTAGGTATTCTCCTGTATGTGTTTACATAAAAGAAAGCTGATTTAAAAATCCAAGGTATTTTTTGAACCATCTAAAGTGTTAACAAAGCTTAATGGAATAAACTATGTATAATTAATAGTTTTTAATACCGTTCGCATAGTGTAACTAAGTGTGTAATTTGCAGGGGCATTTACGCGACAAATGTTGTTCTTTTTCTTCTTCGTGTCAGCGACGTCAAATTATTTCTGCCCAGTATCTGGCAACATCGATAGCCCATGTGTTGCCCAGCATTAGGTCTTGAGGTGAGCAGGTTGTTGGGCACATGGAGCAGGATCTTAGGTGTGAGGCGGTCTGCAGGTCTCCGCAGTCATACAATAGTGTCTCTCCCCGCCGAAGAATTCCCCACCGCTCAAGGTTGTGCTTTTTTCTACTAATTAGTTCTTAATCTGTTCAGGCATTTCCAGGTCCGCCAGTCAAGGTTCTTGCCAGTTGGGAGGCTTTCCTTTGGAGTAATGAAATCCTCTGGTGCGACTGTCGCCAGAGCTGTAGTCTCTCATTTTCAGGGCCGGATGTGAGAGGTTGTGTGGATCTCAGAAAGTTGCTTCGCGATTTCAGTCTGGGTGTTGGGGGTATCTGATTATACAAGCAGTGGAACGAAAACAAATTTTGTTTTCATACATTGAAAAAAAAACAGAAACGTTTGATTTTAGTACAGAGAAAGCAGTTTCGATTCAGGTATTTGGACAATCAGCCCAGGTAGATTGACATGGGCCGGTAAGATGATCATCCAGTCGAATGGGTAACGTCAGCGTCGTAAAAAATATTATGATAGACCCAAATATGCGGCGGATTAAAAAAATGTAAAAAAAAATAACTGGGCTGGCTACTGGTTCACATACATATAATACGCAGCGCGATCAGGGTCGGATCACGAAAAGAATGTGCCCCCGGGCAAATATGATGATTTCTCGTTTTAAATTATTTAATAAAAACGTTATCTTTAACCCTTTCGTTACGGCTTGGTCAAATACAAATTATACAGCCAATACGGCGTGAATTTTTCAAACCATTTTTTTTTGCTACAAACTAGTATTATAAGTGTAATAATAAATGCACTTATCTGACCTATTTTCATATATCACATTTGGTGCTTGTATCTGCTGCTTCTGCGCGTCCGTCTGCAAGAGTGCGGACGTAAGTAATGACTCCTAACTGATGTCTGCTATTTGCAGAATCTGTTTCCCAACCTCACCATTTCCTTATCCATCCATTCCCACGTAATTCGTGGTTAGCAACGTGTTACCAAAGAAGGCAATTCGAGACTCGCTGTAGTATACCAACTTCGCAGCGTTACACTGAGGTCTATTTGTCATCTCACTGATGCACCTAGAATCAATATAACAAGTAGCTTTTTGCGTGCATCCAGTAACGGGTCCACATCTTGGTCTCCAAAAACAGGACGGGAGGGTTTTCACCAAGCGGGTTCTTGTATCCTTTAGCTATCAGATGATGCGTAAAAAACTATTACATTAAACAAACGTTCATTATGTAACTCCATACATGTGGTGGCATTGACACATGTGATGTATATAAAAATCGCTGCTGTGACGAAACCTAACGATATTTATTTAGATGCTTTACAGATTCCTGTGAAGAATACATGTAGTTTGATAAAGGGAATGACTGCACTTCCAATTTCATACCGGAGATGTCACAATGAGTCCTTAAAGTAGCAAAACGATATATCACGCAACCGATATCAACGGTCGGGGAATCTTCGACGGCATATGCCGACAACCGAAAGGGTTAAAGAACGACCGCCCGCGTGTTATGAACATTCCACTCCTATGTATGGCCCGGCCCTGTACAAAATGATAGTAACCTTAATAATTTTGTTTATAGAATAGTAAAGTTGGCCGTGAAAGTTGTTTATTTTTCGTACCGGTGCGTTTATACATGCGTGATTATTTTTATGATTTATTAATTTATGACCGTCGATATAAAAAAAAAATATTCGTTCAACGCTATTTAAAAAATCGATTCTGAATGGATGTCCCATATCTATGTTCTCTTCTTCGTAGTATCAATCCGGTGGATTGGTTTGCAGCAACAAAATCTTGCATCTCGATCTCCACTCCTCTCGATTCCTCTGCAGTCCTCTTCAGCTCAGCATAAGAACTACAACTCATGTCAAGGATCTCTACATAAAACTCCCTAAACGGAGCATATAGTCGGCATAAAAGAGTGCTTTCGTAAGAAAAACGAATTTCATTAGCTAAATTTTTCGTCATAATTTGCCGGCGGGCGTAGCACAATGGTCAAAGCGTTTGCTTAGCAATCCAAAGGTCGTGAGTTCGATCCGCAACAGAAATTAAAAAAAAAAAGAATTTTAATCGCTTTCCAAGTTCTAAATTACTCATGGCTTGTGTGATTTGATCCCTCACCTGTAAAATGTCGGTCATAGCCTATTTATTAAAATTGGTGGTAGACGAAAGTCGTCCCGTGAAGACCACCCATTCATAGTAAATTCCTGTAATAATAAAGGATGATTCGTGAATCTCTGGCTGTTGTCTATGACGTTGGCGGAACAACACTCCACATGCAGCGCTTAGCAATAGACTTCAGACTTAAAAAAAAGGTCTGTTGTAGGCCTCCCGTATGAGTCTACATCCATCTTATTCTTCCACCTTCCGCATCACCTAATTCGTGGTTAGCAACAGGTCACCAGACTTCTCTGGTTTTTGCAATTCCAGACACGCTGTAGCATACTAACTTTGTAAGCCATAGACGGAGTCTAATGCATTTAGAATCACGGGAAGGCCTTCAGCTACTCTCAATTATGTAGCTTTTTACGAGCGTCCAATGATGGGTCCCCATCTGGGTCTAGTAGAGGACGGGATACGGAGGGTTTTCACAAGGGCGCCTTCCGCATACATGCTCTGCTCGCTAATCTTCTGATGTCGTCGTCGGTTCATCTTTTAAAAATAAGATTTTTTTAAATATATTTCTTCCGCATCAACCGTCACTACTTCGAAAGATATCTCCGCCCTATACCACTTGAGTGTGCTTATTTATTCGGTAGCGTCCACCACTCGAGTTCTTCTTCGGAAAACCTTGTTTCGGATACTATCTTTTAGAGACACTCCTCTCATGGATCTCTTTATTACGCTAGGTTTTTTTTTATGTAATCGCATGCAGGAGAAGCACAGCCGGTCAAGACCAGTGCACTCTATGAGGCTCAGGCTGGATTCTGCATGCGGGAAATGGTGTTGTGTTCGTGCTTGTGTGTGGGTTGGGGAGATTGCGTATATTTATCTGTTACTTGAAGAGATCCAGATTGTAGGTGGGAGGAAAAACAGACGCTGGAAAAGCATTCCAAAGCTTACCGGTGGCATTAAGGAAGAAACTTTGGAAACTGCCAGTTCTTGGTTGATACACATTAACCGTGTATGGATGTTCGGCAAGTGTAAGACGAGTTTGTCGGTTGTGGAGTGGGTGCAGGAGGAATTAGTTCTTTAAGTTCCGAAGAAGACTAAGTGAACCAATCTTACGCATGTGTTCCATTGATTGTAGGATGGACGTAAGAGTGTCATTGTTTATCAAACGAATTGCTCTTTTTTGAACTGAGTCAATTAAGTTAAGAAGGTATTTTGGGGCTACAATCCAAAGGTGACTGCCGTATACAAGGAAAGGTCGGATTTGTCCTTTATATAGAAGAAGTTGTTTATCGTTGAAATACCTCAGTGATATATACAATACACCTGGTTTTTTGGAAGAAAGCTTTATACTTTATATTGTATACTCCTGTTGATTTATACGTTAATGTCAATATAAAATTTGATTGAGTAGATCTTTCAAACAAAGAACAAAGTTAATTCATTAAGTAGCAATGTGTTTGTGTTAAAAGATCGCCAATGCGCAATAAGTGGGCCGACGTGGATTAGAAACCAGATTCGCGCCCCCGACCTAATCGCATTCGAGACAGCCGTTCTCTCAAAGGCCATCGAAGTGAAGGTTGATTGAAAGAGTATGTGAAAAAAAAAGAAACTGAAAACATGGGTCACCGATAATCGGACATCCGCCTACTTAATACTGATATGCTGCTTATATTTTTTTTATGTAAATACATACAGGAGAATACCGACAGGTGGTGATAGCAATTCTGAAGTCTAATATTTGTAATTCTATTACGCTTACCATGCTGCATATGGATAAGCGCTGCATATGGGGTGTTGATCCGCCAACGTCATAGAGTACAACCCGATATTCACGCATCATCCTTATTATTACAGGAATTTACTATGAATGGGTGATCTTCACGGGACGACTTTCGTGCATCACCAATTTTAATTAATAGGCTATGACTGTCATTTTATGGGTGAAGGATCAAATTCGCACCAACCGGGGGTATTTTAGAGCTCAGAAATCGATTATAAATCATGGATTTAAAAAAATTATTAGAATATTTATATTTTTTTCAATACTCTAATCTTCTTTTATAGATCATTGACAATATATTTCAATATTATTAGTAATTAAATACACACATGCATCAAATTTTTATACGCATCAATGCTTTCAGAAAAATATCGGCAGACGCGGGATTCGAACCACGAGCGGTGTAAAAGGACCGAGCAAAGGTCGGTTCCAAAGCTCGTGGTTCGAATCCCGCGTCTGCCGATATTTTTCTGAATGAATTGATGCGTACATTTTTTTTGTGTATAATTGTAAGCGTAATTTAATCACCGATTATAAATCGTTTTGTTTTTAAATCTTCATCGGAGATCGAACGCACGACCTTTGGCTTGCAAAGCAAACGCTTTGACCAATGAGCTATACCCGCCGGCATTTAGTAGATTATTTAAATATCGTCATGATATCACTCATGTCATTAAGGAAAAAGATAACTGCCTAGTGTTATACATAGTGATTGGCTGTGTTTCCCATTATAGTTATTTCCTTGTAGCGGTATTATTGCTGGTAGGCAATGTGTTCAGTGTAACCGCGGTTCAAGCACTGAACACTCACTGACCACCAAACCAATGAAACGTTCTACGTACTTCCTTCTTCGAACATTCCACATCCGTACATTGGATCGGTACTTTAAGATTCAAACGAAAAAATCATCATCGTCATTTTTTTATGTTAACACTGACATCAACATGATATAGCCCTTGCTGACTTGTACCGAAAACCTCGATATACAAATCTTTCGTCTTATATTTCTGTTCGCTTGTCAGACACGGATGTGTCCGCTATATTGGCATTAGTTATATAGACCGCCGCTTGACGAGCGCGTTCAGTCGTGTCCCGCCCTTCGGCGAGAGCGTATTGTATTTTGGCCCAGCCGAATGCTGTGACTAGGTCCGGACCAAAACGTTGTAAAGTTTATCGTGAATATATGTCAATGTGCTTCGGAAGAAGTCTGTGTTATTAATCTGCTCCTAATCATGCCATCACGCGACGAAATAACAACTTTTTGAGAGAGAGGAGGATGTTAACACATACAGAAGAATACCGACAGACGGTGATAGCAATTCTGAAGTCTCACCTTTGGAATTCTATGACGCTTACCATGCTGCATATGGTGGATAAGCGCTGCATGTGGAGTGTTTATCCGTCAACGTCATAACGCCCGAGATCCACGCATCATTCATATTATTACAGGAATTCACTATGAATGGGCGGTCTTCACGGGACGACTTTCGTCAGCCGACAATTTCGATTAATAGGCTATGACTGGCATTTAATCAAATTCACACCAACCGGGGGTATTTTAGAGATCATATATCGATTATTATTATTATTACTTTTAATCTCCGTCGGGGATCGAACCCACGACTTTTGTCTTGCAAAGCAAACGCTTTAACCATTGAACTATACCCACCGGTTGCTATGTATGTCTACTGTTGAAACTCTGGCAGGAGTCTTCTTAAATATCGATCCTCCAGCATTCGCTTCCAGGCTCCTCCCATTACTCTTCTGATGTCATCTATTTGGATCATCAGTCTTGAAGAGATTACGGGTAACACATCGTTGCGTCACCAAATCATCCTCTCAGTATTAACTTATGGCGCATTGGAATCTAAAAGCAGGTCTTACTCATAGTAGTAAATTCTGAGAGCGGTGGCCTGCAGAAAGCTAGCTTCGCGTTTTGAAAACGCTAATGCGTCCGAAATTTACAATATTTGAGACTCATACCCATACTATATCAAAACAAAGTGACCCTATAAAAGGCATGTGTTCTTACATGTTTCAATTCGAGAGAAGATGGACACGGCTGTTCTTGGAATGTTGCAGAAGAGCATAAGCTACAACTGATGTGGAACTATCTGCTGCTAGGGAATCTCTGGTGGAGAAGATGAACATGTCTCTTGAAAGGGTTTCAAGATGGGGTGACCTCAACCTCGTCAGTTTCAGCATTTCCAAAACCCAATCATGCACTTTCTCCACCAAGAAGACTGCTATGGATCCTGTATCTTTCAACGGTTGTTCTCTTCCAAAAGCAAGCTCCATCAACATCCTTGGAGTATCAATCTCGAATAATGTCAAATATTACGAGTCAATTAAGTATAAAGCCGGTCTCGCTTCCAAAAAACTAGGTGTATTATATAAAACACGTCGGTATTTCATATATATTTCATATATAAACAATATCTTCTTCTATATAAAGAACAAATCCGACCTATCCTTGAATATGGGAGTCACCTTTGGATTGGACCCCCAAAATACCTTCTAAACATGATTGACTCAGTTCAAAGAAGAGCAATTCGTTTGATAAATAATGACACTCTTATGTCTAATCTACAATCAATGGAACACAGAAGTAAGATTGGTTCTCTTAGTCTTTTCTACCGTTATTACCACGGTCGCTGCTCTTCGGAACTTAAAGAACTAATTCCTCCTGCGCCCATGGTAGTTGACAACCTTTGTGGCGGCAGTTTGTGACGACGATATGCCCCAGCTTGAGAGCATAAGACATAAAATAACGCATCACCAATGAAAGTTACCGATGGTGTACTTGTATAGGAGTGGTGGAAAATTTTCAGTCTAACGAAGATTTTTTCGAATCAATGAAATTAAAACCTTACCTGCAATAAAAAAGAAAATACGAACATTAGACATTGAAAATAAACATTGATTACGTATTATTATTATTATTGTTATTATTTAGATATATGGGTTATTCTTACAAAAACTCTTGGTTTGCACGTTGTACTAAAAACTTTAAGCTGACGCTTTTTAAAGCCTTCTGTCAATCCTCCTACACGTGCGGCCTGTGGGCTGGCTATACTCAGAAGGTCAACAGTGCACTCCGGGTCCAGTATAACAACGCCTTCCGAATGTTGTTGGGTCTGCCGCGATAGTGTAGTGCCTCAGGCATGTTAACGGAGGGACGATTGGATGGCTTCCATGCCATAATAAGGAAGCGTTGCGCTTCTCTGTGGGCGCGCGTTCGCGGCAGTCCCAACGCAATGGTCGCTGTGTGGGCGGATAGGTTAGAGGGGCTCACTTAATTTACACTTTTACTATGCGTATGAAGCGAATGTATGAATACAGCAGCGATAGTTTGCATTTGCATTATTCAGAAAGCTTCTATAAAAATTAGCAAATACATACGCATATAAGTAAACGTATACGTTTGCATTTTTTAAGCTTACTGTAACATATCGTACTTATATATATATATCATAATATTTCTGCTATGGAACGGATATGTGAAGAAAAAAACGTGTACATTTTCGTACAAAGAAATGATCAACAAAACAAGCTCAGCATAATTCTACCTTGTAGCCAATATGTCGGTCAGGCGATCAAGATTAGCAGCGCCGCAGTACTGTAATCATGCTAATAGATCTGACTTCCTCGCAACAGACTAGAGGCAGCTCCAAACCTCTTGATTACTGCAGGTGTGGCTTGTGTTGCTTATCGGGCGAATCATAACATCATCATCATGTGTGCTTCCAAAACTGAATCATATGGCTGTCACGGCCAGTCACCTTGTACCTGCGCTCCTTGGGAGCACTTACCATGGCATTGTTTTCAGAGAACTTTCTCGTTCGTTATACAAGTAACATACTTTGGTGAGCAACACCAAACGTGGGTGTAAAAGTGAGTAGTTCAGACGTTAAAATTTGGACTTTTTGACTTCTTCGCCGAAGGTCGCCGCATATACAGAAAAAGCATGGTAGTTGGACTCCGTAGCGATGAGGTCGACATATCCAACCGGTCCAGACTTCTGTTGGATTACTTAAATCTAATATTGGACAATGCCCCAGAACGTGTTTAGCGTCCTGCAAGGGGCTACCACATGGGTAGGTTTGGAACAAGCCACGGCATCTCCATTCCGTGGAGAGAAGGAATATGTGTGACTACCCTTGAGGGAGGTCGACCACCTGCTCTGCCATGCTGCGAGCGCCGCCAGTCTTACTTCTTTTTCGGTTTCTTTCGCCACAAAGCTGTCAGTTGCCATAGTTTTCGCCTCATCCCATGTCAGCCCTGAGTCGTCCTCGACCTTGGCAATATAACAGTAGAAAAGACTACATGAACCAATCTTGCGCCTGTGTTCCATTAATTGTAGGTTAGACGTAAGAGTGACATTGTTTAACAAACAAATTGCTCTTCATTGAACCGAATTAATTAAATTAATGTATTTTGGGGCTCCAACCCAAAGGTGACCGCCGTATTCAAGAAAAGTGCGGATTTAATCTTAAAATATAAGAAGTAGTTGAAATACCGACGTAATCTATATACCATATCATTTATTTTTATGCGAGGCCGGCTTTAGATTTAAATGATTAATGGTATTTGAATTTATCCGAGATTGATACGCTAAGGATGTCGATGGATCTTTTGGAACAGAACAACCATTGAAAGATACACGATTCATTGCAGTCTTCTTTGTGGAGAAAGTACTTGATTGGGTTTTGGAAATGTTTAAATGACGGTGTTAAGGTCACCCCATCTTGAAACACCGAAAATTCCGTAATGTCTTAAAAGTAAGGCGTTTAACGAATGCATCATCCCAGTATTAACTTATGACGCAGAGACGTGGAATCTACCAGCAAGTCTTACCCATAAAATAAAGGTCACCAAACGTGCCATGGAGAAATCCATGCTCGCAGTGTCTTTAAAATATAGAATCTGAAACGAGGTTTTCAGAAGACGAACTCAAGAAGTGGAGGCTACTCGACAAATAGGCACACTCAAGTGGCAATGTGACATACGAGTATCTGTCGAAGAGACGACGGTCTATGGGGAAGAAAATTGTTGGAGTGGCGTCCGAGAACTGGCAAACGACCGCCAGCAAGATCGACTGACGACACCAGAAGAATAGTGAGAGTAGCCTGGATGCCGAAGGCGGTTGATCGAAGAGGGAGGAGGCTCGTGCCTTCATTCAACAGCGAACGGACACAGGCTGATTATGAAAAGTAAGTCGAATTAATTAATTGTATTTTTTATAGTTTGTAGTGACATCAGCATGATGTAGCTCTGGCTGACTGGTACCGAAAACCTCGATATACAATCTTTCGTCTCTTATTTTCCGTACATGAATGTGTCCGCCATATTGGCCGTTGGTACTAGTTATATAGACCGCCGCTTGGGGCGCCGGTGCGGAAGCGCAAGTCGGTCCCCGCCCTTCGACGAGGAAAGGTTGCAGTATGACCGGCCGGCATGTCATTCCGCCAGGCCGGAAGCTTGTAAAACTTATCCTAAATATATGACAATGAACTTCTGAAAAAGTCTTTAGTTTCAAGTTTTGCTGACCTGCTCTTCCTTGCGCGACGGAATAACACCTTTTAGAGAGGAGTTAGTTTCGTGGCTTTCTACATTGGTATTAATATGTAGTCTGCGTAAACAACGAAGCATTGAAACAACAACCACTGCATACGGAGTGTTACTACAAAACACAGTATTAAGCTATGAATAATAATTTGTTGGGCAAACATAGCTGTCTAAAAGAAAGAGCAAGAAAAACAAAGAAGAGACATCAAATATGGGAAGGTTAACATTTTAAACGATTCATTTTTGATGTTTCTTTCTCTTCGAGTAAGGGCAAGTATTATAGCACAACACCACCGAACATAAGACGCAAAAGTCATATGCGCCGAAGAAATGCGTAAGGCAATCAACCAACCGTCCCACTGCTTGTATAATCAGATACCCCCAACACCCAGACTGAAGTTGCGAAGCAGATTTCTGAGATCCACACAGCCTCTCACATCCGGCCCTGAAAATGAGAGACTCCAGCTCTGGCGTCAAGTCGCATCAGAGGATTTCATTACTCCAAAGGAAGGCCTCCCAATTGGCAAGAAATTTGAATGGCGGACCTGGAAATCCCGCAAACAGATTGAGAACCGGAGTTGGTAGAACAAAGGAAAACCTCGAGCGGTGGGGAATTCTTCGGCAGGGAGAGCGACTATTGTGTGACTGTGGAGACCTGCAGACCGCCTCACACCTAAGATCCTGCTCCATGTGCCCAACAAGCTGCAAACCTCAAGACCTAATGCTAGGTAAACACGGGCTATCGATGTTGCCAGATACTGGATAAAAATAATTTGATGTCGCTGACACGAAGAAGAAGATAGCACAACAGGTTGAAACCGGTGTCACGACCTATCATCGACCTAACCTAACCTAAGGATTTTTTCAGTGATCCATGAGTTCAGAAATACATGTCTCGTTAAAGAAGTAACTTGGGTTATGTAAGTTTAGGTTAGGTTAGCGAGACGTGCACCAGTTGTCCCGTTCGCCAAATATCCAGTGCCCTCACTTAACCGATGAGTCGCTGAACGAATTGCCTGTGAACGAAATGCGGCGGAACCGTCGAAACCAATGGGCTATTTTCATATATCACATTGGTTCTTGTATCCTTTAGCAATCAGATTATGCATAAAAATTATTCTAAGAAAGTAGCAAAACGATATATCACGTCAACCGATGTCAACGGTCGGGGAATCTCATGACGGCATATGCCGACAACCGATGCCAAATGGTTACAAAACATTAAATATGCCAACAAAGATAAAAGTTAAAAAATGATAATTACTTCTGGAGAATAATTACGTACAAATCGTGTTCAAAAATCTATGATGATGAAATGCTTGGTGAAAAAAACCCTTCCTGTCCCATCTTGTTTTTGGAGACCCAGATGGGGACCCGTTACTGGTCGCACGGAAAAAAGCTTCTTGTTAGAGAGTGGCTGAAGGCCTTAACGTGATTCTAGGTGCATCAGTTAGATGTCAAATGGATCTCAGACTAAGTCTGCGAATTCAGTATACTGCGGCGAGTCTCGAATTGCTTTCTTTGGTAACACGTTGCTAACCACGAAATACGTGGGAACGGATAAGGAAATGGGGAAGTTGGGAAATGTAAATTCTGCAGAATGGCAGATATCAATTAGGAGTCATTACTTGCGTCTGCACTCTTGCAGAAGCGCTTAAAGGCAGCGTAATTTCGTACAGAATGACTCTTGTAAGGTCTAGTCATCACACTCGGTCACGTGATCACGTGTGTGTGTGTGTGCTCATAGTCAAGGTCACGCTCTTTGCTCCGGATGCTCCGCCGAGCCCAATTTCTAATTCTCTGTTCGTCTGCAATTATAAAATTGCTCGGGGGCCCGATGATTGATGACGATAAGATACACTGATGATAAACCGCTGGTTCGCAACATCTCAGATCAGCACCGGTGTAATAGAATACACTCTGACATCCACGCATCATTCATGAATAACATCATTATACATTACAAATGAAAGCCTTGCAGTTTTACAGCGGACCGAGTGAGCGTGACTGCGGCGCGAAGCAGACCCTGTCACACCTACTGGAGTGTGCGCTGTGTCCGAATAGCTGCACCCAGGAAGTTCTGATGATGGCCGGGAGTAACGCCATCGACGTCGCCCACTTCTGGGCAGACAGGCTCTGACCCTGTTGTTTCCGACACAATTATATAACATCAATTCATTATGAATGGGTGGTATTCACTGGACGACATTCATTTACGACCAATTCTTATTAATAAGATATGACTGGCATTATACGGGTGAAGGATCAAATTCACACCAACCGGAGGGGGGGGGGGTATTTACAGAGCTTAGTAATCAAGATATAAGATAACCTAATACCAACTCACAACTAAATCATCAATCCTGAAGAAGACCCCTGCAATGGCGGTCGAAATTCGCCACACACGGCTAAACCTAAAAGCCACAATATCAAATCTGGCCGTGAAAACCTTAAAAGTTAGTATGCCCTTTAGTAAACACTATATTTGGGAACCACTGGTTGAACGGTCGCAAGGTCCACGCTCTCGCTCGCACACATACAATAAGGTGAATCGGCCGCGGGTGACCCACATTTTGAGAATAATTAAATGTGCCGAAATGAACTGTGTGACTGTCGTGGCTTTTAAATGACTTTCTATTTATAAAAAATATATAAGTAATAACATGCTTAACGAGTACGTAGCAATTATATATTTAAATAAAAATGCTAAGTGCTTATTAACTTGCATTATAGTTAAAACCTTGGGGCGAAATCGTTAGTCGAGATGCTTCTTTTAGATCCGCTTCGTGGCTTAAGGATATGGTCGTCACAAATTTACCGGTATACAGTTCTGTCAAATGTAATTATGATCCTTTCATCTCTAGTATCAATCTCAGATGAAATTTTAAAAAAAGGTCGTGGGTTCGATCCCCGACGGAGATTTAAAAAAAAATATTTTTAAACGATTTCTGAGCTCTAAAATACCCCGTTTGGTGTGAATTTGATCCCCGACCCGTACAATTCCAGTCATAGCCTATGAATCAAAATTGGTGGTAGACGAAAGTCGTCCCGTTAAGACCACCCATTCATAGTAAATTCCTGTAATAATAAGGATGATGCGTGAATATCGGGCTGTAGTGCAGCGCTTAGCCATGTGCAGTGTTAAGCGTCACAGAATTCCACAGCATCACTATTACCATCTGTAGCTTTTCTCCTGTATGTGTTTACATAATAATCAAAAAAGTTCGTTTTTTACGACATTTGACTTGCGCAGCAAACGCATTGAGCAATACCCGTCGGCAATTATGATGATGGTGACATAAAAGACTATTAATCAAAGAAAAAGCTGCTATTAACTGGAATGCATCGAGTCGTTAATAGCGTTAATAGTTGCATTGCCAATTCAACAGCAGCGAGAAACTATACATCGTGAACGTGATGAATTGATTTGCTACGTGACGTCAATGAAGAGACGACTCCTTTCAGAAATGGGACACACTAATTAATCCACGTCCGAGCTGATGATGGAATCCTGGAGTAATCGCAAACAGATGGCTGTAAACTTCAAGTTAGGAATGTAAAAATCGATATCATGCTTGAAAGTCGACAAACGTTTGAAATAAAACATTACAATCGTTAAGTAAAATGATACGAGGGTTATCCGTAATATAAGATTCTCATAGCGCTACAGTCCTGAAAAGTGCTGTTATGGTGGACATGCGGAAAAGGCTGCTGTAGTTTATGCTATACTTCGGCATCCTTATTACGTGTCTAAACCAGGGCCACCTTTGACTGTCGACCGATTTTAGTATGAAAGACTGAACGGAAAGAATGAAACGTGTTTGGTGGTTACGGGGTGCCTATACCAGCCCCAATATTTGTATAATGACCGAATGATATCGACTCTCGGGCATCGCCTGAAGGATGCCCCACCAAACATACGGAGAGAAGTCACCACCAAGAAGGAGGTTCTCCCAAAGTAACCCGATCGACGCGTGCTTACTCACCCTATGTTTGGGTATCATAAAAGATAACCACACGGCTCAAATCAAAAATAAGTTTTCTGCAGTCGACAACGGAACTGATGATACCTGAGGCCAACCTGTTGCTGAACATGTGAAGAAGTGCAACCAAGGGAAAGAGAACCTAGACCCTGGACACCAGGGAAGTAATATCTGGAGGTCCCTTAACAGTCTTTCGAATCGGAGTATGCAAGACGAGGACACAAATGAAAGCCTGGCAGTTTTACAGCGAACCGCCTGAATGTGACTGCGGCGTGGAGCAGACCCTGTAACACCTTCTGGAGTGTGCGCTGTGTTCGAGTAGCTGCGCACCCAGGAAGACCTGATGATGGCCGGGAGTAAAGCGATCGACGTCGCCCACTTCTGGGCAGACAGGATCTGACCATGTTGTTTCCGACACGATTAGGTCATTCCTCACAAGCTTGAGTTTTACAATAAAAACGACATTATTACAAATTCGGGTACTATCTAATATATGACAATGTAATTGAGTTCTCAAGTCTAGGCTTAACTTCTGTCTCCTTCTGCCGCAAGGTATGTTGTGATCGATTACCGCAAGGTGTTGGTCTGCCCAAGATATAATTTGTTTTAAATATATTTGTTTATCCAATATATGGACTCGGCGGATCTTCGTGTGCAGAGACGTCTTCACACACGGCAACTAAGAATGTCCAAAATTTTGCGAGTGTTTTTTTTTGCTATGCCGAATTTGTCGGTTGGTCGACGATGACGCCACGCCTCGCAATACGAAAGCGTTTTTTTTTTTTTGCGAGAATCTGATCAGAGAATTCCATTAACATAATCCGAGTGTATGCGAACTACGTAGCACGGTGTAGCGAGGATTTAAATTGGTAATTCTCAAGCAAAACGTTTGTTTTGGTGAAGTGTATCGAAAGTGAAAACTGCTCAATCGCAAGTGTAACTAACGATTTATTATTTATTATTTTTAATTTTTATTAGAATATTATTTGATTATTTCAATATTCTAATCTATTTATAGATTTAACTATATTACAATATCGGTTACTTCGGCATATATATTATGTAAATGTATATTGAACGATGATTTATATCGTTATTTAACCCTTTCACATCGGTTGTCGGCATATGCCGTCAAAGATTCCCGAACGATATATCGTTTTGCTACTTTCAGTTCTCATTGTGACATCTACGGTAGAAAATTGGAAGTGCATTGCATTCATTCATTCCCTTTATCAATCTACACGTATTCTTTACAGTAATCTATAAAGCGTGTAAAAAAATATCGCTGGGTTTCGTCACAGGAGCTATTTGTATGTAAACCACATGTGTCAATGCCACCACATGTATGGAGTTACATAACGAACGTTTGTTAAATATAATGGTTTTTGTATGCATCATCTGATAGCTAAAGGATATAATAACTAATGTGATATATGAAAATAGGTTAGATAAGTACATTTATGCTTCAAATACTAGTTTTAAGCAAAAATAAATGGTTTGAAAAATTCACGCCGTATTGACAGTATAATTTGTATTCCACCGAGCCGTCTTCTGCTTCTTCGTGTCAGCGACGTCAAATCACCGAGCCGTAACGAAAGGGTTAACAGAACAGATGCTCCGTTAAAACAAACATTGTATAACAAGCGTAAAAAACAGAAAACCATAATAAGAAAAGAAAAAACAAACGTAGTGAAAACGTTTATAAAAAACTGAAATTACAGAGACATAACCGTTGTCAAAGATCCAGGAAACCAATGCCATCGACAAAAGAGGGAAATTATATGAAAATGTATCGAGTTTTGCGGCTTTTTAGATATACAGGTATATATATATACTTAGGCCCACTTCATTTCGTTCACAGACAATTCGTTCAACGACTCATCGGTAACGACATGGGTCGCACTAGTCGTCTGTTGCACGGGATATTTGGCGCACGGGACATCTGGTGCAATGGATGTCTCTGTGGATTAGCTTCCAGCAACAACAAAACCTTTCATATCAATCTCGACTCTTCTCCAGATCTTCTGCAACCCTCTTTAGCACCGCATAAGAGCTGCAACTCATGTCCTTGAACACTTGCTGCAAAAACTACCGTCTAGGGCGCCCTACGCAGTTTCTACCCTCAACCATCCCTTCCACAATGTCGAGAAGGAGACCATCGTGGCGCATTATGTGACCGATCTATCGGGTTCGCCTCTCTGAGATGGTTCTTACTAGGTTTCTTTTTTCCTTGATTATGCTGAGAACCTCTTTGTTCGGGACGTGGTCTCCAGGAAATTCAGAGAATTCTTCTGTGATACCACATCTCAAGGGCTCGCGAAAAAGAAGAAGACTGAGATCCATTATAAATAATAACTATTTAGTAATTTATCTTGTTTTTACATGGATCACGTTGGTATAAAAATAATACTAACTAAATCATTCTCTTCTTCATCCTTGCAACACTATCTGTCTCCTTCTTTTGATGTGACCGATTCACTTCTCTATGTAACCTTAATTAACTGTTCTGTACTTAGGTTTAGTTTGATAGTAGCTCCTGACGATGGTGCCATCTCACCGTAACAGGTAGAGTGATCATTATTTAAAACTCAGCGGCTTCATACAAAGTTTAACTTGTTTTATTCTACAAAATGTATTTTTTTGCTGTTGACATTTTGCCCAGCGGATTATGCTCGTATGTACGCTGTTGAGACTGTGTAGTGTTGTGTTCTTAATGGTGAATGTGTAAAGATTCGACTGGTGGTGAAGGAAGAGGTGAAGTAGGTGGTACCGGCAAACCGGTTGCCGAGATTCTGGACATTGCCATGCCACCGGGCCCCGACTCGACCAGTAAAGAATTTGCTGAACACACAATCGACCAGTTTCGTACTACCGGTAATACATAGTGCACCAGTAAACCTATTCAACTAAAGAACGTTCAGTATGCGTGCGATTCAATGCAAATTATTGTTTGTATTGAAAATCGTTATGTTTGTACATAGAACCTGGATCCTTAACCCTCGCCTTACTATGTTAAAAACTTCCGCGCGTTCCGATGGTGTGTACTCGTTACACATTCTGATTTAAAGTGAATAAAATGAGCAGAAATTCGAACAAATGAATATATTCAAAGATATCGCTTAATTTTATAATAGTTGATGTCAATAAGCAGTAATAATTGACATTTAATAGCTAAAAACATGAAAAACATCAGACGAAGACCTCAAACGGCCAGACGCACCTTGGCGCGTGAACTTCCGAGAGCTACTAACACTACTTAGCCTGTCGACATATCGTGAGCCGACGCGCATCGATATCATTTCGAACTAGCCGACCAACTGAGGTTTCCTGTCTCGCTCACTCATATTAGTACGTCAGCGAGAGTGAGGAGTATAGATGCCGACGCATCTGGGTATTTTTTAATTTTATTTTTGCACACGCTTCCGACAGGTCGAATGAATTTATGACAGTTGACGCGTCTTGATTGTAGTGGTGAATTTATTCCGGATTTTAGAAAAATATTTCCTGCTCCCGATGAGTGCCTATTATTATAAATATTTTTTTTTCAATACGTAAATGTATTAAGGAGGAATATTTAAAACCTGAACCCTGTGTGTATTATATTTACAGAGATATTTAAGTTATTACAAGCAATGTGTAGTCGATAGACATCACCGGGAAGGAGAGGTTAAGCGGGGCCACCATAAAAATGCTTTAATCTTCTTCTCTCTTCTTTAGTCTCGCCATTTCCCATCATCTGGGGTCGGCTCTCCATGTGCGCATTCGCCATATCTGTCTGTCCTGCGTTGCATTCTCGGTCAAACCAAGAGTTTTCAGATCCTTGTTTACAGTTGCAGTCCAGGTTGCCTGTGGTCTTCCAGGTCTTCTCTCAGCGTGGGTATGTTTAGGGCTCTCTTCACCATGTGGTTCTCATCTCTCCGTGTCACATGCCCATACCATCTTAGGCGGTTTTACCTTATCTTTTCAGGTATGGGGGTCACCCGAAATGAACCCAGAATATGCTCATTTCGAACTCTGTCCACTCTAACTAGTCACACCGACCGCTCAGCATATTCATCTCTGCCACATGATCCTATCCAAGTCGCGTTTCAGCGGGGTCCAACACTTCGATCCGTAGAGCATAGCTGGCCTCTTACAGCAGTTTTGTAGATTTTACATTCTTTAATCATTAGTAAATATATTAAAATTATACGTTGGCGATATCGAAGTTCTGCATTATCTCATATAGCGGATTTGAGTCGGAAAAGCATCACAAATTGACGCCACACATATAGTGTATGATTCCATAACGTGTCCCAAAACATCTCCGTAGCTGAAATACTAAATTTCCTTATAGTTGCTAAGCATTGCGTCATGAACATGTGGAGAAGTTCAACTGAGGGAAATACTTGGATTGCCCCGAAAGAGGACCTAGCCTCTGGACACGACCAGGGGTGGAATATATTGAGGTCCCTTAACAGACTTCGGACCGGAGTATGCAAGACGACAACAAAAATGAAAGGCTGGCAGTTTTACGGCGGACCGACTGAATGTGACTGCGTCGTGGAGCAGACCCTGTCCCGCCTTCTAGAGTGTGCACTGTGTCCGAGTAGCTGCACCCAGGAAGACCCGATGATGGCCGGGAGTAACGCCATCGACGTTGCCCACTTCTGGGCGGACAGGATCTGACCCTGTTGATTCCGACACGATTACATATATATTGCGTCATGTTATCATTGTGCCTCCAGTTCTTGAGTACACGCACTTCCAACAATACAATTGGCGAGTGTTGCTCAGTGTTTACGGTCGACATGAGGTTGTAAGTGGGTTGTTCAGCTGACGTCTGAGGCTGCTGCAGACCAACCGCGGAGGACTAATCCAGATCAATGCCCGGTGATCCGTTTAAGGTGATGAAACACCACGAAGAACAGAAAAGAAGGGTATTACATCATACAGGATCGCACAGTAATCTCTTGGTTAGAGAATTAACACATACGTATTGTAAGAAATCGATTATACCTTTTTTATGTACGACGCTTACCATGGTGCATATGGCTAAGCGCTGCATGTGAAGTGTCGATCCGCCAACGTCACAGACTACAGCCCAACATTCACGTATCATCCGTCATAGAATCCCACAGATGAGACATCAGAATTACTATCACCATCTGTCAGTATTCTCCTGTATGTGTTTACATTAAAAAAAATTATATATATAGAGTGTTTGTAAGTGTAATTTGATTTTGCTCTACATCGCAGTTCGCATCGCAGCAGACTAACTGAGTGGGACGATATCCTGACACCAGGTCCTCGCCCCGCGACTCTATCAAGCGCGGGCGGAAGGATTCCTCCCACGCGACTGACGAAGCATGAAAAGTATGTAGTTATAGTCACTGCACCAACCAAGCTGCTTTCACCGCCAGGACAAGAGAGCGAAAAATTAAACTAGTCTCAAGTGTGTTGCCAGGTGAACAAGTTACCCTAGAGAGACAAGAATCACCTGGTCCATGTGCCCAATGATTTGATATCACTTCTAATATTCGGAGAAATGAAGGAAGATACGATGACCTGGGATGGCAGATCAAAAAGAGAAGTCAACAGTCGCATACATCAAAGCAAGGCTACCTTTCAATAAAAAAGCAAAAACTCTTGAGTCAAAGAATATTAATTTAAGGCTCCGCAAGCAACTTGCCAAAACGTTTGTTTAGAGCACCTTGATGTACGGCTGTGAGACATGGTGCTTATCTGAAAGTGATAATAAAAGACTAGAGGCCATAGAGGGTCATACAAAAGAATTCTCGGAATTTCCTGCAGAGACCACGTCACGAACAATGAGGTTCTCAGGATAATCAAGGAAGATAGGCACCTAATAAGAACCATCTCAAAGAGGCGAGCCCGATGGATCGGTCACATCATGCGCCACGATGGTCTTTTTCACGACATTGTAAAAGGGATGGTTGAGGGTAGAAACTGCAGAGGGCGCCCTAGGCGGGAGTATTTGCAGCAAGTGTTCAAGGACATGAGTTGTAGCTCTTATGCTGAGCTGAAGAGGGTTGCGGAGGACCGAGAGTAATGGAGATCGAGATGCAAGATTCTGTTGCTGCAAACCAATCCACCGGATTGATACTACGAAGAAGATTCGGAGCATCAATATTTTATTCTACTCTATTCCATGTCAGCTTAGTCAACCGCAAGCGTTATTCCTACGATATCCTTGATGTAGTTTAACAGCAAGGGACTTCCAGAACTAAGCAGCAGTTCAGGAAGTTCCTCCAAAGTAATGGCAGAGACTCTACAGAACACTTCTCCTGTTGTCATGGACGATGCATTACATTATAATTTTAGAAACCGCCAGTTCTTGTTTTCAACACAAATTAACCGTGAATGCATGTTTAACAAGTGTAAGACCGCTTTAGGTCACACAATATTGTCTGTATTTTTCCGCAAAATTGTTTGTTTTAACACATTCATTGTTTTGAATGAAAACTGATTTTGTAAACATAAATACTTTTCGGTACGAAAATCCTCCAGGTGAGTAGTCGCCCTTGAAGCGCCAGTGAGTGTCAAAAGCGTGGGCCGCGCCCACATGTGGGTCCGACCATCAATTATACTTTTTTTTTGCGAAACAACAATATTATTATTTAATAATTCTTTTTGGAAACAATTACGCCTTCGCACTCGATACGGAACAATGCGAAAATTGAATAACGACGACGTTACATAATTATTAACAAATTACTATGGAAAAATTATGCAATAAATTATCTAACACGTTCCACGCCACGTAGGTCACCGGTGACCTACGCTGTTGTTGAAAAGGGCGCCCTGTAGGTTACCGGTGACCTGCGTTTTTTATTTCTTCGAACAAACAGTCCCTGTACGCCAGCGGTTACATTTCAATGGAATTTTAACACTTAATGTGACCTATATGGCGCCTCTCGTCGAATGCATTAAAAACATTACGTGGCGTTAAACGTGTTTAAACGCGCCGGTATAAATCCATTTCTAGCTATGCGAAATCTATGGAGACAAGTGTATGACCGTACAACACGTGCGCAAATGTTGCAGAGTTCAAGAACTGACGTAAATGATGAGAAGCGTTCCGGACGGCCATCTGTTTCTGACGAAACAATCGCAAAAGTGAAGGCAGCGATGCTCTTAGATCGAAGAGTGACGGTTCGTAAGCTCTCCGAAATGATCCCAGAGGTCAGCAAAACCTCTATGGACAAGATTTTGACGGAGCATCTAGGGTATGTTAAAGTTTGCGCGAGGTGGGTGCCAAGAATGTTGACCGAAGACCACAAACGAGCTCATCGCAAAATTTGGATGGGGTATTGTCCAAACACCCACCCTAACAGCCCGGACTTAGACCCAAGTGACCACCATCTCTTCCCTGACAGGAAGAAACACCTGGGTGGAACGCATTTCGGCGACAGAGAAGAGCTGAAAGAAGCGGTTCTCAGGTATCTGCGTGGCTTGATGGCAGATTTTTTTGACTCGGGCATTCAAAATCTCGTATACCGCATGCAAAAATGCATTAACCTCAGTGGCGACTATGTAGAAAAACAGTTAAAAGTCTGGACTTTTCAAAAATGTACGCATTCATGGAATTCAACATGTTTTACACTGTGAAAAATCACTAGGAACTTCGGATAACCCTCGTACGTTGGTAAAGGATGAATATTTGCAGCTACCTGTATAATCAAAATTGAAAACGACATGTTATAGCGCAAATCTTGTACAAGCATTTTTTCTTTAGCTTTGTCGTTTCTAAAAAAAACATAAAAATGCAAAATTGATTCCAAGTCAACTGATCATACATATTAATAATATAAGTGTAAATTTGAAATGAGTATATAAAAAAATATATAAAAAATTATCATTAAAAATAAGTCGTAAGATACTTAACAATTTGTTGGTACCATTTGACATAAAGAATGACCTTTAAACTAAGATAAAGTATTACATCAATTATTAATGGTGCGATTTTTATTATCATAATATACGAGGGGCATTAAAAAAGTAAAATCTAAATGAAATATGCAATATTGTCGTGTTTGATAATCATTTCCACATCCTGCTGCAAAAACGGCACCTCGCTAGTAAGCTTAGTGTCGGCGCAGCAGCCATTCGCGATGGACGTCCCGATTGTTGCTCTCGCCAATTGTGAACTACGTTACGTTTTTGCGTGCAAACAAGGTTGCTCCGATTGAACTTTATCGTCAATTATTAACAATATTTGGATCATACTGATATCCTCCTCTTCCATTTAGGACATCGATTGACTGGAGGAAGGATGCAGGATCAGGTTCACAAGATAAACACTTGTTTCTGTTTCACATACTAAGTTTATTCGTCAAACACGTCGCCCGTTAAAGGGCCGCCCTCAGGCGGTCCTATAACGATGACGGGCGAGTTGCGACTGCCCGCGCGCCTATGACCTATAGCGCCGCCAAATCCTAGCGGCGGGCTCGCGAAGTAATTATGACAGTGGCCGACATGAAATGGACCAACCGTCATAACAAACAAGATGGCGCATGCAAGCGCCGTGAAACATTATACGGTTAAAAACATTATATGTGCATGTCAGGCAAGCGAACAAAATAAGAGACAAAAGATCGTTTTTCGAGGCTTTACGGCATTAGCCTAAAGGAGTAATATCAAGCTGATATCAATACGAACGTCACAAATAGTTGCTGCACAGTTTTGCAAGCTCAAGTTGTCCATGCCTTGTCCTAGAACACCTGTATTTTCAGAGGTCCACATGAAAACATAGATGCAAACTTGCATAGACTATTATTTACTCTATTTATTGTGGGTTCAAAAAACTATGTTTTTTATTTGAATAGGATAATCGGATGATCTGTATATAAATAAATAAGGCTTGGACATTTTTTTTTGTCCTTAAGTTTGTCTCAAGTTGTAGGGCCATGTATGCTCAACCCTACCTTGGACTTGATTAAATAAAATTTAAAAAACCAAGCTTGGTAGAATAAGTCCATGTTCAGTAGTGTAAGGTCGCGAAAAATTTGCGAAAGTGGTGCAGACAATTTTCAAAGGGTCTTCACTCATCGAGGAATTCGGATAGAAGGTGATTGATAAGCCATTTTAGAGTGTACACCTAGAATCTCTTAAGACCTATGTTCAAAAAAGCTTGGGTAAGAAAAAATTTGCGAATTTATAGTGACCATATGTTCCTTATATTGAGGGGTATGGAGTGATTGAAAACTATGAAAAAAATATATATCATGGTTTTTTATGCCCTTCAAAAAATCTTATGCAGAAGTTTTATTGATAAAGTAAATTTTAAAACGCCCATTAAAACTATTTTTAAGGGAACATTTTTTTGAAAAAACTATATAGAAATGCACGCTATAGGAGGATTAACTGCCTAATATTCTAGTCAATTTTGTACCCTTTATTCTTCACTTGTTCTATCTGTTCTGGAATATGGGAGCTTAGTTTGGAATCCAAATAAATACAAATACATTATCATGCCCGTACAAATTAATAAAAAAAAAACTATCCATTCAATTCAATCAATTCCGTACATTACCCAACTCTTTTTCTTCTAGGGATGCTTTCTTTCCATTCGTTAGAGTCCCGGAGGAAAATTACTGCTCTCAAACATTCGTTCCTTCTTCTTCGCAATGCAATTCACAACCCTGGGATTCTTTAATGTTTTAACTAATACGTTCCACATATATACACCCGTGCTCGTGGCCATCCTTTGTTTTTGATCCCAGTCAATACTTACGGCAATGGCGCTCCTAAATGGCCTACCAGCACACCTCGATCCTTTTCTTACATCCTTTTCCTCTTCTGTCGATGGTATTGTTCTCTTAGATCTCTGTAATATTTGACACGTGTCATCTTCTTTTTCTTTAATGTTTTATTTCGTATGTATTGTATGTTTATGTCTACTCCATGTTTCTTATTCTTGATTACTCCATGTACATTGGAACTGCGGTTCTGTTAAATAAATATTCCATACAAAGTTACTTGCTAGTAATAAATATCGTATTGTATCCTTAGCAGGTATTATTAAGACAGGCGTTATAACGTTCTTGTTGAAAATGCTTCCAGTTGCGCCGAGTATTTGAAAGTGTTGTTGCAATCGCAGAATTACCTCGGAAACTAGTCTTTATTTTTGCAAAGGTGTCTTTGAAAGCAGAAATTCTTGGAAAATTGTCGAACTATTCATAAAGCGATTGCCGATGCTGTTTGTTGAACAATTCAATAATAATATGCAGATTGGGATACAACCAGTACCGCATCATCATACATTGTAAATGAGCAATCGCTTGGGGCGTCCAAGTTTTTGGGGCCCCAATGAACGTTTGCATAATTTTTTGTTTAACTATTCATTCGCCACGAGTATAATGATGCAATTTCCGATGCTGTTACAAAAATTCAATAATAATTTGCAGATTGAGATATAACCAGTGCCGTATTATCATTAATTGAAAATAAACGCGCGCCTGGGGCACCCGATTTTTTAGAGTCCTCATACACCTCAGCATTCATTTTTTTTACTATTCATTCAGAATTTAGAGGGCTCTAATAAACATGTGTGTGCTCCATTTCTTGTTGGTGCAACTGTCAATTTTAGTTTATTATTTAGCCGAGATAATCTTTGGGGCGCTGACTGTTACTGTATCCGACCGAGGCCCACGATACAACGGTGTTACGGTCGGGCGGGGAAACCGAAGTCTTATATTGAAAATAAACGCGAGTTGTCTTTCTAAACAAGTTATTTGCTTTGCGACTTGCTTCTGCATTCTTCCTCCACGCGTCCCGACGACGAACCCGCGACTTGTTGTCGCCTTTTTAAAGATGGGGGATGTCATTGCTGAATAATCTACCATGGCACATCATTAAAGATATCTTCATGTTCTCCAGCATATCCAATCCTTCTGGTTGCCAAATACAATTCCAGGCCATCGAAGACTTGTTAGAATTCAAGCAAAAATGCTTACCTGTGAACAAAGAGAAATAACATATTAGACATTGAATAAAAGTAAGCCATTGAATAAAAGTATGCAAATAAACAAATTAAATTAATGTGGAATTAATTGACATGAAGTAGTTAACTAAAGCTTCCCAAAATATTTGATCTCCATTGGAAGAACACAAATTTGGGGTTGTAATTGAATGTAGTATACTTATATGGGACAATTAATTCAACTAGAACGAAATAACTTTACGAAATAAATCGACGGGCGTTTACAACTGGGATGGGCAGCATTTGGAAAACTTACAAAAAAGTACAGTTTCAAAGCGAAAATTCCGCAATTTCTAAAAATACTAAGGGGTTTAACCAATGCATGTTCACAGTATTAACTTGTGACGCTGAGGCGTGGAATAACAGCAGGACTAACACATAAATATATAGGTTACACAACGTGCCAAGGAGAGATTCATCCTAGGATTGTCTCTAAAAGATAGCGTCCAAATCAAAGATATATGAAGAACTCATGTTGTGGAGACTACCCAAAGAATAAGCACACTCAAGTGGCAATGTGACATATGTGTTGAAGAGACGACGATTCACGAGGAAAAAAACTGAAGACATCAGAAGAATATCGGAGTGCGGATCATCGAGTAGGATGGAGACTCATGCAGGAGGCCTACGTTCAACAGTGAACGGACACAGCCTGATGATGATATTTTAACTTAATTTGAGTGGGGGGAGCCCAACCATCCCTTCTTCGTACCTCAGGTTTAGCACTTTGTTTCTCAGCCGGAGAATATGCGGCACCAGTATGGGGTCGATCAGCCCATTGTAATCAAGTGGATACTGCCCTGAATGATGCATGCAGAGTCGTCGCAGACTGCCTCGAACCAACAGCCATTTCATAACTATACCCCTTGGCTGGTATCGCACCACCAAACATATGACGCAAAGTCATATGAGCCAAAGAGATGCGTAAGGCAATCAACCGACCGTCCCACTGCTTGTATAATCAGATACCCCCAACACCCAGACTGAAGTCACGAAGCAGCTTTCTGAGATCCACACAACCTCTCACAGCCAGCCCTGAATATGAGAGACTCTAGTTCTGGCAACAAGTCACATCAGAGGATTTCATTACTACAAAGGAAGGCCACCCAACTGGCAAGAACCTTGACTGGCGGACCTGGAAATCCCTGAACAGATTAAGAACCGGAGTTGGTAGAACAAAAGACAACCTCGAGCTGTGAGGAATGCTTTGAATGAGAGAATCACTGTTGTGCGACTGTGTAGAACTGCAGAGCGCCTCACATAAGATCCAGCTCCATGTTCCCAACAAGCTGCATATCTCAGGACCTAATGCTGGGCAACATACAAGCTATCGATGTTGTCAGATTCTGGCAGAAAATAATTTGACGTCGCTCACACGAAGAAGAAGAACTTAATTTGAGATTATAAATACAGCCAGAATGATAATGGAGCTGTCGTCGCTAATATAGCAAACGTTGAACGTTACATTGTGTGAATGGCACTGACAATACTTTCAAAACATCAAAAGCATTTCACTGGAAGTGGAGTACATTTGGCAACAGATCGGTTTGCGCGAATGCCGGTCTTTCCTCCTCGCTGGACCGGTTTGTCCGCCCACGCGTTAACAGCTTTGGCAACCTTCGAAGGATAACAACAGCCCATGGGCTCAAAATGCAAAAATAAAAGGAATATTTGTAAAATCGTGGGTTTGGAATTTTTATACAAGTCTGCTCGTTATAAGACAGAATGCTGGGGCGTTGGTGTAGTACTTGCACTAAAATTAAAATATTGGTGATCTGCAGACAAACTCTAAAGTTCCCGTGTCTACGAAAAGGTTAAGAGCCACTGCACTTAAAAGCGATGACCCACCATTGGGTATTTACATAAAGAAAGAGGAAACACAGACGTCGGCATAGTATTATAAAATCGTACGTATTAGCTTAACATAGCCCTTGCAGGCTGTGGCCGAAAGCGTCTTGCGATCTTTCGTCTCTTTTTGTTCGCTCGTCGGACATTGTCATTGGTGCGCGATTAGTTCTCCAAATCGCTACTTGCGGCGCTAGGTGGCACCTACCACGGGCGCCCGGTGGCCCGTAAGCAGTTGTGCGCCGACCGCGACGAGTAGCGAGTGTGATCGGTCTGGGGCCTGAAGCAAGCAGGTTCCGCCTCGGGCCGAAAGGTTGTCAAGTTTATCTAGAATATATATGCTTCTGAAAAAGTCTGTGTGTTGCTAATCTGCTCCTCATCTGTCCACCGCGTGTCCTAATAACGATTCCAGCGACGTCATGTTATTCTTCCTAAGTAAAGGGGATGTTAAAACATATAAGAGAATACCGACAGACTGTAATGGAGAAATGTTATCTTTGGATTTTATGTACGTATCCCGTTTTCTTTTAAGTATGGGTAAGCACTGTGGGTGCTGACTCGTTAAAGTTACAGACAGATCGGCATTCACGCATCATCAACTTTTACGGGAAACTATTATAATTGACATTTTAAGGATTAGGGATGCATTCATGCCGGCAGGTATAGCTCAATGGTAATAGCGTTTGCTTTGAAAGCCAAAGATCGTGGGTTCTGGGGATTTCTGAGCTCTAAAATTACCCCCGGTCGGTATGAATTTGATCCCTCACCCGTAAGCTGCCAGTCATAGCCTATTAATTAAAATTAGTGATAGACGAAAGTCGTCCCGCGAAGACAACCCATTCATAGTAAATTCCTGTAATAATAAAGGACGATACGTGAATCTCGAGCTATTGTCTATGACGTTGGCGGATCAACACTCCACATGCAGCGCTTAGTCATGTGCACCATGATAAGCGTCGTAGAATTCCACAGGCGAGACTTCAGAATTACTATTACCATCTATCGGTATTCTCCTGTACATGTTTACATAAAAAAAAATACCAACCGGGAGTAATAATTGAGATTATAGAAGTCTCCGTCGGGTGGTTAAACCCATGTCATTCGATACAAAAGCAAACATTTAACCTCTAAGCTAAACCCGCCGCGGCAAAGCTACTGACGACATTAAGGAAGAAATTAACGATAAATAAGTAAGCCAATGAGTGATTAAGAATATATTAAAGAATTCAAAGAATTTGCAATCGACGTCAGCAAAAATTCTATTTAAAAATGTCGCAATGCAAAAAAAAAATTGCGGAAAAAATGCTTGCAAAATATATTTTTTCAGATTTTTTAAAAATGTTTTTGGTTTCATTGTTATTTTGAGTCATTGTTCTTTACATCCCGCAATCCCAAGGGCCTCGTAAAGGATCCAGCGATGAGGAAAATGTATTTTTTTTATTTTTTAAGCCGCCAGCACACATTGTTGCCTTGATTAAAATTATGCCCCCACCCATTCATTAACCCTACAGAAAGGCGCGAGTTTTTGTACGAAGATTGTACTTGATACATGTAATTAATTCAAGAAAATAAACCCATGCGCTAATTGGAATTAAAATATATTTTTAACCTTTTCGCATCGTTGTCGGCATATGCCGTCATAAGATTCCCCGACCGTTGACATCGTTTGATGTGATATATCGTTTTGCTACTTTCTTAGAATAGTTTTTAATGCATTATCTGATAACTAAAGGATTCAAGAACTAATGTGATATTTGAAAATAGATCAGATAAGTACATTTATGCTTCAAATACCAGTTTTATAATTGACAGTATAATTTGTATTCAAACCGAGCCGTAATGAAAGGGTTGTGGTGTGTGTGTAAAAGTGAATTTTCAGAATATATTTTGATATCAGCTTGATAGCTCTTTTAGGCTGATGCCGAAAAGCCTCGATAAACGATCTTTTGTATCTTATTTTTGTTAGCTCGCCTGACATGCACATCTAATAATGTTAGTCTTAATTTTATATAAAAATACACGCCGTTTGCATACGCCATTTTATTTGTTTTGAATGTTGCTCCAAATCGTGTTGGTTCAACCGTTATTTTTAGTTTATTATTTAGCCGCGATAATCTATGGGGCGCTGACTGTTGCTGCGCCAGTCTGTCGGCCCGTGCCGTTTCACAGTTCTGTAGGCTCAGTTTGTGTATGCCATGTCCCAGATCATCTGTATACCCGGATTGCATATGGGAACGAAATATGGTTACGTCTCGTTAGAAAGAGGAGTATTTTTCGATGCAGTTCGAGGGAATCGCCTCGGCCCTATCGGACATGCAGACTTTGTGGCAACTAAAAAAAAATTCCACGCATTTCCAATCTTTGCTCGCATTTTCGGTGAGAGAATCTATCTTCCATCTCCATCTCTTTACAACTTATGACTGCGAATCTAATCTCTTTCATGAGTTCTTTCTTTTAACACTTCTGTGCAGTGGTTACAATTGTTCAGAGGGGAATCTCACTGGACTTATCAGTTGCTAACTGATCATAACCGCACGTCATCAAGGAGACTTAACTGTCCTCCAGTGTGATGCGGGTGTGAGGCAGGTAAAGTCCAGATGGTTTACCGGGAGCCTCCAGAACAAGATCCTTCGAACTTGCATAAACCGCGACTGTAGTAACAGAGAAATATTTGGATTATTATTATCATATTAGTATTTGTATAGCGCTCTTTTATGACCGAATGATCATTCCGGCAGCGCTTCTTTGCCTCTCTGAGTAAAAAGGTGGGTCTTGAGTCTGCTTCTGAAGGATGCCTCCGCTTTAAGCTCTCTTGTGCTTTCCGGTAGTGAGATCCAGGCCATTGGTGCAGCGTAGCTGAAAGCCCGATTGCCAAAGACCGTGCTAGGACTACCTCCCGTCAGCTGCAGGGTGCTTCTATTTGCTCTAGCCGATCTGAGTGTCTCTCCACGCGCGGTTGTTTCTGAAGGCTTGATAAGTTCTGTCAGATAGCCCGGTGCAGTTCCGTTGAGTGCCTTGTAAGCTAAGAGGCATAATTTGTACTGGATTCTAGCCGAAACTCTCAACCAATGGAAGATCAATAATCAGCATTTTCAAGGAGATCGGATTAACAGCTCGGCTCTCCCGAGGCCTGAACAGTTTTTTAGTCCTTAAGTGGTGGCTCAAACCTACCAGAGAGAATGTATAAAGCTTAGATTTTATTTAAAAAAAATTAAAAGTCAAACTTGATCGCGATTTGAACCGACAGCGTCTCAATGACAAACAGACGATTTTACAACTGGGCCGCCCGATAATTTGATAAGAGGACAAAAAATAGTATGATACTCTTTTCCTTTGGCCGCCGTTGCATGATGATGATGTTATTGTCTTCTTAATTAAAAATGCGCCACCCTCATTAGAAGCCGGTCGAGGAGAACCCTCGACACGCGACGAGGATAACAAGGACGACAAGGAGGTGGTGGAGATCATACAAGAACGATAAGGAAACTAAAAACACTAAAAAAATGTGCGGGCAGACACAGCGCAATGACCTCATCTTGACTTTAACATATATATATATAATCGTGTCGGAAACAACAGGGTCAGATCCTGTCTGCCCAGAAGTGGGCGACGTCGATGGCGTTACTTCTGGCCATCATCAGGTCTTCCTGGGTGCAGCCACTCGGGCACAGCGCACACTCCAGAAGGTGTGACAGGGTCTGCTCCACGCCGCAGTCACATTCAGTCGGTCCGCTGTAAAACTGCCAGGCCCTCATTTGTGTCCTCGTCTTGCATACTCCGGTCCGAAGTCTGTTAAGGGACCTCCATATATTCCACCCTTGGTCATGTCCAGGGGCTAGGTCCTCTTTCGGGGCAATCCAAGTATTCCCCTCAGTTGCGCTTCTCCACATGTTCAGACGCAGGGTGGCCTCAGGTATCTCCAGTTCCGCTGTCGACTGTAGGAAACTTCTTCTTGATTTGAGCCGTGTAGTTATCTTTTGGTACCCAAACATAGGGTTGAGTGCGTTGTGGGTTGCTTTGGTGAGTTCCTTCTTGGTAGTAACTTCTCGCCGTATGTTTGGTGGGGCAATGCCCGAGAGTTGATATAGCTTTGATATTGGGGTAGGCAAAAATGCATGTAAGAGTAAATACTGGGACATGTACTTTAAGTTTAGCAAATATTATTTTTGTGTAAAAAAAAAAAACGTTCATTTTACGATCCATTTCAACAATAGATAAAATATTCCGTACCTTGTTATAATATGGACCGCACTGAGCACTTTAATCACTTCCTGAAAAACCGCAGTTTTGCCTTCAATAATTGCTTTATCAGTTTTCAACGCGTATAAGCGTACTATAGTGCTCAAAGAAGCAAAAGAGTTTGTATACCTTGGAAGTACGATCACCTGGGATGGCAGAACAAAAAAAAAGGCAACAGAGGCATACATCAAGCAAGGCTAGCGTTCGATAAAAAAACGTCAATTATTGGGTCTCAAAAATATTTATTTAAAGCTCCGCAAGCAACTTGCCAAAACATTTGATGTGTACAGAATTTTCGTAATTTTCTGGAGAGAGCACGTCACGAACAATGAGGTTCTCAGCATGATCAAGAAAGATCACGCCTTGTAAGAATCATCTCAGAGACGCAACCCTGATGGATTGGTCGCATCATACGCCACGATGGTCTTCTTCAGGACATTGCGGAAGGGATGGTTGAGGGTAGAAACTGCAGAGGGCGCCCTAGACGGAAGTATTTGCAGCAAGTGATCGAGGACATGAGTTGTGGCTCTTATGCTGAGCTAAAGAGGATTGCAGAAGATCGAGAAGAGTGAAGATCGAGATGCAAGATTTTGTTGAGACGAAAATATATTTTTTAAATGAAAATCATTAAAAGGAGCATCAGTTCTTAAAACATATTGAAGAATATGAAGTGAATCTATACCTATATATTTTTAGTCTTTAATCGTTGAAATTGATTATAACAAAAAAAAAATCTAAGTTCTGCACAGTAATTCAGTGCAATGACCTCTTCATGGAAATCAAGATACCTGCATAATACGTAACGTAGTCTTCCAAAGCAAGACTAACAAGAAGAAATGCATGGCTACGTGACACAACTAATGAGTGATGCAAATGCAGTTTGAGAGTAAGTGACTATACGAAAAATAGCAGCGCTTTTTCAAATAAGACTTGCCTGACGAACGAAGAAAAGTATACAATATGGTTTGGAAAAAAATCAATGTATTAACGTATTTATTAACCAAGGCATAATCTTAGTTTTACTTTTAGCGGAAGGGCGTCTGATCTAACAGCAGTTCTGCTTACCCATAAAATAAATCTCACCTAGAGTGTATTATATAGATCACCTATGTATTTCAACGATAAGCCACTTCTTCTTCCATATAAAAAACAAATCCGACCTATCCTTGAATACGGAGGTCACCTTTGGATTGGGGACACAATATACCTTCTAAGCTTAATTGACTCAGTTCAAAGAAGAGCAATTCGTTTGATAAACAATGACACGTATGTCTAATCTACAATCAATGGAACACAGACGTAAGGTTGGTTCTCTTAGTCTTTTCTACCGTTATTACCACGGTCGCTGCTCTTCGGAACTAAAAGAACTAATTCCTCCTGCACCCATCCACAACCGACAAACTCGTCTTACACTCGCCGAGCATCCATACTCTTCCAGCGTCTGTGTTTCCTCCGTCCTACAATCTGGATCTCTTCAAGAAACAGATAAATATACACTTGCAATCTCCCCAACCCACACACAAACACAACAAAAGTTTCCCGCATGCAGCGCCCAGCCTCCCTGGCTGAGCGTTATGTGTGTGCACTGGTCTTGACCGGCTGTGCTCTCCTGCATGCGATTACATAAGAAAAAATCGTGTAAAAAAGAGTCACGTTAAAAAGACAGGGTGCATAGCGAAAACCATTTAATTTTAAAAATCACGCACACAAGTACCTCCACGAGCGTCACGTCAGAGAATCGTGTACGGTGGGTATGTTCCAAGAAGCGTACCTCCACGAGCGTCGTGGTGAGTATATTCTAAGAGGCATACCTCCACGAACGTCATGTCGGACTGTGGTTGTCGTTGCTTGTCTGTACATGTTTTTGAGTATGTGCTAGAGGTGGAATCCATGCAGATTTGAGAATCAAACGGTTGAACAGAGCGAATTTATAGGAAACATATTAAGAAGCGGGCTATTATTTACTCATCATACTCGAACTGTCGTTTTACAAGTTTGCATTTATCCAGTAAATATTGAATACAATTTATGTTTAGCGAATACGAAATGATAAACGCAACAGGTGGGCGTGCTCTGCGACACGCTGGAAAAAAAAACACGAGAGTAAACTAAAAAGATTACGTCGCTATGAGAAACTCTCGTTTCTGCACCCAAAAGACTGTCGTTCTTGGATCAAGGCCAGAAACCCAATGGATCTGAATCGGATGCAGGGAGAACACAAGAGACGAATTATACAAAGAATGAGAGTGTGCGTGCGATCATTTGACACATTCAGCATTCTGATACACACGTACTATAATACACAGCAAACATTTTATTATGTAAACACATCCAGGATAATACCGACAGATGGTGATAATGATTCTGAAATTTTTATCTGCGGATCCTATGACGCTTACCATTTTACAAATGGTTGAACGCTGCATGCAGTGTCGATCTGCCAACGTCATGGACTACAGCCCGACATTCACGCATCATCATTATTATTACAGAATTTCACTATGAATGGGTAGTCTTCACGGGACGACTTTCGTCTACCAACAATTTTGATCAATAGGCTTTGACTTTGCAATTTACGGTTGAGGGATCAAATTCACACAAACCATTGTTATTGGGTATTTATGAGGGTATTTTAGAGCTCTGAAATTTATTAAAAAAAAAATTTTTTTAATATTCGTCGAGTTTCGCACCCACGACCTTCGGCTAGCCAAGCAAACGATTTAACCATTGGGCTACACTTGTGGGCAAAGACTATTGAGAAGATCGAGAGTTTCATATATATTAACTAAGAGGAGTGACCTGCAGAGATATATCATTTTTGTCTCAATAGCGCTGTAGCTTCTTTCAACTCGATGACTTCAGTCGAAACCAGGTGTCTTACAAAAAGCCAATGCAGCCGCATTGTTTTGTTATGACTCTAAAGAAATACATAAAAATATACAAATCACAAAAGCAAGGTCTGACCGTCGTTACGTTAAATTGACATAATTTCTGCAAACGTCTCAGCAAGATTACACATTTTCAAGCAATTGTCTTGTGTAATGATAGTCATCAGTTAGCTGGCGACTTCCCACGCGTCGTCTCATCATCAGCGTCATCAGCGTCATCTTCGTGTCTGATTCTAAGTGAGAAAATCGCGTGTCCAGGTTTCGATTACCGCAATGGGAATGCGCACTCTCCAACTGTATTTTTTTTATGAACACATACAGGAGAATACCGACAGATGGTGATAGTAATTCTGAAGTCTCGAATGTGGAATTCTATTACGCTTACCATGGTGCATATGGCTAAGCGCTGCATGTGGAGTGTTGATCTGCCAACGTCATAGACTACAGCCCGAGATTCACGCATCATCCTTATTATTACTATGAATGGGTGGTCTTTACGAGAAGACTTTCGTCTACCACCAATTTTAATTAATAGGCTATGACTGACATTTTACAGGTGAGGGATCAAATTCACACAAACCCGTAGTATAGAACTTAGAAATCGATTAAAGATATTTTTTTATTTTTTACCCGCTGGCAACTCAACAAGTATACACGCACGTATTTTCTGTAATGGGTACTATTTTTTTGTCGGTCCGCTGTAAAATTTCCAGGCTTTCATTTGTGTCCTCGTCTCGCATACTCCGGTCCGAACCCTTTATTTACTGACGGGACTTATATAAGTCCCATGCCACAAAATCCAATATTGATAGTGCAAATTGCTGCAGTTGTGCCCTGACCGGACTTATAAGTCGGATTTATAAAACTAAGAAATAAATGCTTATTGTAGAAAGAAATATGTTTTTTCTTCATTTTTCTCTTTATCCTATCAACACTTATTCGTATAAAAAGAATCAGTAAAGTAAATACATTGTTACATAATTCGGTAAATAAAGGGTTAAGGCACTTCCATATTTTCCAGTATATGACAGCATGTATCTTTCAACAACTGTTGAAAGATACATGCTAGTAACTACACATATATTTACATTTTCTTGATAGTATCAATGCGGTGGATTTGTTTGCAGCAACAGAATCTTGCATCTCGATCTCCATTCCTTTCGGTCAACACTCTTCAGGTCAGCATAAGAGCCACAACAAAGGTCGTGGGTTCGATCCCCGACGATGACTAAAAAAAATAATGGATTTTAATCGATTTATGAGCTCTAAAAAATACCCCGGTTGGTGTGAATTTGATCCCTCACCCATAAAATGCAAGTCATAGCCTATTAATTAAATTGGTGGTAGACGACGAAAGTCGTCCCGTAAAGACCACCTATTCATAGTAAATTCCTGTAATAATAAGGATGATGCGTGAATTTCGGGCTGCAGTCTATTAAGTTGGCGGATCAACGCTCCATATGCAGCGCTTAGCCATATGCACTATGGTAAGCGTCATAAAATTCCACAGATGAGACTTCAGAATTATATTCGCTGTCGGCATTTTCCTGTATGTGTTTACATAAAAAAGAACACACACTCGTATTAACTAGTAAATATACATTATTAAGCCAGGGATCATACTGAAAAAAAAATTGAGCATAATTTGCTGTGTGACTGATCATTGACGTCGCCATATGGTCAATGGCGTCAGCATTTGAAGTCGTCGTGACTTCTGTACGTACTACTACGAGTATCATCTGTGTGTAGTGTTCAAATATACTGGTGTTTAGTCGTGATGTTCAGCAGCATCCGTTGCATCATCGTCGCTGCCTAGGTACGGCAACAGCTGATCGCCGACCTAATGGGCACGCGACCGGCGCAGAGGAATGCTCTGTAAGATGCCAGATCCTAAAAAAAGAAACGAGAAACGCAGACCCAATGTGAGAGACATTCTTTTTTATCACCTAGCTGATTGAAAATACCAATACGGCGACGTATAAATTTACCAAACAAAATAAATAAATAGATAATTATTTCACAGAGTGGACAGAGTTCGAAATGAGCATATTCGGGGTTCATTTCGGGTGGCCCCCGTACCTGAAAAGATAAGGGAAACCCGCCTTAGATGGTATGGGCATGTGACACGGAGAGATGAGGACCACATGGTGATGAGAGCCCTCAACACACCCACGCTGAGAAGAAGACCTGGAAGACCGCAGGCAACCTGGACTGCAACTGTAAACAAGGATCTGAAAACTCTGGGTTTGACCGAGAATGCAACGCAGTACAGACAGACTTGCGAACGTGCACAAGGAGAGCCGACCTCAGATGATGGGAAATGGCTAGGATAAAGAAGAAGAGATAATTATTTCATACCTTGTGCTAAGCTAAGCTTGATATAGCTCTTTAAGGCCGATGCCGCAAAGCCTCAACAAACGATCTTTTGTCTATTATTTTGGTTCGCTTGCGTGACACCTACATGGAATGTTAAGCGGTGTTTGCATACGCCAAAATAATTGTTATGACAGTTGGTCCATTGACAGTTGGTACAACTGTCCTCTTGACGGGTGGTACCGCCGAAATGTGAGAGCGGGCAAGTAGTCGCAACTCGCCCGTCCTCGTGGTAGGACCGTCCCTAAGGGGGGCCCTTTAACGGGCGACGTTATTGGCAAATAAACATGTATCGTGAAACAGAAACAAGTTGTTTATAATGTGAACCTGATCCTGCATCCTTCATCCAGTTAATCGATGTCATAAATACTCGAGGAGGATATCACTTATAACATCCTCCTCTCTAAGTTCGTTATTGGATTGCTTGGTGGCAGGATGAAAAACAGGTTAACAACACAAAGACTTTTCCTGAAGCACATTGACATGCATATTTCGATAGCTTTACAAACTTCTGGCCCGGACCTAGTGACAGCATTCAGGCCTGGCCAAGAACAATATGACCTCGCCGCCGTCGGCACACAACTTACTGGACACGCAGCGCCGCAAGTGGCGATCTCTATAACTATTCCTCCTAACGGCATTACAAAATGACAACACATGCGTGTCCGATGAGCGAACGAAAATAAGAGACGAAATATTGTACATCGAGGTTTTCGGTACCAGTCAGCAAGGGCTATAACATGCTGATGTTACAACTTAAGACCCGTTTGCAGACATTTTATTATTTGAGGTGAGTCGAGGGCTGGCAACTGCATGCATATCGAACGAAACCACCCTATCCTTGAATACGGCAGTCACCTACCAATAAAATATTAACGCAGCTGTAGTTTATGCTCTTCGTCATTCAATCATTCGTCTCTTATTTCTGTCCGCTTGACGTACATGAATGTGTCCGCCATATTGTCATTATATTGTCATTTGAGACTAGTTATATACACCGCCGCTCGCGGCGCGGGCGAGAGCCCACCCCGAGCGCGGAGCCCAGTAGTGCCCCGCCTGTTGGCGAGAGCATATTGTATTGTGGCTCAACCTATGTTGTGACTGGGTCGAGCCAGAAATTTGTAAAGTTTTAACGTAAATATATGTCAATGTGCTTCTAAAAAAGTCTGTGTTATCAATCTGCTCCCAATCATGCCATCACGCGACGGAATAACACCTTTTTGAGAGAGAGGAGGATGGTAGTTGGTTACCTTAATACAAGGAATGTCTCTGAATACGGGTGCAAAGTGAATGATCCAGAAAACTAATGCCATACACAATAGAAGAAAATATTATGAAAAACGGATCAAAGTGTGTTGGTATACGCATCTGTGTTGGGGCAAAGATAATACGATTGCATCCAGATGCATTCATAGACATGTAGATATCGCCGGAACTGCGACCGAGTATTTATAGCGTTTCGGGGATTCCTCTTGGATGCAGGCCAGACACACAGATACGAGTACAATGAGATAAGATGCCACAGAATGCTCGGCTTTCGGGGGTCTCCGTTCCACAAGTCAATACCGGAATTCCACAATACGCTGGGATGCCAATGCACGCGCAAACGGTGCCAGAATAGCTTTAGAGTTCAATGAGCGACGAGAATATGGCGTCATCGTCTGGTGTCCGAGTGAGATGATAACATAATTATGCTTTCGATCAAGATCTTGTAAAAAACAATAAATCTAAATAAGTAATGAAATATACACATCATCATCATCATCATCAGCCTGTGTCTGTCCACTGTTGAACGTAGGCCTCCCGCATGAGTCTCCATCCTCTTCGATCCTCCGCCTTCCGTATCCAGGTCACTCCCGCCATTCTTCTTATATCGTCAGTCCATCTTGTAGGGGGTCGGCCAATGCTTCGTTTGCCAGTTCTTGGGCGCCATTCCAATACTTTTCTTCCCCATCGACCGTCGTCTCTTCGACAGATATTTCCTGACCATTGCCACTTGAGTGTGCCTATTCGTTGGTATTATTGCGCAATGCCTTAAAACTAAGGCGTTTAACCAATGCATCCTCCCTGTATTAACTTATGGCGCAGAGACGTGGAATCTGACAGCAAGTCTTACCCATAAAATAAAAGTCACCCAACGTGCTATGGAGAGATCCATGCTCGGAGTGTCGCTAAAAGATAGAATCCGAAACGACGAAATACGCAGAAGAACTCAAGTAGTGGATGCTACCCAACGAATATACACATACTATACATCAAATTCTTCTATACACATAAGTTCGTTCAGAAACAATATCGGATGCGAACCAGCGAGCCTTGGAACCAACCATTGCTCACGTTCACTACCCTAGACCACTCGACCATCTTCTGCCCGAACTGTTGCGCCGAATAACTTGTATTTATACCATTGTTGCCATCATATAACGATAGGTGTCTCTATAGTATATACTATAGAGACATATAAAAGACATAATAAATCTAAAAATTGATTTAAATTATCAATTCTAATACAATATTATTTATTTTTAAGCGACATGTTTTGGCTATGCTGATAAAAGCCAGTAGAAGCTAATAGCCACATTCAAGTAGTATATCGTAGCAAGTAGGCATTTTCAAGTTTTATATCCATAGCAAGTAGTCATTTGCAAGAAGTATGTCGTAGGAAGTAGCGATTTTCAAAATGTATATTGAAGCAATTGGCCTTCTTAAGGCGTTTATCGTAGAAAGTAGTCATTTTCAAGTGATATGTCTTAGCAAATAGCCACATTCGAGTAGTATATCATAGGAAGCATCAATTTTAAAGTTGTATATCGTGGCAAGTAGCCATTTCCAAGTAGTATTTCGTAGCAAGCAGCCGTTTACAAGAAGTATGTATATTGTAGTAACTAGCCATTTTCAAGTTGTATATCGTGGCAAGTAGCCATATTCAGTACTCGTCAGTAGAACTGGTGATAACTGAGGCCACCCTGCGGCTGAACATGTGGAGAAGCGCAACTGAGAGGAATGCTTGGATTGCCCCGAAAGAGAACCTAGCCCCTGGACACGACCATGTGGATTATATGGAGGTCCCTTAACAGACTTCGGACCCGAGAATGCAAGACGAGGACACAAATGAAAGCGTGGCAGTTTTATAGCGGACCGACTGAATGCGAGTGCGGCGCGGAGCAGACCCTGTCACACATTCTGAAGTGTGCGCTGTGTCCGAGTAGCTGCACCCAGGAAGACCTGATGATGGCCGGGGGTAATTCCATCGACGTCGCCCACTTCTGGGCAGACAGGATCTGACCCTGTTATTATTATTATAATAATATTTAAAATTATTATTAGTAATATGGAATTCTAATAAAAATCTAATCAAGGGAGATAGGCAACTAATAAGAACCATCTCAGAGAGGCGAGCCCGATGGATTGGTCAAATCATGCGCCACGATGGTCTTCTTCACGATATTGTGGAGGGGATGGTTGAGGGTAGAAACTGTAGAGGGCGCCCTAGACGGGAGTATTTGCAGCAAGTATTCGAGGACATGAATTGTATTGCGCCTATGCTGAGCTGAAAAGGGTTGCGGAGGACCGAGAGGAATGGAGATCGAGATGCAAGATTCTGTTGCTGCAAACCAATCCACCGGATTGATACTACGAAGAAAAATAAAAATTATCATTCAAAAAATATTAAAAAAAAAACATTTAAAAAAAAATACTAATAAGAACTTACTTAAAATGCGACAGAACTGTATCCAAAATTAAACATATTGATGCTTACCTGTAAACAAAAAGAAAAAATACATAAATATATGTTCACAATGTTATAAAAATTACAGAACATATTTTGTGAAAAAATAGTATTTATAGCAAGCTAATGAAATGGAAAATAAATAATTAGCTTGTCTAGAGAGAAAATGCGTGCAGAGTCGTCACAGGCTGCCACAAACCAACACCCATTTCAAAACTATACCCCTTGGCTGGTATCGCACCACCAAACTCGAGACGCAAAGTCATATGCGCCGAAGAAATTCGGAAGGCAATCAACCAACCGTCCCACTGCTTGCATAATCAGATACTCCAACACCCAGACTGAAGTCGCGAAGCAGCTTTCTGAAATCCACACAACCTCTCACATCCGGCCCTGAAAATGAGAGACTCCAGCTCTGGCGATAAGTCGCACCAGAGGATTTCATTACTCCAAAGGAAGGCCTCCCAACTGGCAAGAACCTTGACTGGCGGACCTGGAAATCCCTGAACAGATTAAGAAGCGCAGTTGGTAGAACAAAGGACAACTCGAGCGGTAGGGAATTTCGGCAGGGAGAGCCACTTTTGTGCGACTGCGGAGACCTGCAGACCGCCTCACACCTAAGATCCTGCTCCATGTGCCCAACAAGCTTCATGGACTCTAAGCGAGCAAAATCTTCTTAAAAATTCAAAATAAAACTATCGATGATTTATTCGCGAAATTCCAGGTGTCGTTGTTTCATATTATGACGATGCTGATTAAAATAGAATAAAATTTATCACAGTTGCGGTTTCCATACGACCTTGCGTAGAAGAAACAAACTCGCCGGTGATGAGCCAACATTTGGGCAACGCTGATCTTTGCGGTCGGGGAAGCTACAGGTGAGTAAGACTTTAAGAACCGACAGCCGACTTGACAGATGACTCGATGGCAACAACTCGGATGTCAGTATAGAGACGTTTGACAAGTGTAAGACGACTTTGTCTATTTGGGTGGATGTGCAGGAGGAATTCATTCTTTAAATTCAGAGGAGCAATGGCTATGGTAATAACAACAGAAAATACCAAGTGAATCAATTATACGTCAATGTTCCAAAGATTACAGGTTAGGTTAGGTTAGGAGCAACGGCTAGGATAATAACAGTAGAAAAGACGAAGTGAATCAATTCTACTCATATGTTCCAAATATTACAGATTATGTTAGTTAACTCCCTCCCTGTGCTCCTGGATTGAAAACTTCTTGAGTGATCGAAGCATCATCACTGTCGTAGATGGCTTTTCTTCTTCCTGCCATAAAATCAACTCAGGAGTTCCACAGGGCTCTGTGCTGTCGCCCACTCTTTTCCTTCTGCATGTGAATGATCTGCTTCAATGCGCAAACATTCACTGTTATGCCGACGACAGCACTGCCCATGAGAGTATACTCTTCCAAGAACCTCCGAAACATTCGGAACTATCTGCTGCTAGGGAATCTCTGGTGAAGAAGATGAACATGTATCTTGAAAGGGTTTCACGATGGGGCGACCTCAACCTCGTCAGTTTCAACATTTCAAAAACCCAATCATGTACTTTCTCCACCAAGAAGACTGCTATGGATCCTGTATCTTTCAACGGTTGTTCTCTTCCGAAAGCAAGCTCCATCAACATGCTTGGATTATCAATATCGAATAATGTCAAATATTACGAGTCAATTAAGTGTAAAGCCGGTCTCGCTTCCAAAAAACTAGGTGTATTATATAGATCACGTCGGTATTTCAACGATAAACAACTTCTTCTTCTATATAAAGGACAAATCCGACCTATCCTTGAATACGGCAGTCACCTTTGGATTGGAGCCCCAAAATACCTTCTAAACTTAATTGACTCAGTTCAAAGAAGAGCAATTCGTTTGATAAACAATGACACCCTTACGTCTAATCTACAATCAATGGAACACAGACGTAAGGTTGGTTCTCTTAGTCTTTTCTACCGTTATTACCACGGTCGCTGCTCTTCGGAACTTAAAGAACTAATTCCTCCTGCACCCACTCACAGCCGACAAACTCGTCTTACACTTGCCGAACATCCATACACGGTTAATATATGTCGACCAAGAACGGGCAGCTTCCAAAGTTCCTTCCTTAATGCCACCGGTAAGCTATGGAATGCTCTTCCAGCGTCTGTGTTTCCTCCTTCCTACAATCTGGATCTCTTCAAGAAACAGATAAATATACACTTGCAATCTCCCCAACCCACACACAAACACGAACACAACACACGTTTCCCGCATGCAGCGTCCAGCCTCCCTGGCTGAGCGTCATAGAGTGCACTGGTCTTGACCGGTTGTGCTCTCCTGCATGCGTTTACATAAAAAAAGGTTAGGAGCAACGGCTATGATAATAACAGTATAAAACACTAAGTGAATCAATTGTACGTCTATGTTCCAAAGATTACAGGTTAGACATAAGTGTGCCATTATTTAATAGTTGAATTGTTCTTTTTGAAATGTTTCGATTGAATCTAGAAGGAATACTAGTAAGAAATATGAATCGTAACAAATGTTAAGCAAATATTCCATAGAAAAATACGTTCAAGCTCGTCATACAAAAGCGTTGTACATACAAAGGTATAGAAACCATTCAGTTAAGTGTAATACTATGTAGCTTGTTTGCTTTTGGAATAATTGATGTGATGTTTTCGTTGCAGGTGGTTGCTAAATCGTTATCTAAACATATACACAAGAAAACATATCGGTCGGCTAGAAAAAAAACACTGTCCGAAATTAGAAATGATCTAATAAAACAAAGTAACCTTGAATTGTCTTAAGCGAATGCGATAGTCGACACTACTAATATTTAGGCACATGTTTTTTTTTATATGGAGCAGCAAACCTATCTATCATTTTATATATGTAAGCACAAACAAGAGATGTTGATTGATTGATTGAATAATAAAAAATAATAATATACATACTCTGAATATATACTATAGAGACATCTATCGTTATACGATAGTAACAATGGTATAAATATATCAACTTTCGCGTATCTACTCAGGCAGAGAGATAGTCGTGTGGACTGCATGGTGTAAAAGAATAGAGCAAAGGTTGCAAGGCTCGTGGCTCGAATCCCGTGTCTACCGATATTTTTTCTGATTGAATTGATGCGTATAAAATTTGATGTATAATTGTATGTATGTATTTAATTACTAACATACAAGAGAATACTGACAGATGGTAATAGTAATTCTAAAGTCTCATTTGTGGAATACTATGACTCTTACCATGGTGCATATGGCTAAAAACTGCATGTGAAGAGTTGATAAGCCAGCGTCATAGACTACAGCCCGAGACTCACGCATCATCCATTATTATTACAGGAATTCACTATGAATGGGTGGTCTTCACGGGACGACTTTCGTCTATCACCAATTTTAATTAATAGACTATGACTGGAATTTTACGGGCGAGGGATCACATTCACACCAACCGGGAGTAATTTTAGAGCTCAAAAATCAATTAATATTATATATTGGGTATAGCTCAATGGTCAGAGCGTTTGCTTTGCAAGCCATAAATCGTGGATTCGATCCCTGACGGAGATTAAAAAAAAGGTTTTTTCATCTTTTTCTGAACTCTAAAATACCCCCGATTGGTGTGAATTTGATACTTCAACCGTAAAATACCCAGTCATAGTCTATTAATTAAAATTGGTGGTAGACGAAAGTCGTCCCGTAAAGACCACCCATTCATTTGTAAATTTCTATAATAATGAGGATGATGCGTCTATGACATTGGCGGATCAACACTCCACGTGCATCGCTAAGCCATATGCACTATAGTAAGCGTATACAATTCCACGGATGAGACTTCAGAATTACTCACCGCATGCACATGCGCACGTGTTGTACGCTCACACACGTGTCTCCATAGACTTCGCTTAGCTGGGAAAGGATTTTTATTAGCGCAATGTTTTTTGCAGACAGGAAACGCATTACCGAGAGCAGCTCACACCTGACGGGCAAAGCGAGGGGGAGATCCATCACCTACGGCTGCCAAGCCAAGACTGAGCTCCGCAGGCAGCTCGAGATTTGGAGTGGAGAAACTAAGGTACTCTACAGAATCGCGGGATCCATAATAACAGCGCTTTTCAGGACTGTAACGCCATGGGAAACTTATTTAACGGATAACCCTCGTAAAACGAGAACACCGTAGCCAAGTCACGTTCTTTAGTTCAAAAACACAAGAAAATCAAAGACTATCATTGCCATTGAGGTAAAGATGGCACTCTCATTGCGAAACTGCAATTTCGCAACAATTTTAGGTAACGACGTGACTTTCTCTTCACTGTGTAAGCCACAATGCAGATATTGTAACATTTCTTTTCGTCCGGTCCATCAAGCATCGCTGAATGCTATCGCCGGAACCATCTGCGAGCCACGCGGAAGTTGAGATCAGACTGGAGATCGGACGTTAGTCAAGAATTATTACACTTCCATCATTAGAAGCAACTCTATCAAGTACACAATATCAATAATTTGCCAAAAGCCATGTTCGATAAGCATCATATACAAATAGTAACAAAATTGGATTGCCCCGAAAGAGGACCTATCCCATGGACACGACCAGGGGTGTAATATATGGAAGTGCCTTAACAGACTTCGGACCGGAGTATGCAAGACGAGGACACGAATGATAGCCTGGCTGTTTTACAGCGGACCGACTGAGTGTGACTGCGGCGCGGAGCAGACCCTGTCGAACCTTCCGGAGTGTACGCTGTGTCCTAATAGCTGCACCCAGGAAGACCTGATGACGGACGGGAGTAACGCTATCGACGTCGCCCACTTCTGGGAAGACAGGAGCTGACCCTGTTTGTTTCCAACACGATTATATATACAGTAAAAAATTGCATTTATTTTTGACAATATCTTTTGTAATTGCAAAATTTTGGATTCGAACGTTCAAAAAAATAATTAACACGTAAAGCTACTTTTATTTTACGCGAAACACCTGCTGTTAGATTCCACATTTCTGCGCCATAAGTTAAGGCTAGTAATTTTTTGGCAGTATTCAATTTAATTAATGGGGAGCAATTATGGTGTCACAACCTATCGTTCACAGACAATTCGTTCAACTACTCGTAGGTAACGAAGTGGGGCCCACTGGATGTCTGGTGCACAGGACATTTGGCGCACGGGACAGCTGGGGCACTGGCTGTCTCGCTAAACAAACCTAACCTCGCATCTATCAATGAGTACGTGAGCAGGCTCTATATAAGGAGACGATTATATGGACCAGGTCTTTGTTTTCTTTGCTGCAACCGTCATCGCAACTCGTCTCAGCACTTAGCCGCCCGCCGGATCCATCAACTGTGTTACGCTGCCCGATCTCCGTCTGACCAAACTTCAACTATCTACTAGAAACATCCAACGAACGCAACTAATATCATCCATTAAATAAAATTCCGCTAACCATTTTTAATTCAATATTGTGTATATGTATATAATTTTTAATTTCTTCCCAGTAATTAAATTCTCCGTGAAATACAGTGTATTAATTATTCTCTCTTTATGTTCGGAATGTTCGTATCCCGTCTGATCACATCCTAACACGCACAACAAATCCCTTCTCACAAAACTGATCTCAACACATTCACAATCCGACAAATCTAAAATAAATTATATTAGACTTAATATCATTTTGATTAACCCCTTCGCATCGGTTGTCGGCATATGCCGTCATAAGCGGCAAAGAAGAGCAATAAGCGTTCGGAGCGGTATGCTTTCTCGGAGGTTCTACCATTGTAGTAATGCTGTCAGGAAAGTGCTATTCAAAGCACACTGTATGGCACTGTATACCTCAGAACTCTGGTCTAACTATCCTAAACGAGAGTGGGAGAAGCTCAAAGTTGCGTATAATAACTCATACCGCCAACTTATGCAACTCCCTGGATTTTGTAGCGCATCTGACATGTTTGTGGAGGGCGGGGTCCATTCATTTCCAGCATTATTGCGACACCGTGTTGCCGGCTTCTGGAGCAGGATAAGGAGGTCCAACAACATCATCATCCTGGCTGCTTCTGAATGGCTCAACTCCTCCCTGAGCCATCGATGGATGGAGATGGTGCACCAACCACCATGAAATACTATTTTATTTTATTTTAATTTTATCTTCACAAAATTAAAACTTTGTTCAATGCTATGTATTTAAAAATATGGCAGATTGGGTATTGCACAACCCACCCAATCCTGCTGGAATAAAAACTTTATTATTATAAGATTCCCAAACCGTTTCAACATCGTTTGACGTGATATATCGTTTTGCTACTTTCTAAGAATAGTTTTTACGCATCATCTGATAGCTAAATGATACAAGAATCAATGCGAAATATGAAAATAGACCAGATAAGTACATTTACGATTCAAACACTACTTTTATTATTGACATTATAATTTGTATTCAAACCGAGCCGTAATTAAAGCGTTTAACACACTTCCCCGGAAATGTAACACTACCATCTGTTGTACCTCCTCATTGACCAACAATAATCCGATTGTCGTCACAGTTTTTTAGATTCGGATTTAGCAACAGCTGACAGGTAATGTTATTAGTATTTAATTTGACAATTTCGGATGGAAGAGCCGCGCATTTTACGGCTCATGGCCGCGCTTTAGTCTCCGCCATTTATTTTCGTTGTCCTTTAACGCGGTTACTTCACACAATGTTTTCTCAAACTACGTAACGCGAAACGTGTATCGCAAAGAGTTGGAAGAAAGGGAAGTCTGGCTAAACAGTTCCACTGTCATTTTCAATGTGCCAAAAATAGCATTTCATTATAGTCTATTTTTGGCACAACGACTTACAATCTTAAAATTTCGATAATGACTCAGCAATAACACTTAATTCAAATAGTATCACAATCAACCACAAAATTGATTTACTCATACGTAAAAATTCATAACAAAAACCATCTTTGGAAATCGATTTACCTGTCCTAGCAAATATCCGAGGGTAAAAAGGCACAGATTTTAAGAGACTATGCTTCCTGGAAGAGGCATCACTTTTTAGCTACATCGCCTTGAATATATTCCACAAAAGGAAGGCCCAGTTCAGACACGAACATCACGAATTTATTTAGAGAAATAATTTGCTGGAGTTACCTGTTAAGCGATCTCTGGGACTTTCTGGTACTTGGGAATAAACTGGTGCCACAAAGCTGACTCAGTCGCCATACTCTTCGCCTCATTGCATGTCAGCTCTTTCTCCCGATTAAAAAAAAGATTTTTAATAGATTTCTGAGCTTTGAAATACCCCCAGTTGGTGTAAATTTGGTCTGTCACCCGCAAAATGCTAGTCATAGCCAATTGATTAAAATTGGTGGTAGACGAAAGTCGTCCCGTGAAGATCACCCATTCATAGTAAATTCCTGTAATAATAAGGATGATGTGTGAATAACGGGCTGTATTCTACGACGTTGGCGGATCAACACTCCACATGCAGCGCTGAACCATATGTAGCATGTTAATTTTCATATAATTCACAGATGAGACTTCAGCATCATTAACACCATCTGTCGGTATTCTCCTGTATGTGTTTACATTTAAAAAAAATCCTGACGGAGGCAAGAACCCAGGAGCTCGAAGAAAGGGCAGCTATAGTTTATGCTCTCCTGCAGCATCCTTGTTATATGTCCAAACCACATCCACCTTCGTTTCTTGACCGACTGTAGTATGTAAAGCTGCCTTGTCCGCCCTTAGACCACGTCATACCTTACAAAGTCAAACCATCGTACCTTCAATATTCTACGCAGTGACATCAGCATGTTATAGCCCTTGCAGACTGGTACTGAAAACCTCGATATACAATCTTTCGTTCCTTGTCGACATGCATGTGTCGCCATATTGGCATTTGAGACTAGTTAGTTGTAGCGCTGGGCGAGAGCCCGTCACGAGCGCGGCAGTTGTGTGCTGACGGCCGAGAAGGTCGCAGTACGGGTATGTCATTCCGCCTGGGCCGGAAGCTTGTAAAGTTTATTGTAAATATATGTCATGTGCTTCAGAAAAAGTCTGTGTTATCAATTTGCTCTTAATCCTGCCACCACGCGACTGAATAACAACCTTTTTTGTAAATAGAGGAGGATGTTAGCAGGAATCTACTTTCGAAAGCTATAATACGGCTGCATTGGTTTTTGATGAGATACCAAAACTCGCAGACACACGTTGGAAAACAATCAGACAAAATATCGTCGCTAATCTTTTCGGCGGATTTTTTTTTTGCTTGATTTGATCACTTTCTTTGGAATTTTAACCCTTTCATTGCGGCTCGGCTTGAATACAAATTATACTGTCAATTACAAAACTAGTATTTGAAGCATAAATGTACTTATCTGGTCTATTTTCATATATCACATTGGTTCTTGTACCATTTAGCTATCAGACGATGCATAAAAAACTATTATATTTAACAAACGTTCATTATGTAACTCCATACATGTGGTGGCATTGACACATGTGGTTTACAGAAAAATCGCTACTGTGACGAAACCTATATTCATTTACAAGCTTTACAGATTTCTGTAAAGAATACGTGTAGGTTGATAAAGGGAATGACTGCACTTCCAATTTCGTATATTGAGTACTGCAAGTAGCAAAATGGTTTATCACATCAACCGCTGTCAACGGTCGGGGAATCTTACAACGGCATTAGCCGACAACCGATGCGAAAGGGTTAAAGCCGTTTTGATACTCTTTTTATAAAAATCGTTCAATTGGCGTTAAGTGATTGTGAACCTTTGATATCTTTGCGCCGTTAACGCTTATATAATAATGTAATAGTCGTCGGGACAAGTGATGGATAATTGGCGAGGATAATCGATGCTGCTCCAATTTACTGACGAAGCGTGCAAAACGAAAATCGAATTATCCCATTTTATTCGGTTAACTTTTTTCTTATTATTAATTTTCAACTCCATCAAGAGAAAATGAATCGTCATGGTTGAGTAGCTTTCCTCTACGTGGTCTTCGTAACGTATATAATACGTAAGCTCATGCACAATCGGTCAAGACCGGTGTGCTCTATGACGTTCAGCCCAAGACGGCTGCACTAACGAAGCCGTTATTGAAGACGAAACTGCGGTCTTACGGCAATCGTTTAAATAAACAATGCTCAGTGTACAAGGTACGGAATACGAGGGTGATCTATAAAATAAGTTTCCCAAGGCGCTACAAACTGTTAAAAAAACTGTGTTTAAAAACTTTTATGGTGGATCCCGCGATTCTGTAGTGTACCTTGGTTCTTCCACTCTAAATCCCTTCCCTAGCCAGCTACATATATATATATATATATATATATAAATAATGTGATCTTAGGTGTGGACGGTCTGCAGGTCTCCAGTCGCACAATAGTGACTCTGCCTGCCGTAGCATTCCCCACCGCTCGAGGTTGTCCTTTGTTCTACCAACTCCGGTTCTTAATCTGTTTAGGGATTTCCAGGTCCGCCAGTCAAGGTTTTTGCCAGTTGGGAGGCCTTCCTTTGGAGTAATGAAATCCTCTGATGCGACATGTTGCCAGAGCTGGAGTCTCTCATTTTCAGGGCCGGATGTGAGAGGTTGTGTGGATTTCAGAAAGCTGCTTCGAGACTTCAATCTTGGTGTTGGGGGTATCTGATTATTCGAGCAGTGGGACGGTTGGTTGATTGCCTTACGCATTTCTTCGGCGCATATGACTTTGCGTCTTATGTTCGGTGGTGCGATACCAGCCAAGGGGTATAGCTTAGAAATGGGTGTTGGTTTGAGGCAGCCTGTGACGACTCTGCATGCATCATTCAGGGCAGTATCCCCATTGAGTATTGGTCAGTTTCTGGTTAAATAAGCCCAAAATAATTATTTTCATATCTTCAAACGTCACAGAATTCGCGTCTCTTCGATTTTTATCGCATTTCTATTGTATATTTGTTAGCCCTTTCGTTACGGCTCGGTGGAATACAAATTATACTGTCAATACGGCGTGAATTTTTCAAACCATTTTTTTTGCTTAAAACTAGTATTTGAAGCATAAATTTACTTATCTGAACTATTTTCATATATCACATTGGTCCTTTAATACTTCAGCTATCAGATGATGCATAAAAAACTATTATATTTAACAAACGTTCATTATGTAACTCCATACATGTGGCGGCATTGACACATGTGGTTTACAAAAAAATCGCTCCTGTGACGAAACCTACTGATATCAATTTACATGCTTTACAAATTCCTGTAAAGAATACATGTGGGCTGATAAAGGGAATGACTGCACTTCCAATTTCCTACCGTAGATGTCACAGTGAGTACTGAAAGTAGCAAAACGATATATCATGTCAACCGATGATGTCAACGGTCGGGGAATCTTAGACGGCATATGCCGACAACCGATGCGAAAGCGTTAAATAAAATTTGCTAATCGAATATGTTTCGCAAATCGCGTAAGCAAAATCTGTCTCCCACCTAGTGTATGAGTAATTCAAGCGGCTAAGTGCGATAATAAAAATGCTGATGGAGTGGAAATTTCTACAAGGAATCCACTTTCTAATCAGGGGACACCGAAGCAATTACCATCATATTACATACGACAATTACGCGACGATATCAATTAGAAACTCATCGACATCACTTGCAATTTCATAATTAATTCCCTCACTTTCGATATAATTTTTATGTAACATTACACGCAAAACATTATTGAAAAAATCGCGTACAAAATAACGAAACAACAGGAACAATAGAAGTGAGTAGTGAGTATTTTCTTATGGTATTATTAGTAGGGCCGTTGCCCTTCTGACCTGTCGAGTGTCACAACCTATCGTTCACAGACAATTCGTTCAGCGACTCATCGGTAACGACGTGAGACACTTTGGATGTCTGGTGCAACGGACATTTGGCGCACGGGACAACTGTTGCACTGGATGTCTCGCTCGCATCATCATCAGCCTGTATCCGTCCACTGTTGAACGTAAGCCTCCCGCATGAGTCTCCATCCTCTTCGTTCCTCCGCCTTCCACATCCAGGTCACACCCGCTATTCTCCTTATGTCGTCAGTCCATCTTGCAGGGCGCCGGCCAATGCATTGTTCGCCAGTTCTTGGGCGCCATTCCAGTACTTTTCTTCCCCATCGACCGTCGTCTCTTCTACAGATATGTCCTGCCCATTGCCACTTGAGTGTGCCTATTCGTTGGGTAGCATGCACCACTTGAGTTCTTCTGCGTATTTCCTCGTTTCGAATTCTATCTTTTAGCGACACACCAAGCATGGATCTGTCCATAGCACGCTGGGTGAACTTTATTTTATGTGTAAGACTTGCTTTTAGATTCCAAGTCTCTGCGCCATAAGTTAATATAGGGTGGATGCATTGGTTAAACGGCTTAGTTTTAAGACATTGCGGAATTTTCGCTTTATTTCATAGTGTTAGAATGTTTTTATACTAGGTAGTATTTTCCAATTTGCAAAGTGCAACTGGCCTCACCCTTTGTATGGCAATTACTTGAAACAATCCATTAAAAGCCGGTAATTGCCGTTGTCCGCTGTTTACTTATGGCGAAAATAGTACCAAAGACTACACACAACACTAGGAACTGAAGTGATAGAAATAAATGGTGAAAAATATCCATTAACGCAACACTCAAACAAACATTGCAAATACGTTGAAACCTAGGGAAAAAAGAAGAAACCAAGGCATTAACGTAACTCTTATTTATTTGCTTAGAAAAAAAAATACAGGAATTAACTTAAAACTACGACATTCGTTGGTAAAATGGCCTTGATGTTATTTAACGGTCAGGAAGAACTTCTAAGAAGTAGCCCACTCAATTCTGACCAGTCTTGAGCAGGGTCGGAGTCACACTAGAGTCCTGCGGCTACCGAGAAGCTTAGTTTTTCCTTTTTGCCTTTCTCGCCCGTGTTTGGCGTGATTAGTGAAACAATATTATTTTTGTTCTAAATTTAAATATTCTATCAATTATTTCAAAAGTGTATATACCTCTTACGTCCCTCGTCTTTTTACGAAGTAGTTCCTAGCGCAATTCGCATTTAAGGCTGATATCAAGGTATGTAACACTCCAAGAACCATCTCAGAGAGGCGAGCCCGATGGATCGGTCACATCATGCGCCACGATGGTCTTCTTCACGACATTGTGGAAAGGATGGTTGAGGGTAGAAACTGCAGAGGGCGTATTTGCAGCAAGCGTTCGAGGACATGAGTTGCAGCTCTTATGCTGAGCTGAAGAGGATTGCAGAGGATCAAGAGGAGTGGAGATCGAGATGCAAGATTTTGTTGCTGCAAACCAATACACCGGATTGATACTACGAGAAAAGAACACTCCAATATAGTGTTCATTTTGGGTTGAGCCCATAGGATCGAAATATGCCGTTTCATATTGCTATCAGTGGACAAGTATATTTTTTTATCAATCTCTTATGGGCACAATTCAGTATAGCAAAAAAAAAACGAATTTCGTTCCTTTAAATGCATTTTTCAAAAATGAATTATCTCGTTTGCAAAAAAGGTGAATTTCATTTATGAAAGAGTGAAATTCGTCTGCAAGAGGATGAATTTCATTTTCAAGAGGATGAATATAATTTGTAAAGGGGTGAATAGACTTTATGACATTATTTTTCTTAAGAATGTTTTTATTTTTTATTTTTTATTTTATTAACGGCCTAGGCCAATACATACGGTTTTAAATTAGAAATACAATTAAAGAAGATGGTAAAACAGAATAAATATATAAGCTAAGAGAATACATTTGGACAAAACATAAACATGAGTAAATAAAACAGACATCACGCACATCAGTAGAGGGATCTGCGAAATGCCGGAAGGTCCTCCGCGAAAAAGTCCAAGTCACTAGAGGAGTTGACTAGTCTACATATTCTCACTCAACATGGGATAATAGAAACTGTAGTTGGTTTTGGGTGTCCTTACATGTAGCAGGTTACAGCCTCTAGTGAACCTATTTATTATTTTTAGTGCATCTTCTGATATTAGTCCGCGCATTTCAGCTTGGACGCCGCTGCTGTGGATGATGATAATTGTTCGAGTCGGCGTGCTATGGCGTCATTACAAGCCCGATAGCAATTCAAAAGCTGCTACATGCAGATAGCAGTAATCAGAGAGCGCATTCCATCCGCGATCTACTCTCAGAACCGGACGTTCTGCGAACTAGAGCTTGTATGGCCGAAGAAGCTGTACACGTCAATATCTTTATCGTCAGCGAACTGGGCGACGTCTTGTATGGCCGAAGAAGGTGTGACAGGGTCTGCTCCACGCCGCAGTTATGTAAACACATACAGGAGAATACCGACAGACGTTGATAGTAATTCTGAAGTCTCATCTGTGGAATTCTATGACGCTTACCATGCTGCATATGACTGAGCGATGCATGTGGAGCGTTGATCCGCCAACGTCATAGACTACAGCCCGAGATTCACGCACCATCCTTTATTATTACGGGAATTTACTATGAATGGGTGGTCTTCACGGGACGACTTTCGTCTACCACCAATTTTGATTAATAGGCTATGACTGGCACTTTACGGGCGATGGATCAAATTCACACAAACCAGGGGTATTTTAGAACTCAGAAGTCGTTTAATTTTTTATTTTTTTTCAATCTCCGTCGGAGATCGAACCCACGACCTTTGGCTTGCAAAGCAAACGCTTTGACCATTGAGCTATAGCCGCCGGCATATAGAATAAAACAAGTAAAACATTGTATGAAACCACTGAGTTTTATTTTATTGATCACTCTACTGGTTTCGGTGACATATCACCATCGTCAGGAGCTAACTTAAAACTAAGCATTAAGACAGAACAGTTAATTAAGGTGACATCCCCCATCTTTAAAGAGTCGCGGGTTCGTCATCGGGCCGCGTGGACGAAGATGCAGGAGGAGGTCGCAAAGCAAAGAACTTTTTCAGAAGCACAATTCGCGTTTATCTTCAGTATAAGATTTCGGTTTCCCCGCCCGACCGTAACATGATGTATCGTGGGTCTCGTTCGGTCTATGGAGAGATCCATGCTAGGAGTGTCGCTAAAAGATAGAATCCGAATCGAGAAAATACGCAGAAGAACTCAAGTAGTGGAGACTACCCAACGAATAGGCACACTCAAGTGGCAATGGGCAGGACATATCTGTCGAACAGACGACGGTCGATGGGGAAGAAAAGTATTGGAATGGCGCCCGAGAACTGGCAAACGAAGCATTGGCCGACCCCTGCAATATGAACTGACGACATAAGAAGAATTGCGGAAGTCACCTGGATGTGGAATGCGGAGGATCGAAGAGGATGGAGACTCATGCGGGAGGCTTACGTTCAACAGTGGACGGACACAGGCTGATGATGAATACAAGTATCAGCTATGTGAATTAAACTTATGTTACAGTATTAGACTATGAAGTACTCGCATAACCATATGAAGTAATAAAACATTGAAGCATTCTTAAAGAATAACGCAAAAATGGTCCCTTAAATTGGTCGTTATTTAGTACATGTTATCCTAGTCTGGCGTTAGACGATCCTCGCTATAATACACAATGTTCATTGTTTACATGAACATTTGGTTGAACCAATGATTCTCAATGTGGACTTTATCGAACCCCACGGGTCTATGAGGACCTGCAAGGGGTCCAAGGCAACAAAAAAAATGGGGGTCTGTCATATTACCAGAGAAACTGATCGTAATAAGCGCTAACGAAGAACTTAAGGTATAGCTTAGAAACGTACACATATAAGCAGTTATGGCTTTCAGAAGACATCCCTGTCGCTTAAACCGCATTACGGAATATCGCAATAAAGATTTTAAGTGTTTTTCAATATGCATTCTTCGTAGAAAGTTTCAGCGCAACCATCAGGGATCTATGAGGACTGGCAAGTCCTTCCTTATCAGAAAGAAAGAAAGATTCTTCGAGATGTAAACGGGGTCCACGAGATGTAAATGGGAGTCCGCGAGATATAAATGGAGGTCCACGAGATGTGAATCTTCTTCTTCGTGTCAGCGACGGCAAATTGTTGAGATGTGAATGATATACGAGATGTGAATGAGGGTCCACGAGATGTAATGGGAGTCCACGAGTTGTATAAGCGGTCGGGAGCTGTAAATGGGGGTCCACATGATGTGCAATGGGGGTCCACACGATGTAAATGTTAATACACGAGTTGTGTATGCGGTCGCGAGAAGTAAATGGGGTCCACGAGACGTAAATGGAGGTCTACAATATGTAAATGGAGGTCCACGAAATGTAAATGGGGTCCACGGGGAAAATAAGTTTGGGAACCTATGGGTTGAACCATCAAACACGCGGACAATGATGAGTCATGTACTGACATTTAAGCAATGTGAAGATCACGTGGTTTAAATCATACATATTTCCAAAAAAAATACACATCTTCAAACATATTCTTTAACTATCCTAAACTCTACACCCCCAATACCTTTATTTCTGTGTTACATCTAAAATATTATTTATCTGTAATAGCCTATCAATACTTTTATTCCGGTCAAGAACTGAAGAAGCTCTCATTGAAAGCAAAAGCGTTGTTTTGCAGTGTGTGAAAAGACAGTGATCAACGTGATCCAAATCAACGTTATTATACTCAAGAAAATTTAGTGTTAGTTAAAGTCGTGGGTTCGAACCCCAACGGAGATAAAAAAAACTATTTCTGAGCTCTAAAATACCCCCGGTTGGCGTGAATTTGATCCCACAACCGTAAAATGCCAGTCATAGCCTATTAATTAAAACTGGTGTTAGACGAAAGTCGTCTCGCGTGAAGACCACCCATCCATTGTAAATTCCTGTAAATAATAAAAATGATGCGTGAATCTCGAGCTGTAGTCTATGACGTTGCGGACACTTCACATGCACCGCTTAAACATATACACCATGTTAAGCGTCATTGAATTCCGCAGATGAGACTTCAGAATGACTATCACCATCTGTCGGTATTGTCCTGTACGTGTTTACATTAAAAAAAAAACGTTTTTCACTTTTTTTGGTGAAAAACTGAATAAAGAGGTTTTTCCAATTTTTCCGATTTTTTCGTATCTTACACCGGACCACGAGGTGACGGAGTTGAAATTCGGATTCAGTACCCCAAAGAACATAAAAATCGACATACAAAATTACTTCTATATTTTTTTAACCAAAGCAGTGTATTTTTATACCGAATTCTCGTATGCATACACATACTAAGTAGAGTAAAGATTTAAGTTAGGACTGTAACAGGTGTAATAAATTACATATAGACATGTAACGTGCGCTAGTTATTTCTTATCGCATAACGGTTAAGGTGAAATCGTTAAAAAAGCTTTACCGCGAGGTTAACCTAAATCAGGGCTATTACTTACAAGTAGTAATATGTACTAGCCCTGAAGTAACACAAAGTAGACAATTTGCAAGAGCGCTGTCATGAATTTGTCATGGAAGAAAGATGCTGAAGTTCATATGTGTATTGACATCCCCCGTCTTTAAAAAGACGACAAGTCGCGGGTTCGTCACGTGGCTGCGCGGAGGAATGATGCAGGAGCAGTTTACCAAGCAAAATAACTTATTTTTGGTTCACGATTCGCGCTTATTTTTTAAATAAAGATTTGATTTCTACGCCCGACCGGTATGGCGTTTCGCCGGCCGGGCGCGAGTCAACTCACAACTGCCGAACAGCGCCGCCGAGGCAATCGCGGCAAAAAATCAAATTAAAGATGACAGTTGCACCAAACATGAAATGGAGCAACTGTCATAACAAATAAAATGGCGTATGCAAGCGCCGTGTAATATTTTATAATTAAAACTAACATTATTAGATGTGCATGTCAGGCGAGCGAACAAAAATAGGAGACGAAAGATCATTTTTCGAGGCTTTACCGCATCAGCTTAAAAGAGATATATCAAGCTGATATCAGTATCAATTGTCATCTAATTACATGTATTTTTTTGCTATGGTGAAAGCCCGGAAGCGACAAGAAAAGACAACTGTTGTTTATTTTCTTTTTATATCAAATTAACAAACAATTAAGCTCTCTAAAAAAATATATATATATTTATATACATACTTTGAATATATACTTTAGCGACATCTATCACACGATGATAATAATGGCACAAATACAAGTTCCAACGTGAGTCAGCTCAGGCACAGCAATGGCCAAGGTGGCTGAGCGGTATGAATACCTGGGCATAGTTGGTTTCCAAGGTCCGCATCCCGCTTCTGCCGTTATTTTTCTGCTTGAATTGACGCGTTTAAAAGAATTTGATGTATGTACATTATATGTATATTCAATTACCAAACAATTAAGCGTTCATCGAAAGTCTTTCACATATTTACATCCGGAATACATAACTCATATTTAACAGCATACCACAGCAATAAAACAATGATATTGAGCTAATATAAAAAGTGAATGCTAAATGCGAATAATAGATTCGAGTAGTCGTGTGCGATTAAGGCAGCCGTTGAATCGTTTCGTTGCAGATCGTTGACCGCAAATAGGGCACACACCATTGGGTGAGGGTATGGTCATAATATGTATTGAACAAAACCAGATGCTCTAATGTACTAAGTGTACACTAAGTTAAGACAAGTTGAGTAATGGAGGCTACCAAAAGAAAAGGCACATTCAAGCGGTAATGTGATATCTGTTGGTCTGATTTCGCACCACCCAAAACAAGTCATATGCGCCGAAGAAATGCGTAAGGCAATCAACAAACCGTCCCACTGCTTGTATAATCAGACACCCCGAACACCCAGACTAAAGTCACGAAGCAGCTTTCTGAAATCCACACAACCTCTCACATCCGGCCCTGAAAATGAGATACTACAGCTCTGGCAAACAAGTAGCATCAGAGAATTTCATTGCTCCAAAGAATGTCCTACCAACTGGCAAGAACCTTGACTGGCGGACCTGGAAATCGTTAACAGATTAAGAACCGGAGTTGGTAGAACAAAGGACAAATTCGAGCGGTGGGGAATGCTTCGGCAGGGAGTCACTGTTGTGCGACTGTGGAGACCTGTAGACAGCCTCACACCTAAGATCCTGCTCCATGTGGCCAACAAGCTGCACATCTCAGGACCTAATGCTGGGAAACACACGGGCTATCGACGTTGCCAGATACTGAAATAATTTGACGTCGCTGACACGAAGAAGTTCCTTTCTTGTTTTGATTTTGATGTCGTGTGTTTAGTAATATATATTTAAAGTTATATACAATGTGGTCTGGCACCTCTTGATCGAGGCTCTTCTTCAAAATGTGAATTTATAAATAGCGTCCGCCTTGTAGGCTCCAGCTGTTGCGCTCGTGTTCAGCAGGTATGCGATGAGGTCACGCCCCCAGCAGGTAGCCCAGGTAGGAAGGGGTCCCATTATACCCTGGTATATACCTGATTCGCGACCTGCTCCACCATAGAATGCGCGCGAGTCTGTTATAAAAATGAGGTTTTAAACAACGCGGATTCCATAGTCCATAATTCATTATTTAAAAAGGTCTATTTCTTTGCGAAGTAACACAAAAATGCATTACGCATTTCATCCCATCAAAAGGAACTGTATATATTAACTTACTTACTTATTAATAACTGTTCTATATTTTGTGAAATCACATGCAGGAAAGCACAACCGGTCGAAACCAGCGCATTATATGACGTCCAGACAGGGTGGCTTATATTGCATATATAAAATAGTAAAACGTGTGATGTGTTTGTGTGTAGGTTAGGTAGATGCAAGTGTATATTTATCTGTTTCTTTAAGAGATCCAAATTGTAGGAAGGAGGAAACACAGAAGCTACGTTTAAGAGTAAGCGGACACAGGCTGATGATGGTGATCGAAAACATCAGGTAATTTATGAATGCCATCGACAGGCGGACACAACTGGGATGGGCAGCATTTGGAAAACTAAAGTACATTTTTAAAGCGAAATTTCCACAATGTCTTAAAACTAAGGCGTTTAGCCAATGCATCCTCCCTGTATTAACTTATGGCGCAGAGACGTGGAATCTGACAGCAAGTCTTACCCATAAAATAAAAGTCGCCCAGCGTGCTATGGAGAGATCCACGCTCGTGGTGTCGCTAAAAGATAGAATCCGAAACGAGGAAATACGCAGAAGAACTCAAAAAAGTAGTGGATGCTACCCAACGAATAGGCACACTAAAGTGGCAATGGGCAGGACATATCTGTCGGAGAGACGACGGTCGATGGGGAAGAAATGGCCCAAGAACTGGCAAACGAAGCATTGGCCGACCCCCTGCAAGATGGACCGACGACATAAGAAGAATAGCGTGAGTGACCTGGATGCGGAAGGCGGAGGTTCGAAGAGGATGGAGACTCATGCGGGAGGCTTACGTTCAACAGTGGACGGATACAGGTTGATGATGATGAATGCCATCCCAATATGGCTGCCGTATTCTCGAATATCTTGCTTTATTTTTTGAGTATAGTGCTTTCAGCACACTGTATTCTCATGTATGTTTTTATGCGAATCATGCCACACTTCCGGCCGCATGCGCAACACACGATCATGTGTTCTGCGCACGTTTCCGCGTGCAGTTTATAAATAACTGAACACACGCACTTGCGCCCGATTTTACTTATATTTTTAACGCAGCCATATTAGGCGGGAGCTGTTGAGTTGGAGATACGTGAACAGGTAGCACGTCCTTAATGGTGAATGTAAACCAGCGCATCATCAAGAAGACTCCGATATACTTCCGATATATCCCACTAAATCCAAATACATCATCATGCTTGAAAAAATTATGAAAAAATTCTCCGACGTCTCTATTTTAATATTTACGATCCATTCAATTCAATGAATTCCGAACATTACCCAACTCTTTTTCTGCTATGGATGCTTTCTTTCCATTTGTTAAAGAGTCCCTGAGAAAATTGCTGCTCTTAAACATTCATTCCTTCTTCTTCGCGGTGCAATGCACAACCCTGGGATTCTTGAATGTTTTAACTTCTTTGTTCCAGATAAGTATTCCCGTGCTATGCATTGTTTTTGATCCCAGTTGATGCTTGTGGAGCTTCAAGCACTCAATTTGGTACAACGGCAATGGCGCTCTTAAATGGCCTACCAGCACACCTCGATCCTTTTCTTACATCCTTTTCTCTTTTTTTCTATGGTATTGTTCTCCTAGATCTCTATGATCTTTGACACGTGTCATCTTCTTCTTCTTTTATGTTATTTTTATATTTTATTATCTTTTGTATGTATTGTATATTTATGTATGCTCTGTTTCTTATTATTTTGTACATTGGAACTTCGGTTCTGGGTAATGAATAAATAAATAAATATACGTGCGTTAAAGTATAGGTTCTCAACGCGTCCGATTAACGTCAGATGCTAAAAGTGATGCAGAAATCACAGATGTGCATTCTATGACGCTTACCATATTACAAATAACTAAGCACTGCATGCCGAAGTGTTGATCCGCCAACGTCGCATACATTCACTCATAATCCATTCATAACTGGAAATCACTATGAATTGGAAGAGTGTCACGAGACGATTTTCGTTTACCACAAATTTTAATTAATCGGCTATGACTGCCATTTTACATGTGAGGTATCGAATTCACACAAACCGAGGATATGAATTTGATATCTCTCATTCGTAAAACGCCAGTCATAGCGTATTAATCAAAATTAGTGATAGAAGAAATTAACGCAATTACACCACCCATTTAAAGTGAGTCACCATAAATGGATGATAATGCGTGAATGATTGACTTTACTCTAATAACGTTAGAGGATCAACACTTAACACATACAATGCATTAGATATCCTTAAAAAATTATAAGCGTTACATAATTTATATATGAGTTTTTTTCATCAGCCGCTGTCGAGATTCTCCTGTATGTGTTAATATAACAAAAAAAAACTCAAAAAATGCAAAAAAAAAGTATTTTCTGAAGCATAAGAACGCGCGCAGGAAAATACAAGTGAGATAATATAATACTCTGAGATAACGTAATCACGAGACTAAAGATAACGCGCAAAAAGTGCATTAAGTACTACAGCAGGGATGTCCAAAACACATTTTATAAACAATTTATTAAATCTTTTATAATTATAAAATCGGGATTTAAGCAATAACTACATGATCAACATCATCATCATCATCATCCCACATCCACTCTCCTAACTGGAGAGTATGGCAGCCACAAACCCTAAATGGAGAATATACACAGTTTTTTTTATACACAGTTATTTTTCTTTTCCTTAAATGACATTACAAAATAGATTACATTTCAATTCGTCATTAAAGTACATACAAACATAAGTGTGGCGATGTAAATTTATTGAATATACTACTACTCGTAATTCATCATCAGGAGTGATAATTTGTAAGGAGTCTTTGTACTGATATCAGCATGATATATCTCTTTTAGGTTGATACTGAAAAGCCTCGAGAAACGATCTTTTCTCTCTTATTTTTATTCGCTCGACCGACATGCACATTTAATAATTTTAGTCTTAATTTTATTTTAAAAAAGCATTGCGATTGCTTACGCCATTTTATTAGTTTTGACAGTTGCTCCATTTCATGTCGGTTCAACTGTCAACTATAGTTTGTGACTTGGCCGCGATAATCTTTGCGGCGATACATGTCACTGGGCCCGTCAGGCAGCTCAGACAATACAACATGTTACGGTCGGGCGGGGAAACCGAAGTCCTATATTGAAATTAAACGCGAATCGTGCTTCTGAAAGAGTTCTTTGCTTTGCGACCTGCTCTTACATCCTTCCTCCGGTAGGCGTGAATTTGATCCCTCACCCGTAAAATGCCAGTCATAGCCAATTAATTAAAATTGGCGGTAGACGAAAGTCGTCCCATGAAGTCCTCCTATTCATGGTAAAGTCCTGTAATAATAAGGATGATGCGTGAATCTCGGGCTGTAGTCTATGACGTTTGCGAATCAACACTCCACATACAGCGCTTAGCCATATGCACCGTGGTAAGCGTCATAGAATTCCACAGATGAGAATTAAGAATTACTATCACCATCTGTCGGTATTCTCCTGTATGTTTTTACATAAAAAAAGGGACAAAAGTATATCCATATTTATAATTTTACGAGGTTTTTTTAAAATTCTGAGCGTTTATATTGTTGCCTTTTTAAATTGTTGTGTACAGCCCTTTCGCAGAGAAATTACTAAAGAATAAATAACTGACCGTTTATTTTGTTGCCTTTTTTAATGGCTGTGATGTACAACCCTGTCGCAGAGTAATTACACGAGAAAAAATAACTTTACTGAAAAAATATTGTACATCAGCCAATGAAAGCGTTTTACAGTCTTTAAAATAGCAAGTGGGCGAGTCACTTCCACACGTCTTAATCTTGCTCTACGTGTTTATTTCAATTTTATTCAAAGGTATATAGAAAAATTAATAGAAGATTAACCCTTTCCTTACAACTCGGTGGAATACAAATTATACTGTCAATACTGCGTGAATTTTTCAAACCTTAAGCTGCTTAAGACTAGTATTTGAAGCATAAATGTACATAGCTGACGTATTTTCATATATCACGTTAGTTATTGTATCCTTTAGCTATCAGATGATGCATAAAAAACTATTATATTTAACAAACGTTTATTATGTAACTCCACACATGTGGTGGCAATTACACATGTGGTTTACAGAAAAATCGCTCCCGTGACGAAACCTTACGATATTTATTTACATGCTTTACAGATCCCTGTAAAGAATACATGTAGGCTGATAAAGGGAATGACTGCACTTCCAAGTTCCTACCGTAGATGTCACAATGAGTACTGAAAGTAGCAAAACAATATGTCATGTCAACCGGTGTCAACGGTTGGGGAATCTTTGACGACATATGCCGACAACCGATGCGAAAGGGTTAATAACAAAAAATTTTTTTAATATTGTTTGTTATTTATTATTAGCTAGAATCCGTGCTTATATGTAAGTTAGAACGTTGTCTCTCTCGCCCACTATCATATAGATAAAAAATATATACTGTCACATATTTATATAATGCAATATATAAATGTGCAGTGTATTAACAAGATAAAATTGAAATGTGACTTACTTCAGCGACCTTTGACCTTCGAATTCACTTCAAGGTCACCACATCTGAACGAGAGTGATCTTAACCTCTCCTCCCCGGTGATGTCTATCGACTACACATTGCTTGTAATAACTTAAATATCTCTGTAAATATAATACACACAGGGTTCAGATTCTAGGTACTCCTCCTTAATACATTTAGTATTGAAAAATTTTTTTATAATAATAGGCACTCATCAGGAGCAGGAAATATTTTTCTTAAATCCGGAATAAATTCACCACTACACTCAAGACGCGTCAACTGTCATGTATTCATTCGACCTGTCGGGAGTCATACAAAAGCGTGTGCAAAAATAAAATAAAAAAATACCCAGATACGTCGGCATCTATACTCCTCACTCTCGCTGACGTACTAATATGAGTGAGCGAGACGGGAAACCTCAGTTGGTCGGCTAGTTCGAAATGATTTCGATGCGCGTCGGCTCATCGATATGTCGACAGGCTAAGTAGTGTTAGTAGCTCTCGGAAGTTCACGCGCCAAGGTGCGTCTGGCCGTTTGAGGTCTTTGTCTGATGTTTTTCATGTTTTTAGCTATTAAATGGCAATTATTACTGCTTATTGACATCAACTATTATAAAATTAAGCGATATCTTTGAATATTTTCATTTTTTCGAATTTCTACTCATTTTATTCACTTTAAATCAGAATGTGTAACGAGTACACACCATCGGAACGCGCGGAAGTTTTTAACATAGTTAGGCGAGGGGAAAGTTAATTGTTTACGCAACACGTGGTCAAGCAGTCAAACTCCCTCGACTGCCATACAATAGATTCAAAGTTCAAACCGCACAGAAGCCCATTATTTTTAACCCTTTCGCATCGGTTGTCGGCATATGCAGTCAACGATTCCCCGACCGTTGACATCGGTTAACGTGATATATCGTTTAGCTACTTTCAGCACTCATTGTGACATCTACGGTAAGAAATTGGAAGTGCAGTCATTCCCTATATCAACCTATAAGTATTATTTACAGGAATCTGTAAAGCATGTAAATAAATATCTTTAGGTTTCGTCACAGAAGCGATTTTTCTATAAACCACATGTGTGAATGCCACCACATGTATGGAGTTACATTATGAACGTTTGTTAAAAAATATAATAGTTTTTTATGCGTCATCTGATAGCTACAAGATACAAGAACCAATGCGATATATGAAAATAGACCAGATAAGTACATTTATGCTTCAAATACTAGTTTTATAATTGACAGTATAATTTGTATTCAAACCGAGCCGCAATGAAAGCGTTAAAATATGAAATTACGTAGTATATAATATAAATAAAGAGACTTCTAAGATCTCTTTTCATCAATTTAATCTCTTTTCATCAATTCTAACATTAAAAAACAATTACAAAAAAACATTCAAATCAGAATCCTACAGTGGTTGCCTTAACTCTTTACTCCAATAAATAATGAAGGCATTTAGTGTAAGGAAGTATTAAAAAAATATATATATATACAACGGATTTTCGGTGGTAACGGACAGGCCTCCTTCCAATTAGTCCGTTATATGAATGTTTCAATGTGGCAATGGGCAGGACATATCTGTCGAAGAGACGACGGTCGATGGGGAAGAAAAGTACTGGAATGACGCCCAAGAACTGGTAAACGAAGCATTGGCCGACCCCCTACAACAGAGCTCCGCAACCTTTTCTCATCTAGGGCACACCAAAGTACTTCTTTGGATTCTACGGCACACCAAAGTTCTCACCTCGAATATCGCGGCACACCAAAGCCAAAAATATATATTAATTTGATCAATTTCACTTTTTTTTAAGTTCATTTAGAACTTAATAAAGCAAGTACCTCGTTGTTTGTCTACATAAATAGGCGCTGGGAGCTTGACCGCTGTAAAATTATTTATTTAAAATATTGCCTTATTTGATCGCGGCACACCTGTATCGGCTTACGGCACACCAGTGCGCCGCGGCACACCGGTTGCGGAGCACTGCCCTACAAGATGGACTGACGATATAAGAAGAATAGCGGGAGTGACCTGGATGCGGAAGGCGGAGGATCGAAGAGGATGGAGACTCATGCGGGAGGCCTACGTTCAACAGTGGACGGACACAGGCTAATGATGATGAATGTTTTACTGTACTTTCTAAACTGAACTTTACCCGCCTTACACCCGCATCGCACCAGTCTCCTTGTTGACGCGCTCATTCAGATTATAAGTCCAGTGGGAGTCCTCTATTTGTGGCCACTGCACGGAAGTGCTAAAAGAAAGAACCCGTGAAAGAGATTAGAATCGCATTCAGGGGTTGTAAAGAGATGGAGATGGAAGATAGATTCTCACCGAAAATACGAGCAAATATTGTAAATGCGTGGAAATTATTTTTAGTGACCACAAAGTCTGCATGCCCGATAGGGCCGAGGCGATTCCCTCGAACTGACAGTCCCAGAAAATGTGCTCTGAGGTCTGGAAGGGGGCGCCGCAGGGGAACTAGGGTTTGAAACGAAATTAAATTAGTATAATCTGTCAAAAAGCGCCGTGCCCCCAGTCATAAGTTGGGTAGACCAGTGATCAGGGCTTATCCATTTAGCAGTTAGTTAGAAGTAAACTTTGTGTACTTTCTAAACTATAACGCATACGTAAAAAAGGTTGCATCTCACGAAAAGATTGTCAATGCCTAATTTACAGTTATACCGCTGTGTGACCGAGTGCCTAAAATGTATTGTCGCTATTCGCGAATAAGACGACATATTTCAACCTTTGAAGAATGAACGATCCAAAGTGAACACAGCGATCATTTCGGCGTGTGAATTATAAGCGAGAAATGCAGATCCGCACTAGGGATTACTTTTATTTATATACCTTCTAGATTTAATTGACTAATAAATAATGGTACAATGCCGTCTAACCTACACTTCTTCATAATATCAATCTGGTGGATTGGTTTGGCAGCAACAAAATCTTGCATCTCGATCTCCATTCCTCTCGGTCCTCCGCAACCGTCTTCAGCTCAGCATAAGAGCTACAATTCATGTCCTCGATCACTTGCTGCAAATACTCCCGTCTAGGGCCCCCTTTACAGTTTCTACCCTTAACCATCCCCTCCACAATATCGTGAAGAAGACCTGTTTTTCTGAATGAGCGTCATAGACTCTTTTTTTTCGACCGATTTTGGTCTCCTGCATTCGATTGTAGTACATAATGTAGTACATAGAATGCATATTGAAGAAAATTGTTCACGTCAAAAAATAGTGTCGGTATCTGCCCGGACGCTGTCCCGGGCAGAAAACCGAATCAGTTTTTAACGTAAAGTAAATGCCAATGAGCTTCTCGAAGAATAGTTTTCTTTGTGCGACCTGCTGGATTACCTTTGAGGATAACAATAGACTAGACTGCTTTCATTGTGCGAGCCTGCTAACGTTTTGACATCAGCACGATATACCCCTTGCTGACTGGTACCGAAAACCTCGATATACAATCTTTCGTCTCTTATTCTGTTCGCTTGTCATACATGTCGCAATATAAGCATTTTCGACTAGTTACGTAGATTACGCTGTGCGACAGCCCATCACGGGCGCGCCAGTCGTGCTCTGACCGTCGACGAGAGCACATTTTATTGTGGCCCGGCCTAAATTCTGTGAATAGGTCGGGCCATAAGTCTGTAAAGTTTATCGTAAATATATGTCAATGTGCTTCTGAAAAAGTCTATGTGTAATAACACATTTAATCTGCTCCTCAGCATGCCCTCACGCGACTGAGTAACAACCATTTGAAAGAGAGGAGGATGTTAGTTTTTTTCATTTCTAACGAAAAGTCGAAGTGTTGCCCTTGACGCTTCTACAGTTTGCCCGTATATCTGATGCGGACCTGGCCATAGTTTTGTCGAGAATAATAGAAGGCACAGTTAATTACAGGCATTAATCTGGAGTAGCTTTGATTAGACGAGGGATGACTACAGTCCTAACTGCTTGTATTGTTCGAGTCCTCCCAACGTTTTTTTTTTCATTTCTGACACAATTTCAAACTGCTGCCCTTGTAGCTTCGACATTTTGCCCGTATATCTGAGGCGGACCTGACAAGTTTTGTCGAGAGTAATAGAATCCAGTTAATTACAGGCATTCCGCCAGTAAATCTTCAGCTGAGCAGTGGAGCTATGTGGGAAATAAAGACGCGGCTACAACGCCTAGACATCTTCCGTTCACTTTGGAGCTACACTTAGTGGAAAACTGAGTGACGACTTCCCGTTTGAAGAAGCGTCTGATAATTCATGTATTTTGATGATATCCACGAGTGCGCATGCGCCATCAACATCAAACGACAAAAAAAAAACAATATTAAAGTAAAATAACTTCTTGGGTTTTCACGGCCAGATTTGATATTGTGGCTTTTGGGTTTAGCCGTGTGGCGAATTACTAATTTTCAATATTTAAATTTTTGTTCCACTAAGTCATCAACCCCGAAGAAGATGCAATGGCGGTGGAAATATTGAAAATTAATAATTCGCCACACCGGCTAAACCCAAAATATCAATGTCAAAGTTATTTTTCCAATTCAGAGCTGATGTCAAGCTCGACAAAAAGGCTTGGATGTTGGCGCTGAAAGACCTTGATTTTTTTATATAGACACATACAGGAGAACACCGGCAGATGGTGATGGTAATTCTGAAGTCCCATCTGTGGAATTTTATCACGCTTACCATGGTGCATATGGCTAAGAGCTGCATGTGAAGTGTTGATCCGCCAATATCGATTGATCCGTCATAGACTACAGCCCTGAGATTCACGCATCATCCTTTATTGTTACAGGAATTTACTATGAATGGGTTGTCTTCACGGAATGACTTTCGTCTTACCCAAATTTTAATTAATACGCTATGATTGGCATTTTATGGGTGAAGGATCAAATTCACACCTGCCGGGGGTATTTTAGAGCTCAGAAATCTATTTAAAATCCTTTTTTTTTAATCTCCGTCGGAGATCGAACCCACTACCTTCGGCTTGCAAAGCAAACGCTTTGACCTTTGAGGTATACCCGCATTTAAAACAATTAAATCCTATGCAAAATAAACTGAGATATATGGTTCTGTAAAAAAAATGAAGTACCGAGTATTTTTGAGAATCTAAATTGATCGAAAGTAAAATACATACTTATGAATTTGGAACATCGACTATGGTATTTGCTTCACCCGCATCTTCCAACGGGCGTTTCCTATCGTTTTTAAACTTAAAGGTCACCCAGAGCCGCCGATTCGTTGTTTACTGTATTGTTCTCCGATAAAACCAAAGGCCAATGATGCATTGCATTCCGATACCGACTACGTCATCGACACTTGAAAATAAATCAACCATGATTCAAATACGAGTACGATACATTTCACTGGATGGTCACGTTATTCCACTTCACTTCATCACGAAACAACAATAATATCGAAGTATACATTCAACCAGAAGTCGTCATGATCACCATTAACCCTCCAGAGACGAGCGTGACCGTATGGTCACAGTGAACACTATTGTCTATTTATCCCTACTCCGGTCCCTTATCTACCTGAACATTGTATCGTTCGCTCAGTTTCGGTTAAGAAGTGTCTCCACCACAGTTATTCTGCAGCCGCGGCAACGGAAACAGTTACCAAGTACCCTTGCGAGATATTTTATTTCGGGTTGATTTTTTTCTACAAAATGCATATTTCAAAAGAGTAAATACATTTTTTTAACATTTAAAAAAATGCTTTACGTAATTTTTACTAATTCATTTCGTAAAACAATATGTTGATCTAAGAAGGTGATATCATGAATAGTTTCGGTGTAGCTGTATTACAACCCCGAAGGCTAGCCAACGTTATAATCCATACAAAACACAAAATAAAGAATAATGTTTCATACAAAATAAGTTGTCAATAGTTAGGACTAGCGCGACCATAAGGTCGCGTAGCTTTTCTACAAGAAAGCATCGTGTATTTAAAAAAAATGCTTTATGAAGAGAACTACATGCTGATAAAGTATAAGCTTAAAACTTTTTTTAAGAGTTTTTTAAGTCTAGGTTAAATTTCTATCTCTTCTGTCGCAAGGTTATGTTGTGGTCGATTACCGCGAGGTGTCATTTGTCCAGATATATTCGATGAAATATTGACACAGCTCCAAATGAAATCCAGTATCCGGAGGGTAAAAATGTTGAGTGATGGATGAGTAATTACAAAAACTCATCAAGGTCCAGAACACGTGTTCGGGAGCGGGATGACGAACGTCCGAGGGTCGATAGAACAGGTAATAAGAGAAGCGTTTGCAGCTAGCGGCGGGAACCAAATAGGCGACTCAACTGTGGCGTAATTCAGACTTCTTTGAATTTCAGCTTTGATAGCAGTACGCAATGTATCCTTTATCCTACGTACATTATATTTATAGTTCCCGATGGTTTTCTAAGAAGACGCAATACCGTGGGCATAAAGAAAAGACAGCTTCAGTTAATGCTCTTCTGCGGCATCCGAAATATACATCCAAGCCAGGTGTATGTTTGTCTCTTGACTGAATGTAGTATGGAAGGCTGCTTCGTCCGCTCTTTAACCTCTTCATTACTCACTAAGTCGAAACATCGTACAAGTTGACATCAGCATGATGTAGCCCTTGCTGACTGGCACCGAAATCTCAATAAACAATATTTCGTCTCTTATTTCTGTTCGCTTGTCATACATTTATGGGTCGCCATATTGGCATCTTGGACAAGTCTGCTCACGGGTGTGCTAGTTATATAGTTTTCCACGGGCCGCACGGGTCGGTGGTGTGCTGACGGCCGAGAACGTCGCAGTACGGCTGGCCGGCATGCCATTCCGCCTGGCCGGAAAGCTTGTTTATCATTAATACATGTCAATGTGCTTCTGAAAAAGTCTTTGTTTTGCTGACCTACTCCCCATCATACCCTCACGCGACGGAGTAACACCTTCTTTGATAGAGAGGAGGATGTTAGGTATTCTACGAAATAATCTGCTTTCAATACCCACTATATTTTTACCGCACTGGCTTATGAGATTCCAAGATTCGACAAACGTAAAGAAGAATGGGAACGACACAGGTGCTGTATAGGCGGAATCTTCGTTTGATCAAAAAATTAAACCGCTTGATACTTACGATTTACGTTTTCAGTCAATTTCGTAGCAGGTACAGCACTGCGCCTGAATATAAATTAACACTTGTAGGACTATCGATGCTTACCTGTAAAAAAACAAAAAAAACAAACAATCAGTTAAAGTTCACAAAGAACGATGTGTATGCACTCGTATGTGTTGAGTAATTATTATCATATTATTGACAATTATTTAAGGATAAGGAGGCACAGCTTGTTTGTTCTTCCTAGAGGTAATACTAACCTGCCAGGGACTATGCCTCTTGGGAGAGTGATCAGACTGTTCAACGATATCGCCTCGAATACTGATATATTCCACTTGAGAGAAGCCCAGTTTCGACATGAGCTCCACGAATTTATTTATCAAAGTAATTTCGTGGAGTCTTCCGTTTAGCGAGCTTCGGGACTTTTTAAATGATTCTATTATTATTGTGTTATTTATAAATTGTTATTTTATCCTGTTTTAGAAATTAATTAAATATTGTTATTTGTAATGTTTCTAAAAAAAAAAAAAATAATATAATATTAGAAAATCGGACACACTTTACGTATTGACATTCGCCGTCTTTAAAAAGGCGACAAGCCGCGGGTTCGTCATGTGGCCGCGTGGAAGAAGGATGCAGGAGCAGATAAACAACACAAACAACTTGTTTTCGAAGCACAATTTGCATTTATTTTGAAGACTCGATTTCCTTATCCGACCTAGAATACCGAATAGAAAAATATCCGATATGGAATTCTATAGATGAGACTTCAGAATCACTATCACCATCTTTCGGTATTATCCTGTATGTGTTTACATAAAAAATAATCTAAGAATGCATGATTACATTTCTTTTCCCGGAATTCGATCGATAACTTTCAATGCGGTTTTACGCAATCGACCGCGTAAAAGAGAGATGGACGGCATTCTCTCAGCTAGATCTCGATTGAATTAATATCGTACATAACGTGAATAATGGCATCGCATATAATGATATACGCGATGCAGATACGTGGTGGAAGTATTACACATGACGTATGTACATAATAATACGTAGCGCCTACCAACGATTGCGAACGGCTTTGCATATACGCGGATATCTCTACTGATCGACAGGCATGTATACATATACAACTGGGATGGGCAGCATTTGTAAAACTAAAATACACGTTTAAAGCGAAAATTCTGCAAGTCTTAAAACTAAGGCGTTTAACCAATGCATCCCATTCTGTATTTATTTATGGCGCAGAGACGTGGAATCTGACTGCAAGTCGTACGCATAAAATAAAGGTCACCTAGCGTGCTGTGGAGAGATCTGCTTAAGCTCGTCATACGTCCACCAAGTGTCCTTATAACGGTCCAGGCGACGTGATGTCGTTCTTCCCTTTCCACTCCAAGAATTTTTTTGTTTTTTTCCAGCAGCTACACGACGAATTTGTAAATTTATTTGGAAAATGTGTAAAATGAAAGAAAACTTATGTATATAGTATAGTACACACTTAGTATAGTACACACAGTTTACGGTTGTAGTTTTACACACAATTCGCTTTAGTTTTAAATTTCGTACATCTTTCTTTGACATTATGGGTTGAAAATATATTCACTAATTACGCAATAAATTAAAGTACATAAAAATTAATCACTTGTAAATGTCTCAAAATAACACAAAGGGACAACAACACACGTTTACGATACCTCGGCGAGACGGTAACTGTTTGGTTTTGTCGCTGCCCGCTAGCATCCGCCGAAATACACCATTATTTTGTATACGTCAGGTAGTTAGCGAAGGGTCCCAACTTTTTAAAATGCTTACACAGCTTGTCAAATAGTATCTACTTCAAATGTGCATCGATAAAAGAAAAAAAAATGTCTTAAAAAAATACACAAAATGCCCAATGTAAAAAAATAAACAAACGCTTTAGGCGGATGTTCGATGATAGATCGGATAACACCGTGATTCTAGGTGCATCAGTTAGATGTCAAACAGACCTCAGTCTAAGGCTGCGAAGTTAGTATACTAGTATATATCAACGTCCGAGGCGATTTGGTCAAGCAGTCTGATCCGTCTCCCGAGAGGCATAGTCTCTGGCAGGTTGATGATCCGCGATACGCAAGGCGAGCGCTGTTCGGCGGATGCTGTACGCGATCTCTTTCTCAACGGCCGGAATGCCATCGTGTCCGTAATATCGTATTGTTATTGCGGCATCGGAGGCAGAATGGTAGCCTCTTCGTACGTGGATGCCTCTGCATTCATGTTCGAAAGCTAAAATGACTACAGCATCACCGACGACCAAAGATTCCTTTACAGAGAGCGAAACGCGAACAGTCAGAGCACAGTGAAACCTCGACAAAACGGACCGGACCTCAAATATAACGGACTTCTGATATAACGGACTTCGGATATAACGGACTTTGGATATAACGTACTTCGGATATTTATTTATTTCACAGAACCGAAGTTCCAAGGTACAAAATAATAAGAAACAGAGTATACATAAATATACAATATTTACAAAAAATAATAAAGAAAATATAAAAGAAGAAGAAGATTACACGTGTCAAAGATCACAGAGATCTAGGAGAACAATACCATCGACATAAGAGGAAAAGGATGTAAGAAAAAGATCGAGGTGTGCTGGTAGGCCATTCGGGAGCGCCATTGCCGTTGTACTAAATTGAGCGCCTGAAGCTCCACAAGTATCAACTGGGATCAAAAACAATGTATGGCTACGAGCATGGGTGTAGTTATCTGGAACGTAGAAGTTAAAACATTCAAGAATCCCAGGCTTGTGAATTGCACCGTGAATGAATGTTTGAGAGCAGCAATTTTCCTCCGGTACTCTAACGAATGGAAAGAAAGCATCCCTAGAAGAAAAAGAGTTGGGTAATGTTCGGAATTTATTGAATTGAATGGATAGTTACTGTAAATATAAAAATAGAGACGTCGGAGATTTTTTTTATAATTTTTTCGAGCATGATAATGCATTTGGATTTATTTGGATACAACGGACTATGGATATAACGTACTTCGGATACAACGGACATTAAAAAAATTAAGAGTGAAGTATAGAGTTAGTTTTACAAAACAATATTCCACGATTATGTGTACAAGAGATAGCGATTGCGTATTCAACTATGTATTATATATCAATTAGAATAAATCAGCACAGAACCGTTTCGTCATATACTACAGAGTTATATACGTTAGTATGGAAGTAATCAAAGAGGCATGGAATTCGTTCCATATTGAGGTATATAAACCAAACCAGAGGTCAAAAAACATTTATTCGAAATTACATTTTTTTTATTGCGCAACATATTTATGCTTCACACTTTGGAAACGCTGCAGCATCATTTACCGGCGGTCATAGCTCAATGGTCAAAGCGTTTGCTTTGCAAGCCAAATTTCGTGGGACCGATCACCAACGGAGATTAAAAAAATAAATATCGACTTCTGAGCTCTAAAATATGACGTTGGTGTGAATTTGATCGGTAAAACCAGGCTGTTAATTAAAAATTGGAAAATACCACCCATTCATAGTAAATTCCTGTAATAATAAGGATGATGCGAGAATTTCGGGCTGTAGTAGGCTACATTGGCGGATCAACTTTCCACATGAACGTTTCATTTTATAATTTGTCGCATTTTTTGTACGTTATATCCGAAGAAAATGTAATCCAGGTCCGTTGTATCGAGGTTTTACTGTAATTATGAAAAAAAAATAAAGGAATTTATTTCACAGTAGACATTTTATGGAAAATAGTTATGTATTCAAAGAAACCAACTAAGGTTTGCAGCCCTCAATCGGACCTTAATCCGTCGATCGCCGTAAGCCCACGTGTGCGCTCTGCGTAGACGATAGCCGTAAGCGCAGCTGTGCGCGCTTAGCAATATTCGAAAGATGTATTTCAAAATTAATTCCGATTTTCTCACAACGACATATATGAATATTTAAAATATTAAAAAACCAAAAATGATTGAATTTTTCCGATAGTTTGGGAGACATTCAAGAGAAAGTGTCAAGGGCGAAAAAAAACCATGTGGCGATGAAGTGGTTAAGAGACTATAGTCACAAATATGGTCTCCAAAGTTCCACCGGATACATTTTTAAAGTAATGGTCGGCGGTCTAGTGGTTTCGCAAGGACCTGATATGGTCCGCGGGTCATAGTTTGCGACGCCTTAAGTAGGTGGTAGACTAGACTGGGTATGCGAAAAGGCTGCTTTTCGTTAGCGGTAAGTAGGTTAAGTTGTTCAATGCATCACACTGGTATATACTACTAACTTCTTAACACGTTGAGAATTATTTTAAATACATACAAATATACTTTAAAGAAGAAAAAAAACGTTTTTTTTTATGTAAACACATACAGGAGAATATCGCCAAATGGTGATAGTTATTCTGAAGTCTCATATGTTGAATTCTATGACGCTTACCATAGTGAATATGGCGAAGCGCTGCATGCGGAGTGGTGATCCGCGCTTTTGCGCGACCGTCTGCAAGAGTGCAGACGCAAGTAATGACTCCTAACTGATGTCTGCCATTTTCCACACCTCACCATATCCTTATCCATTCCCACGTATTTCATGGTTAGCAACGTGTTACCAATGAATGCAATTCGAGACTCGCTGTAGTATACTAATTTCGCAGCCTTAGACTGAGGTCTACTTGACATCAAACCGATGCACCTAGAATCAAGAGGAAGGCCTTCAGCCACTCTTTAACAAGTAGCTTTTTGCGTGCGTCCAGTAACGGGTCTGGGTCTCAAAAAACTGGACGGGGAAAGGAAGGGTTTTCACCAAGCGATTTAGGGGAACGGACATGGTATGATGATGATAGTATACGGCTGCATTGGCTCTTGGTGAGATTCACTGTAGGCTGTGGTACGGGTTAAACAAGCAAGCTCAGCGTCACCAATAAACCACTCAACGTATATATACCGATCGTGATATTCTCACGAGCTCGTCTCAACAACAGACCGAGCCAAAACACGACGGCAAGGTGAGACGTAGAACACAAAACTCGTGAAACCGATAATCAATTTCAACAGAGTAAAGTAAGACAGTAAAAATAAAAATTACGTCACATCTTCAGTGTATGTATACATATTTTTAACCCATTAACTGCGTATGACGGCCATAGCGGTCATGAGCTTTACATGGAATTTGTAGCTTCTACGTCTTTTTTTTATAAACGCATGCAGGAGAGCACAACCGGTCTCTATGACGCTCAGCCAGGGAGGCTGGACGCTGCATGCGGGAAACGTGTGTTGTGTTCGTGTTTGTGTGTGGGTTGGGGAGATTGCAGTGTATATTTATGAACATATTTTTAACCCTGGAAGAGCATTTCTGCCAGTTCTTGGTCGACATATATTAACCGTGTATGGATGTTCGGCAAGTGTAAGACGAGTTTGTCGGTTGAGTGGGTGCAGGAGGAATTAGTTCTTTAAGTTCCGAAGAGCAGCGACCGTGGTAATAACGGTAGAAAAGACTTCTACGTCTACAGGGTGTCATTGTTTATCGAATTGCTCTAAACGTCTACTGTATAGAGAGGCGAGCCCGATGACATGGTGACATCATGCGCCACGATGGTCTTCATCACGATATTGTGGAGGGGATGGTTGAGGGTAGAAACTGTAGAGGGCGCCCTAGACGGGAGTATTTGCAGCAAGTATTCGAAGACATGAATTGTAGCGCCTATGCTGAGCTGAAAAGGGTTGCGGAGGACCGAGACGAATGGAGATCGAGATGCAAGATTTTGTTGCTGCAAACCAATCCACCGGATTGATACTACGAAGAAGAAGAAGTCTACTGTTGTAATGTTCAAAATTAACTTACTATATATAACTGAAATTTTTTTATTGAATTTCAGTCAAAAACAAGGTTAGAGAGACATCCAGTGCGCCAGTTGACCCATGCGCGAAATATCCCATGCACCGGGCGTCTAGTGCGCCCCACGTCGTTACCGATGAGTCGCAGAACGAATTGTCTGTGAACGATAGGTCGCGACACCATTGGAATGCATGTCACATCATCGTCATCAGTCTGTATCCGTCCGCTGTTGAACGTAAGCCTCCCGAATGAGTCCTCATCTTCGTCGATCCTCTGCATACTGCATCCAGACCAATCCCGCTATTCTTCATATGTCGTCGGTCCATCTTGCAGGGGGTAAGCCAGTGCTTCGTTTGCCATTTCCCCATCGACCGTCGTCTCTTCGACAGATATGCCCTGCCCATTGCCACTTGAGTGTGCCTATTCGTTGGGCAGCCTCGACTGCTTAATTCTTCTGCGGATATCCTCAGATTCTATCTTATAGCGACACTCCTAGAATGGATCTCTTCATACCACGCTGGGTGTGACCTTTATTTTATGGGTAAGACTTGCTGTTAGATTCCACGTCTCTGCGCCGTAAGTTAATACAGGGAGGATGCATTTCATGAATACAATATTAAAAGAACGATTATGTATCAAAATATCGCGACGCAAAAAAGAGCAAGAGTCCGTAAAAAAGTGGAAAATCATTCGGTCGGAGTGAGTCAGCAAAAAGTGATGTTTTTTTATTTGTGTGGATGGCAAAAAATCATCAAAGCAATACAAATATGCGACGTGAAAAGAAATGCAAGTCATCCAAACTACTTAATGCGGAATTAGTGACTTGATTAAAATGATTGCAGATTCATTTCGTATTGATTCACAGTGAGTAACAGTTCACTAACATACGTATGTAGCAGGTATTTCAGGTGATTCTCCACACGTCGCTTTCATCTGCTCATCATCAGAAGAGATGTGTGCTTGAGTATGCATTTCTTTCGCCTAGTGCGCGGCGTGTTCAGAAACCCTTGTATTTTGGTTAGAAATCGGTTTGTTTGTCCCTGATGACAATTATTTAAGGATAAGGAGGCACATTTTGTTTGTTCTTCCTAGCGGTAATACTAACCTGCCAGAGACTATGCATCTTGGGATAGTGATCAGACATATCACCACGAATATTGATATATTACACTTGAGAGAAGCCCAGTTTCGACATGAGCTCCACGAATTTATTTATCAAAGTAATTTCGTGGAGTCTTCTGTTTAGCGAGCTTTGGGACTTTTTAAAATTATTGTTATTAATCATTAATACTTATATTTATAAATTGTTTGGATTATATCTTATTTCGGGATGGCATTAAATATTTGTATTTGTAATGTTTCTGGGAGAAATAAATAAATTTAATTGAATCATAATTTAACGTCCTCCTGTTGCCATAAGAGTGTCACTGTTATCAAACGAATTGCTCTTCTATGAACCAATTCAATTCAATGTAAAGGTATTTTGGGGCTCCAAAGGTGACTGCCGTAATCGAGGATAAGGGCAGATTTTTCCTTTATATAGAAGAAGTTGTTTGTATGTCAAATACCTCCGTGTTCTATATATACAGCACACCTTGTTTGTTAGATACGAAACAGGCTTTAGACTTAATAGACTCTGTCATCAGCATTATATAGCCCCTGCTGACTGGTACCGAAAACCTCGATATACAATCTTTCGTCTCTTATTTTCGTTCGCTCATCGGACACGCATGTGTTGTCATTTTGTAATGCCGATAGAAGGACTAGTTATATAGATTGCCACTTTCGGCGCTGGATGTCACCTACCACGGCGCGTTGTGTGCCGACGGCGGTAAGGTCGTATTGTGGTTGGCCCGACCTGAATGCTGTGAGTAGATCCGTGCCAGAAGTTTGTAAAGTTATCGAAATGTATATGTCAATGCGCTTCAGAAAAAGCTTTTGTGTTGTTAATCTGCTCCTCATCCTGCCACCGCGCGATTGAATAACGTCAACTTAGAGAGGAGGATGTTAACTCAAAATATTTTATTTTATCTGAAATTGATACTTCAAGAATTTTACCATAGTTGTTGCTAATAAATATTTCAATTTAAAAAAGCATATTACTAAGTATTATTAACTCGTAAATGATATTTAACGTAAAGTTACAAAATTTAAATGTCACAATGACATCTTACTATTTATTTAACTGTCTTTTAATGATACTTGTTAAAATGAATTACTAACGATTACTAACAATTACTAACGATTCGTTAGAAATCGACCGTTTTCCCTGGAATTGTATTTCGAAAATAAATAAATTTAATCTAATCGTAATTCAAACAATCCAACCTCATTTACAGGTGAATCACACCTTTATACATAACATGCAATACCTGACGTCGCACTATCTAAATACCTTGTCACTAAACGTTTACGCAATTACAATTCTCGCTAATTGGTCTAAAATCTAAATTGATAATACATATATGAGGTAATAAAAATATTTTAGAAAGCGTATTGATAACAAAATATAGTTTCTAGTAGTCGACTGTAGGAAACTCAATGAATCAAAAACTATATCAACTCTCGGGCATCGTCCCACCAAACATAAGGCGAGAAATCACCACCAAGAAGAAGCTCTTCAAAGCAACCCACGAAACACTGCATCCTATGTTTTGGTATCAAAAGATAACCACACGGCTCAAATCTAGAAGAAGTTTCCTACAGTCGACAACGGAACTGGTGATACTGAGGGGAATGCTTGGATTGCCCTGAAAAGGACCTAGCCCCGGACATGAACAGTGGTGGAAGAAAACAGACCTCGGACCAGGGGAATGCTTGGATTGCCTCGAAAGAGGACCTAGCCCCTGGACACGACCAGCGGCGGAATATATGGAGGTCCCTTAACCAACCTCGGACCAGAGTATGCAAGACGAAGAAACAAATGAAAGCCTGGCAGTTTTACAGCGGACCGACTGAATGTGACTGCGGCGTGGAACAGACTGTCACACCTTCTGGAGTGTGCGCTGTGTCCGAATAGATGCATCTTAGGAAGAACTGATGATGACCGAGAGTAATGCCATCAACGTCGCCCACTTCTGGGAATACAGCATTTGACCCTGTTGTTTCCGAAACGATGATATATATAACAAAATGTAAATACACGAAATAAATGTTATAGACTGTCAAAGGTCTTCGTAGTATCAATCCGGTGGATCTTCACTCTTGTCGATCTTCTGCAATCATCTATAGTTCAGCACAAGAGCTGCAGCTCATGTCCTCGAACACTTGCTCCAAATACTCCCGCCTAGGGCGCGCTTTGCAGTTTCTCTCCTCAACCATCCCTTCCACAATGCCGTGAAGAAGACCATCGTGTCGCATGATGTGACCGATATTGTTTTGTATTTTCTTTCTTTTACGTATCTCGTTTCAATTCTTCTATGTTATAAAATTTTAATAATAAAACTCTGGTTGCTGAATAAATAAATTATAAAAAAACAACCGATCTCATTTAAGAGGTTTGCATGCATTTCATGTACTCTGTTATATAACATATATTTATAATATATAATTATGAATGTTTCTAATGCAAGTGCATATAAGCATGGAGTATATAATAGAGTAGGAAGCTAGCAGCTGACTGTATGCGGTAAATAAACATTACGCGGTTACAAGATTAATTAAAATATATATATATAACGCAAAATTCAATATACACGCCATACAGAGTCGAATCTATATAGGATCTTTATATATTACATAAACAGTATCACAGGTTATTTTTTTGTCACGAAAGTTATCCGTAATATAAAGTTCCCATGGCGCTAGTCTTGAAAAGCGCTGTTATGGTGGATCCTGCGATTCTGTAGTGTACCTCGGTTCACCCACTCCAAATCCCTTCCCTAGCGAGCTGCCTGCGGAGCTCAGTTTTGGATTCGCCCGCCAGTCGTTTCCTGTCGGCAAATAAAACATTGCGCCGGTAGAAATACATTCCCAGCTATGCGAAACCTATGGAGACAAGTTTATGAGCATACAACACGTGCCCAAATGGTGCAGAGTTCAATAACGGGCGTACTGACGTCCATGATGAGGAGCGTTCCGGACGGCCATCTGTTTCTGACGAAACAATCGCAAAAGTGGAGGCAGCGATGCTCTCAGATCGAAGAGTGACGGGTCGTAAGCAGAATCTTATATTATGAATAACCCTCATAGCAGATTTGTTACCAGGGAGGCTGAACGCTGCATGCGGGAAACGTGTGTTGTGTTCGTGTTTGTGTGTGGGTTGGGGAGATTGCGAGTGTATATTTATCTGTTTCTTGAAGAGATCCAGATTGTAGGAAGAAGAAAAACACAGACGCTGGAAGAGCATTCCATAGCTTACCGGTGGCATTAAGGAAGGAACTTTGGAAGCTGCCAGTTCTTGGTCGACATACATTAACCGTGTATGGATGTTCGGCAAGTGCAGGACGAGTTTGTCGGCTGTGAGTGGGTGCAGAAGGAATTAGTTCTTTAAGTTCCGAAGAGCAGCGACCGTGGTAATAACGGTAGAAAAGACTAAGATAACTCATCTTACGCCCGTGTTCCATTGATTGTAGATTAGGCGTAAGAGTGTCATTGTTTATCAAACGAATTGCTCTTCTTTGAACTGAGTCAATCTTACCAAGGCTATAGTATTTTTCATGAATTTCATACAAAAGTAATAATATTAATGGCTACTGAATAACTGGGTGCGGTCCTGGTGCGTCTATTTAAATCTAATTAGCTAATACCACGTATCTAAATCATGTTACTATATACCCACTATGTATTAGTGGTCAGCATATACCCTGGCTTACAGACTCACCCCGAATTACGCGATATGCGGGATATACGAAACCAAATCGTGTAAATCGAGGTATTATATCAACTACGACCAGCGATGGTCTTCTTCACGACATTGTAAAAGAGATGGTTGAGGGTGGAAGCTGTAGAGGGCGCCCTAGACGGTAGTATTTGCAGCAAGTGTTCGAGGAGAACATGAGTTGTAGCTCTCATGCTGAGCTGAAGAGGACTGCAGAGGATTTAGAGGAGCGGAGATCGAGAGGCAAGATTTTGTAGCTGCAAACCAAACCACCAGATTGATACTACTACGAAGAAGACCAGCGATCATAGCGTGTTGTAACTTTGTCTATTCTTGTCCAATCATCGAAGTTAAGCAACATTGGAAGCGTCACGTGCTTGGATGATTACCACTGCCAGTTCAGGACAGTTCACGCTTTGCCAGTTTTGGGCTAATAATCCGATCTCGTATAAAATAGACAGGTAAGTCTTCTTGATGACGCGTTCATTCAGATTATGATCAGTTAGCAACTGATAAGTCCAGTGGGAGTTCCCTCTGAACAATTGTGGCCACTGCACAGAAGTGCTAAAAGAAACAACCCGTGAAAGAGATTAGAATCGCATTCATGGATTGTAAAGAGATGGAGATGAAAGATAGATTCTCTCACCGAAAATACGAGCAAAGATTGTAAATGGGTGGAATTTTTTTCTGAGGCGATCCCCTCGAAATGCATCGAAAAGGACTCCTCTTTCTAACGAGAGGAACTGACAGTCCCAGAGAGGCTTTGGGAGTTTTGGGCTAGTATTCCGATATCGTATAAAATACAGATAGACGATCAAAAAATATTACTTGGATACTCGAATTCGGGGATACGAAAAGAAATTCGTACAACAGTATTCGATGTTTATGAAAAATGGCGTTATGTGAGATCGCGTTATAGCGGGACGCGAATCACGGGTGCGGCTGTACGACAGGAATTTAGATTAATTAATTATATAATAAACGTCGGTGATGCATATTGTATGGCCTATCGCTTAATAGAATTATGATGACCCAAAAAAGCTTATATAAATGTGTGTCAGAGGGTCCATAAATGTAAATTCAAACATTTTATGTTTACACCAACGACACGTCTTACACAACACAAAAACATCAACAAACATAAAAAGATCCATATCATGTTTTTTTTTGTGTAAACTAACGCTGCATATGAAGTGTTGATCCGCCAACGTCATAGACTACAGCTCGAAATTCACACATCGTCGTTGGGTATGGTCTCTATTTAAGAGACTACAGTATCGACTAACTTGTAGCCTTCCTCAATCCATCACTGTCAAGAGACAACCGAGCTGCATAACACTTTCGTAAGTGGTCGAACGCATTTACGTAGGAGAGGGAGTAGACAGATAGTGTTGCAAGGATAAAGACGATAATGATTTAGGTAGTATTATTTTTATACCAACGTGATATAATGGATTTCAGTGAGACATGGTATCTGGAAGTGAAAGACTAGGGGCCTTTAATATGTGGTCTTACAGAATAATTCCTGGAGAGACCACGTCACGAACAATGAGGTTCTCAGCATAATCAATGAAGATAGGCACCTAGTAAGAACCATCTCAGAGAGGCAATCGGTAACATCATGGGTCACGATGGTCTTCTTCACGACATTGAGGAAGGGATGGCTGAGGGTAGAAACTGCAAAGGGCGCCCTAGACGATAATCGCATTAAGTGTTCGAGGACATGAGTTATAGCTCTTATGCTGAGTTAAAGAAGGTCGCAGAGTATCGAGAACAGTTGAGATCGAGATGCAAGATTTTGCTGCTGCAAACCAATCCACCGGATTGATACTATGAAGAAGAAAAAAAACAACAATAATTATAAACAAACATGTTTAGTTTTTTATTTACATACTGTGACTATACTTTTACTATCAGTTTCATTCTTATCTAAAGCTATTTATTTTGAAGGAGTTCCCATCATTCTCTTATCTTTTTCATAATAATACTATTATTCATAAGAAATCTCAAATCCACGCCAACTCTTACATTCCAATGCTTTATGTCACTAGCTGACCCAGCAAACATTGCTTTGTTATTTAAATACCGAATATGAGCCAAAACTAACTATATATAATTCGATCGATACGTGTATACATTCGGTCTACACAAAATTCAACAATGTAATAGGTAAAATTTTACAACATAAACTGATATCAGCTTGATATAGCTCTTTTAGGCTGATGCCAAAAAGCAACGAAAAAAGATCTTTAGTCTCTTATTTCTGTTCACTCGCCGGACATGCACATCTAATAATGTTAGTTTTAATTTTATATAATATTTCACGGCGTTTGCATACGCCATTTTATTTGCTATGACAGTTGCTCCATTTCATGTTGGTTCGACTGTCATCTTTAATTTGGTTTTTTTTGCCGTTGCAGTCGACAACGGAACTGGTGATACCTGAGGCCACCCTGCGGCTGAACATGTGGAGAAGCGCAACTGAGGGGAATGCTTGGATTGCCTCGAAAGAGGACCTAGCCCCTGGACACGACCAGCGGTGGAATATATGGAGGTACCTTAACATACTTCGGACTAGAGTATGCAAGACGAGAAAACAAATGAAAGCCTGGCAGTTTTACAGCGGACGGATTAAATGTGACTGCGGCGTGGAGCAGAACCTGTCACACCTTCTGGAGTGTGCGCTGTGTCCGAGTAGCTGCACCCAGGAAGACCTGATGATGGCCGGGAGTAACGCCATCGACGTCGCCCACTTCTGGGCAGACAGGATCTGGCCCTGTTGTTTCCGACACGATTATATACATATACATGGAACGGATATGGAGAAGAAGAATAACGTTCTTACAACGTTGTTTTGGAGTATATTCTCTAATATATGTTATAAGTGTCATGCTATAAGCATAATTTCATTAAACATAAGCGAATGGTCCCTTTGATATTGTCGCATTATTGAATTCGTATGTTTATTTGATGTCTCCCCAATTTCATAGTCTGTTTATAGAGACAGGTGAAAAACGTACCTATCCCTTCATGCGTACATATTGGGGTGTATGGTACATGTATGATATTAGTATAGATACGATATACAGGTATACAACCCTCTTCAGCTCAGCATAAGAGCTACAGCTCATGTCCTCGAACACTTGCTGCAAATACTCCGGTCTAGAACACCCTTTTACAGTTTCTACCCTCAACCGTCCCCTCCACAATGTCGTGAAGTATACCGTCGTGGCGCATGATGTGACCGATCGCCTCTCTGAGATGGTTCTTATTAGGTGCCTATCTTCCTTGATAATCCTGAGAACCTCATTGTTTGTGACGTGGTATCTCCAGGAAATTCCGAAAATTCTTCTGTATGACCACATCTCAAGGGCCTCTAGTCTTTTTTCATCACTTTCTTCTTATATATATATATATATATATATATATATATATATATATATATATATACAGGTACTTTTCGAGTTGCGACGGAATATCGTTTCGGTAAAACAGTCGTAAGTCGAGATTAATGCATTGAATATTTTTTTGCCGTGCGGCATAGTCCAATGGTCAAAGCGTTTGTTTGTCATTCAGATGCTGTCCGTTCAAATCCCGACCGATATTTTTTTTTTACATTTAATCAATCAAATGTAAGCTCTATACATGGCGGTTAGGAGAGTAGCGGAAATGTAACTGTTAACTCTTGATTATGCAGTACACCAGTATTGAGCTTAAGAATGTTATGTTTTCGACCAGTTTTCTAGCTCTGTAAACCGCGCCCATCTTTTTTACATAGGAGCACACCTATGCGGTTGATATGCGTTTATTTTATGTACACATACTATGTACTTCAATGTGTATAGTCTGTGGAATGCGCCACGGGCGAAATAGTAAATAATAATTATCTACTTTAACATATATATTTTGTATATATGCACATGTATCAAATTTAAACGTTTTATTTTTATTTAAATGAGCATTATCGCTTTACACGTTCATCGCCGTGTCAGCCACCGGTGGCCGACACTGATTCATTACAATCACGAACGCGACATACATAAATATGACTTTTCGTTTTGCGCTGTCAGCCACGCGCTCCATACAAACTGCTATTCAGAATGTCCGATGCGGCCCTAACACCTAATACCACAAAAACGTTTTCTGTCAATTTTACAAAAAACGGTGTTGGTGAAGAACATGTTAAAGATAAGAAAGCTTGTTTGACAATCATCGCGAGTTCTATCCCCGACGAAGCTTAGAAATATATTTGTATATAAACAGGCATATACTGGTACAACTGGGATGGCCAGCATTTAAGGAAAACTAAAGTAAATTTTTAAAGCGAAAATTCTGCAATGCCTAAAACCTAAGGCGTTTAACCAATGCATCCTCCCTGTATTAACTTATGGCGCAGAGACGTGGAATCTAACAGCAAGTCTTACACATAAAATAAAGGTCACCAAACGTGGCATGGAGAGATCCACGAGAGGAGCGTCTCTAAAAGATACAATCTTAAAATAAAGATATCAGAATAACTCAATTAGTGGAGGCTAGTCAAAGAATAGGCACACTCGAGTGGCAATGGGCAGGACATATCTGCCGAAGAGACAACGTTTGATGGGGAAGAAAAGTGTTGAAATGGCGCCCAAGAACTTGCAAACGAAGCGGTGGCCGACCCCCTGGCAAGATGGACAGACGCCATCAGAAGAATAGCGGGAGGCCGGAGGATCGAAGAGGATGGAGACTCGTGCGGTAGGCCTACGTCCAACAGCGGTCGGACACATGATGATGAAATATTCCCGGTTGTTTTGAAACCGAAAAAGGTTAACAACAGCACTGGTTCCGCCGCATTTCGTTCCCAGACAATTCGTTCAACGACTCATTGGTAACGACGTGGGGCGCACTGGACGTCTGGTTCGCAGAACAACTGGTGCACTGAATGTCTCGCTAACCTAACTTAACCTTAGTTATTTCGTTAACGAGACCTATAGATCTCTGGACTCCACGATCACTAGAAAAATACTTAGGTTAGGTTAGCGAGACATCCAGTGAACCGGTTGTCCCGTGCACCAGACATTGGTCAATTATAGGTCTATCTAACTATAGGTCGTGGCACCAACAGCACTATATAAAAATATGATGTAAATTTATTTTTAAAAATCTATCTATATACGTCATAGAATTCAATGCACAATTCAGTGGATTCTATGACGTTCATAACGGATGCACAGACTATGCATGCGGTTGGAATGTGCGAAGAACATGAATCAGCATCTATTACTATCATTTTAAAATATACACACGACACATACAGTGACGCATACGGACTACCGAATTTGGAACACAATCAAACAACATTGCGATTCGTGTCTTTTAGGTTTAGGCGTGAGCGACGAATCATTCGTTCTTGTAATTCTTAAAATATGTTTAAAACACATTGATGGCGGGTATGCCTTAATGGTGCAGCGTTTGCTGACCATACCCAAGGTCTTTCTTCTTCGTAGTAGTAGCATCAATCCGGTGGATTGGTTTGCAGCAACAGAATCTTGCATCTCGATCTCCACTCCTCTTGGTCCTCCACAACCCTATTCAGCTCACCATAAGAGCTACAACTCATGTCCTCGAAAATTTGCTGCAAATACTCCCGTCTAGGGCGCCCTCTACAGTTTCTACCCTCAACCATCCCCTCCACAATGTCGTGAAGAAGACCATCCTCATGGGTCATGGGTTCAATTTCCTATGGAGATATAAACTAAAACATTTTTAAACGCTTTCTAAGTTTTATAAATATCCCAGTTGGTGTGAATTTGATACGTCACCCGTAAAATGCCAGTCATAGCGTGGTGAATTATCAACCTTGAGGATAGTCCCTGCAATAGCTGTCGAAATATCGGAGGGAAAAATTCGCCGCATACAACTCAATGTAAGAGCCACATTCTTTGTATGTTTTAGGAATCTGGTCTGGACTTTACCGTATTCACACCGCAAGACAGGTAAGTCTCCTTGATGATGCTCTTATTCAGATTGTAATCAGTTAGCAACTAATAAGTATAGTTGAAGTCCCTTCGGCACAATTGTGGTCAATGCACAGAGGTGCTGAAGAGAAAGAACACATGAAAAGAGATTAAAATCGCATTCTCGGGTTGAAAGGAGGTGGAAGATAGATGGTCTCAGTGAAAATGGTAAATGCGTGGATTATTTTTTAGTGGCCACAAAGTCTGCATGCCCGATGGGGACGAAGCACTTTCTCGAATCGCATCGAAAAGTACCCCTCTTTCAAAACAAGAGGGAATAGTAATCCATCAAAATTAAAATACATAACATGTTATTTAGGTATCTTTCAGGAATTTTAAATTTTCTTAAGTAGAATTACTAATACGAGTACGCCAAACTAGAACGACGACACAATATAGTGAAAAAACTATACAAATACATTGTTTTTTAGTCTTCTTCTTCGTGTCAACGACGTCAAATTATTTCTGCCCAGTATCTAGCAACATCGATAGCCCGTGTATTGCCTAGCATTGGGTCTTGAGGTGTGCAGCTTGTTGGGCACATGGAGCAGGATCTCAGGTGTGAGGCGGTCTGCAGGTCTCCACAGTCACACAGCAGTGACTCTCCCTGTCAAAAGCATTCCTCACAGCTCAAGATTGTTTTTGTTTCACGAACTTCGGTTCTTAATCTGTTCGAGGGATTTCCAGGTCCGCCAGTCAAGGTTCTTGCCAGTTGGGAGGCCTTCCTTTGGAGTAATGAAATCCTCTGATGTGACTTGTTGCCAGAGCTGGAGCGTCTCATTTTTAAGAGCCGGATGTGAGATGTTGTGTGGATCTCAGAAAGCTGCTTCGCGACTTCAGTCTGGGTGTTGTGGGGTATCTGATTATACAAGCAGTGGAACGGTTGGTTGGTTGCCTTACGCATTTCTTCGGCGCATATGACTTTGCGTCTTATGTTCGGTGGTGCGATACAAGCCAAGGGGTATAGTTTAGAAATGGGTGTTGGTTTGAGGAAGCCTGTGACGACTCTGCATGCATCATTCAGGGCAGTATTCACTTGATTACAATGGGCTGAGCGACCCCACACTGGTGCCGCATCTTAGTAAAAACAAAAGTTATATTGCTACATCGTAAATGTCCATGAACTGATTTCGCCATTGCTGAATGCTAAACAATTAACAAATTAAGAAATACAAACAAATTTAACCAATTTGATTTTAAATACAAACACATATGTAATTTAGTTTTGTATACTCAAAACAATGTAGCGTGATTCCTGACTATATAACTAAATAAATCATATTTACTAGAATCTAGGCTTATAATACGACTTTTAACCCTTTTCGCATCGGTTGTCGGCATATGCCGTCAAAGATTCCTCGACCGTTGACATCGGTTGACGTGATATATCGTTTTGCTACTTTCAGCACTCATTGTGACATCTACGGTAAGAAATTGGAAGTGCAGTCATTCCCTTTATCAACCTACATGTATTATTTACAGGAATCTGTAAAGCATGCAAATAAATATCGTTAGGTTTCGTCACAGGAGCGATTTTTCTGTAAACCACATGTGAGAATGCCACCACATGTATGGAGTTACATAATGAACGATTGTTAAATATAATAGTTTTTTATGCATCATATGATAGCTATGGGATATAAGAACCAATGTGAAAATAGACCAGATAAGTACATTTATGCTTCAAATACTAGTTTTAAGCAAAAAAAATGGTTTGAAAAATTCACGCCGTATTGACAGTATAAGTTGGTATTCCACAGAGCCGTAATGGAAGGGTTAAAGTAGGTACAAGGTATTTATTTAGTTATTTGAGACAAACATGTGAAACATTACTTATTTATATATATAAATGTAAATTATTTTTGGGAAAATACTTGGGGATCATGCTATATTTTCACCAACAGAGGGTTTTTGTTCAAAAGTAGAGTCAGTGACGTTCAGTCATGTGAAAAAATGATATGTATATGTGTAGTGGTTGTGTTCTAGTGAAGATCGAAGTCTTTGAAGGTGTATTATTCATGTGTTTTTTGACAACACATAGTTTTATGTAGGACACACCGATGCTGGAAGACCATTCCAAAACATTATCAAAGAAATGAAATGATCTAAAGAACGTTGCATCAAGGTTTTTTTTTGGAACTAGTTTCAAGGATATGAAAATTATGTAAATATTTAGGAGGAATCAAAAGATTACATTATGAGGAACAATGGCAAGGTAAATTAGTTTTATAAAACGTTTAATATATTATAAACTGATAATGATTATCAAGAAAACTGCGTTTTATTGGATTGACGTAAACAATGCAAAATAATATAATTAGTAATATTCATTTTTAATTTATAAAGAAAATATTGAACGTGTTTGTTATGTGAATTGAATATAAGACGTTATAATGCCTATGTGAAGTAATCACGTGAAGGAGAGTACGTCATTATAAGAAAAAATATGGCTTAGTTTAAACGAATTAACGTGTGTGATTTTTGAATTGGATATAATACGTTAGATCACATTATTTACAAGATAAACTAAGTACGTTTATGAGGATAGAAGAAACACAGTCTTAAATAATTTACAAAATGTATGTGTTTCGTGTCTTGATTTGTTGTTATTTACATATTCTCTTAAGCGTATACAAAAAAATATTTAATGTTGAATTTAGTGTTGATTTTTCAATGTATTATTTCGCACGTCCTCGCACAGCATCTCACAAGGTAAACCGGAGGAGTTCGTTCAAGGTAAAAAGCACGAGAGTGGCAGACAGTCTAGTTATTGATATGTACGATGTTTGAGAAATCTTACCATTCGGAGCTAGTATGGAAATGATGCACGGGTATTGGCTTGTTTGTTGTTAAATAACAGCTTTGTTTTTAAGATTTATTATGATTTAGTGCGTAAATGAGTGGTGTATTAACTACGGTTGAAGTATTGCATGGTAGCTTGTACGACCAGTGTGTGTCGTTGGTATGGGGAGTGTTGTTGGGTGTTCGGTTTTTTACTCACCCATAGCTCGGTTCCCCAACTCATTTTGGCGGCGGGAATTGTCCCGGGGCGTCACTGGGGGCACATGCGTGCACCTTGTGCACTGCGGGGGCGCGCCTGGCTGCTCTGGCAAAAAGGTAATCCCACGGACTGCGGCACTACGCACGACTGACGCGACTATTCACCGGGAGCACGGCCGACTGACTGACTGGCATGGCGGTGTTACCAGCGTGCGGCAACATACGCCGTAAACCACAAACAAATCCATTGTTTTGATGGTGGCATTTTTTGTGATTGCAATACTTGAAGGAATTTTGTTACCTAAGCATTAAAATAAATATTTTATTTTCATAGAATCAAGAAATGAAAGAATTCATTTTTTAATATTTACTGTTTTTAACTTTAATCTAGATTTTTTTTAGATAAATTAATTCTAAAGAGTTTTTTTACAAATTTCGGCTTTTAAACTGTAATGATTATTAAAATCATTTTGGTTATCGATGTACTTTTTTCTCCTTAATATAGGTTAATTAATTATATTATTTTCCATTAAAAAATAAAAAAAAAATTCAGATAATGTTTATTTTTTATTTTGTAACATTATATATTCTTAATTCAAATTTGGTTATATACATTAAATACGTATCCTTACGTGCATATTTTCTTTTGAATTTATTAAATATTAAAATTAATTGTTTAAAAAAAACATTCAAGATTTTTGTAATATTTGCCCATGTTTTAAAATTTAATATCGTTGTGGAAAACTATTAAAAAGAATCAGATATATTTTTTGTATCAGTAATTAATCAATTATTCGCTGTTGACATGAAAAATAGCCTAAGATAATAATGAATTTAATTTATAAAAACCATGAAAATCCAAATACTTACAAATAATGAGGTGACGTGTTCTTCACAATTTCCCCCCCTCATTAGGAGCTCACATACGAGGCAATGCATTATAATTAAATTATAAAGAGATTTAAAATCATTATGTTTATCAATATGTATTAAGGAAAATACATTTATTAATAATAACGGTTATCAAAAAGACATATTAAGATTCTGTCATACTAAAGTAATAATAAGTGTTTTTTGAAGAGTTGGTCATTATGCTATGTCAAGTGTTTTATCTTACTCACATATTTTAACATACACTGTAAGTATCATATTTATATTCCATATAAATAATATTCAAATTTAAATATAAAGTATTTTTTGCACTGACATTAAAACTATATTTTATTAAATAAAAACATTAAGCTTATATAAATTATGATTTCAAAATTCTACCTACATCTTAAAAACTGATACCTAGCAAAGGAAGCAATGTCACCTTTGACAGTTGCTAGTTCATTTGTTGTTACTTTTAACGGACTAACGATGACCAGTAATTTAATTTTACATATATATGTATTAAAACATTATAACATATGATTTCTGGAGGGGTATTCGTGGAAGTCACTTGGGAAAAAAATGCTGGTATGTACAAATATACATATGCAATATATATTCAATTATTTTCGTTATAATCAGTTAATATTGTTTTTAACATTTTTCACGTGGTTGTTTTGCTTTTCTTTTTTAAAATTTCGTTTTTCAATTGCCCAGGAATGTGTTATTGCCTTAAATCGATGTCGGTTTTAGGTTAATAACTCAGGAAAATAATAGGTTATGTTTTTTTACGTGTAATAGGCCATCATATAAATATTTAATCTACCCCCGCGCTGATGTAATAGGCGGCCTAGACAAGCCAACAACCTTAGAGATATTTTGTAATTGGCGTTTTCTGATGTCAGTTTAAGGAGTATGTTCAGTTTTCTAGATTCGATTTCTACCTTGAACTTGTTGATTTATTCATTGAATAGTAAATTATATTTTTACAGTTTTATGCGGTTATCCTGCGACTGGCAAACCGGTGCTGCAGCTGCACGCTCTGCAGGACTCGGCAGAAACATTGAAGCCGCTGATTTGAAGGTACAAATAAACATAATAATTATACTCCATAAATTATAGCACGATTTCTATAACAGTTGCATTACTTTGTTTCCAAGCATTGTTGTAAACCATTTTCAAGCATTCCTAAATGTTCTCCTAAGTGTCTGATAAATTATGTCTCTCTTACGTCTTATCTCCAATCTATAAAACACAATTGTTCTCTCAGTTCAATTTTATCAGCTAGGATAGCTCAATGGTCAAAGCATTTGTTTTGCAAGCCGAAAAACACTATTGTTACCATAATATAATATCTCTATTAAATAAATAAATAAAAGTGCTTTGCTTTAATTTAATAGATAATAAAAATATAGTTATTAAATAAACATAGAGTATACTCGTACATAAACTAACTTAAGAAAAAATATATAAAAAGATGACACGTGTCGAAGATCACAGAGATCAAGGAATATAATACCGTTGACAAAAGAGGAAAAGGATGCAAGAAAAGGATCGAGGTGTGCTGGTAGGCCATTTAGGAACGCCATTGCCGTTGTACTAAATTGAGTGCTCGAAGCTCCACAAGTATCAACTGGGATAAAAAACAATGGACGAGCGTGTACCTATCTCGAACGTAGAAGTTAAACCATTCAAGAATCCCAGGTCTGGTTTCGATCCCCAACGAAGATTAAAAAAAAAAGGTTTTTTAATTGATTTCTTAGTTCTAAACTCTCCCGGTAAGTGTGAATTTGATCTCTCACCCATAAAATGCCAGTCGTAGCCTATTAATCAAAATTGGTGGTAGACGAAAGTCGCCCCATAAATTTCTGTAATAATAAGGATGATGCGTGAATCTCGGGCTGTAATCTAATGACATTCGCGGATCAACACTCCAAATGCAGCGCTCAGCCATACGCACCATGGTGGGCGTCATAGAATTCCACAGATGAGACTTCAGAATTAATATCACCATCTGTCGGTATTCTCTTGTATGTGTTATCATTAAAAATAAAATTCATCATTGACACTGATTTTTCAACTTTTCCAATTGATCCCTCCTGCATCTTTTTTTCATTGTGAAACCCTTTTCATGCATCCCTACATGGTTGACACATGTCTTATCTAAACTGACAACTTTTTCACCTACTTCTTAAACTCATTCACCGCCTGTGACATCAATAGCAGTCATGAAATTTACATGGATTTTGTAGCCTCATATTAGTTTTATTCCACTCTTGCAATGTTCAAAATTACCAGAATATATTATAAATAAAAAACCCACTGTGTTGGACTGTATGATATATTTATTTACTGGAAAATATATTATAATCTTTGACCTGTTGGCATCGGTACCTGTTATATGGCTTATAAGATTCCCCTACCGTTCACATCGGTAGCCGTGATATATCGTTTTGGTACTTTCAGTACTCATTGTGACATCTACGGTAGGAAATTGGAAATGCAGTCATTCTTTTTATCAATCTACATGTATTCTTTACAGGAATCTGTAAAGCATGTAAAAAAACATCGTTAGGTTTCGTCACAGGAGCGATTTTTCTGTAAACTGGTTTGAAAAATTAAAAAATAACGGTTCGAAAAATTAACGCCATATTGACAGCATAATTTGTATTCCACCAAGACGTAACGAAAGGGTTAAAGCAATATAATTGTAGACAGCATGGTGGGTAATATTGTGTTCAAAACTTATATTTTTGCAATATTTGCCAAGATGCAGTGTGCATAATTTACCTTATGTTCTTAGGTGTTTCCGTCAAAAAAAACTATTGAATTACTGGTCGTTAGTTTCACTGCATCCATGTGTCAAAAACTCAAGAAAACTTTACTTTTGATAGACGGAATAATTTAAATATAAAAATACATGAATCAATAAATTCTTAATTTTTTCAGAATGTTCCAGAAACGTTACGACCGCTTAATAAGTATGGTAAGCCCATAACTTACAAAATACAATACAAGCATCCTGAGGAATTCTCTTTCTTTTTCTGCAAAAAGAACAACAGAATCGGCAAATAAAAATGGTTCAGCTTGCTACCAGGACTTATCTTACTCTTCTAAATTTGTCGCTATTGGAGAGACAACTGTCGAAGAACGCACCAGATTTATCAACATTCTCCCAAAGAAACAATGCTCACTTGTACCGATCCCAAGTTAGTTCTTCAAAACAGTTGAAAAATATTTTATTCCACGTTTTTTTGGTGTAATCAACAAATCACCGCTTTATTAAGGGTAAAAAATAAGAATTAAAGTAACACAGGTGCTGAAAAAATCGCAACTAGATTCATAAAAACTATAACCAATATGCGGCCGATTTCTAATTCCTACATCGACGTCAAATTACTTTAACCTAATGTCTAGCAACGTGCATGGCTCGTGTGCTGCCCAGCATTAGGTCTTGATGTGCAGCTAGTCGGGCACATGGAGCAGGATCTTAGGTGTTAGGCGGTCTGCAGGTCTCTACAGTCAAAACAACAGTGACTCTCTGCCGAAGCACCTCAACGCTAGAGGTAGTTCTTTATTTATTTATTTCACATAACCGAAGTTCCAAGGTACATAGAATAATAAAGAATAAGAAACATAAACACAGAGTATAAATAAACATACAATAAAAGAAAAAGAAGATGACACGTGACAAACATCACAGAGATCTAGAAGAAGAAAACCATCGACAAAAGAAGAAAAGGATGTAAGAAAGGGATCGAGGTGTGCTGGTAGGCCATTTAGGAGCGCCATTGCCGTTGTACTAAATTGAGTGCTCAAAGCTCCACAAGTATCAACTGGGATCAAAAACAATGGATGGCTACGAGCACGGGTGTACTTATCTGGAACGTAGAGGTTAAAACATTCAAGAATCCCATGTTTGTGAATTACACCCCGAAGAAGAAGGAATGAACGTTTGAGAGCAGCAATTTTCCTCTGGGACTCTAACGAATCTTTGTTCTACTGGCTCCGATTCTTAGTCTGTTCAGGGATCTCCGGGTCCGCCAGTCAAGGTTCTTGCCAGTTGGGAGGTTTTCCTTTGGGGTAGTGAAATCTTTTGATGTGATTTGCTGCCAGAGCTGGAGTCTCTCAGTTTCAGGGCTGGATTTTTCGAGTTTTATAATATGAGAAAAAAATGTGACTTCAAAACTCATGGAATACTTGAGATGGAAAAATGTTTTTGCCGAGAAAAATCGGTATACAGGAAATATTCCTGCACAAAAACAGGCCTGGTGAGACAAATGTCATACTTGACAACCACCATTGAAAGTGACAATATTGCAATTATGTCGGCAGGTATAGATCAGTGGTTTACGCGTTTACTTGGCAAGCCGAAGGTCGTAGGTTCAAACCCCGACGGAAATAAAAGATTTTTGATCGATTTCTGAGCTTTAAAATACTGGACTTCTTACAGTAAACACTGTCCTGTCATTCCCCAGTATATTGAGCAAATTCTTTAAGTTTTCACTGACACAGTCTATAAATACCAAATGCAGTGTAGCAAACAGGCTGATGCACCCTTCAGTTGTGTTTCCTGTGCTTGTGACATACTTTTTAGTGTTGTTTTAATAATTTTGTCCAGAATTTAAATTATTGACACAACGCCCGGAAGGTAGACATTTGTGACGACTGCTCATATTTTGGCTGTCAGTCTAACGGCAACAAACCGATAATAAATCATGACGCCACGCATTGTTTACATCGGAGCTATCTTATTTATGTAATGCTTGTATTTAAAAGTTTATTTATATAACATCATAATTGTTAAGTTGTTATACTTATATAATAAAATCATTTTACTGGCAGAAATCTATAATATCTCGTGATAGTAAGGTCTTCTGAAATGACCTCCTGAACGCATCCTCCTGGAAAAGGGCCAAAACGACACAAAAAAATGGAAAAAAAAGCTTCTGCCTTTGCGTCAGGTGGCAGTAAAAAGAAAACCGCAAAAATATAAACAATAAAAATGATAAGCGTAATACTGTTAGGATTTCCTCCTTAAGCGACGATCACATGAATTAGAAATGAGGACCACATGGTGAAGAGAGCTTTCAACATACCCACGCTGAGAAGAAGACCTGGAAGACCACAGGCAACCTGGACTGCAACTGTAAACAAGGATCTGAAAACTCTGGGCTTGACCGAGAATGCAACGCAGGACAGACAGACATGGCAAGTGTGCACAAGGAGAGCCGATCCCAGATGATGGGAAATGGCGGGGCTAAAGAGAGCTAGTAAGGTCTTCTGAAATGACCTCTCGAACGCATCCTCCTGGAAAAGGGCCGAGAGCAACCAACAATGAAGGCAGCTTTTCCAACCCTGCCTCAACCACTGCCGATGGCTCGCCCGAGAGTAATCATATTCTCAATAAACGAACCAGTCTCATCAAGAAGACACAATTTTTTTTATCCAAAATGCTGTTAATCCTACAGCTTTAGGAGTCCGAATCTGCGGCGTCAAAAATATCCGCAACTCAGGACGAAAGAAGAGGCCGCAATACTTGTGGAAGCTTCTGAGCTGGTGGCAGCCGGTTTCAGGGTCAAAATGGCTGCTAAACATTAACCTAGAGTCGCTACTTATGCTGACCAAGCCACGCCATCCACCCTCATACTAGAGGCAATAGAGAAAGTAGTAGGAAAAGTAAAATTGAGATTCTCACACAAATAGGTTTTCGCCTGATGGCAGAAACTCCCTGATGGCATCTATTTATGGCATTATAATTATCCTTGCGGGGGTGCTGCCATTGGATCTGCAAGTGCAGGTGAGCGCCGCTATGTCATTGCTTAGACTTGGTTTCTCTGCGGAGGTCGGGGGCACTTGTCTCAGATATGAGCCCATCATTAAACACTATAGAGTCTACATTGTAGATCATATGATTCTTTTGATAAAACTAAGGATACATTACATTAAATCTGGTAAGACCCTCGAATGGTTTCAATCATATCTGGAAAACCGTAAACGACCATATGCCTGCAGAGCCAGATGTTAAGACCTAATACTCTATTCTGTGGTGTACTACAAGGATCAGTTTTCGGACCATTTTTTTTTGTATTGTACACATAAGAAATGGAGGAGATTGTTGACAAATGAAAAATAAATGTACATTGCACAAGTTGATTCAACACAGACCAAAGAAAGATCTTTTAATAACAAGATTTTTAACATTGAGTGAAATTTTCTCACATCCGGGAAAAGTTTTTCAGTTGTAATATTGTGTGTATGTAGTTGTTGTGTAAACAAGTAATGGTATCACAAACAGCGTGTTTTAATACACAATAGAGAAAACCTTTTTTTCTTGCAACATCTGCAGTGTAACAGTGTAACACACACGGGTAAAAACTTTTTAGTTGCTATATATATGTCTATTGTTTGGTCAGCTAAATCAACTTAAAGAACATGCTGTAAGCCACAAAGGAAAAATGATTTTCAATTGTGTTTTTTGTAGCTACAAGTGTGTGGTCGGTCAAGCTTTCTTGTTTCAACACACACCGGAGAAAAATCTTTCAGTTGCAGGATTTATGGTTATAAATGCAACAAAAAAAATGTCTTAGAGAACATTATTTTGTAACAAGAAAAGAAATCCTTCAACTGCAAATATAAAGTTGTTGTGGATACGTTTCAAGTTGCAAGATGTGTTAATATAAGTGTATTCAAACAGTACAACTTAAACAGCATTTATTAACACACACTGGAGAAAAGCATTTCAGCTGCATTTAATGTACGAGCTTGATCCGTAAAATAAGTTTCACGTGGCACTACAGTCCTGAAAAGCGCTGTTATGGTGGATCCCGTGGTACTGTAGTGTATATGGCGGACGAATATAGTTATGGATATAGTTTTCTAAATATAATAGATAATTGAGCTTATAGCCTCAGTTTGCTTAAGTTATATGTTAAGGCATATGTTATATACATATTTGTCAAACCAAAAAAGCTACAAGTCTACTAAATTTCCAAAGTACAAATTTGTTAAGCCACATAAGGGCATTTGTGGCTCAATTCCATTGACCCGATTTGTGAATTGATATCTATTATATGTATAGCAAGATTGTGCAATTGAATTTTAATTACATACTTCCTTGCTACCTATGTATTGTTTTTTAAATTTATTTTTATTGTTTTTCTTTGCTTTTAAATATTTTCTTACATGTTTATTGATAACATTCTTCTCTAACATTTGTTATTTTTTAATGTTGTATTTGAAATCTTGTTCTGTAAAACTATATTTCATTGAAAATAAATTAACTTTTAATCTGTGAAATATTCATTGTTAGGTATTACATGTATGTAAAATGGTTATATTTAATAAAAAATATATTTATTGTTTAAAAATTGTCTACATTTCTTTTAAAATATACAGTGGGACCTCGACATACGAGTTTAATTCGTTCCGCAACCTTGCTCGTATTTCAAATTACTTGTATCTCAAAGTGTCAGTAATCAGCTCCGATGCACGACCAGCTGCGAAATCTTCTGGGTGTTTCTTGCAAAGCCGTTTGCTCGTATTTCAAAGCAAAAAATCGCTCGCTCAAAAACTATCAAAAAATGTAAAAAGACTTGTATGTTGAGGGACTCGTATGTTGAGGGACTCGTATGTTGAGGGACTCGTATGTCAAGGTATCACTGTACATATTTTTTAACAGTATAACAAAATAATGCAAGAAAAAAATGTTTTAAGCCCAATTCACATAAATACGTATATATTTTTTCGCTTTGAATCTGACAGAAATACTTTTTTTTTAATTTGTATTATAAATCTATTTATACACATTTTTTGGTTTTTGCTTTCTTTCGTCTAAATAAATCTTTTATAAGAAAAAAAATAACGGTAAAATTAAAAAATAAGCATCTTTCGAACTTGTTTAAAAATAATTTATTAGTAAAAAAATATTATTTTAATAATTTAATTTTAATCAAAATAATGTATAAAAATACAGTTTATAAAAGTTTATAGAGTGTATAATAATTTATAATTATAAACTTAACTAAAAAAATATTTAAATTGCCCCCCTTTCCAAAATAATTCAAACTAAAATTCTCTCAAGCATTAGACGTCAATTAATCGACTCTTGTCATCGCCGGCTCTGAAAATGAGAGACTCCAGCTCTGGCAACAAGTCGCATCAGAGGATTTCATTGCTCCAAAGGAAGGCCTCCCAACTGGTAAGAACCTTGACTGGCGGACCTGGAAATCCCTGAACAGATTAAGAGCCGGAGTTGGTAGAACAAAGGACAACCTCGAGCGTTGAGGAATGCTTCGGCAGGGAGAGTCACTATTGTGTGACTGTGGTGACCTGCAGACCGCCTCACACCGAAGATCCTGCTCCATGTGCCCAACAAGCTGCGCATCTTAGGACCTTATGCTGGGCAACACACGAACTATCGATGTTGCCGGATACTGGGCAGAAATAATTTGACGTCGCTGACACGAAGAAAAAGATCGACTGTAATTTATAAAAAATCCATCATTGATATTTATATACTGCAACATTTCGCTATTGCAAAAAAGCTATATTTTACGCATGCGAAATAAATTTCTTTGTTTACATAGTATTGATCCAAAACAATCTCAATAAAAATACTATTAATTATAACGTTAACTTACAAGCATTAAAATAACGTATTTAAATATTGTCATAATAAAATTTTACGTAAAAAAACGTTAACTGGCTTTTCTGAGATTGAAACGATTGATCTTTGTAGTTGCTCCGTTGAGATCTTTTCGCCTCTATTTGACCTGCCATTTTGGATCATATCAAAGCCTCGCATTCAGTTCCAGACTGACTCTGTGTACAGATCGACGTTGTTCCGAGTGCATCCGCGTAGTTCACTTGTTAAGGTAATAATATTATTCTTTTTTTCAAATAAAATATTCAAATTGTTCCACAAATAACACGCAGCACAACAAAACGATTAGTTCTCCTTTGGATGACAGAATTGACTCAAAGTCTCACGGATGAGACTTCTAGAATAAAATTGTTTTCACAACAAAAGAAAATATAATTCAATTACGTATTTACACATGTATTTTTTCAATTTAGTATAAATTGCCATCGATGTCTTCATTAACAAAGAATTAATACTCATAAAATCTTGTCTACTGATGTGCGATATTTGAAAAACGTTCGAAATTCTTTCCACGTATCGATGTATGCATATAATAATACACGAGTATGTTATGTTTTTTTTTATTATTATTTTTAGCATATGCTTCTTGTCTAAAATCTCTACTACGTAATAAATAAAAATGTATTTTTATCTAATCACGTAAATATATTTTAATTTGTTCGGTAATGCGACGCAGACATTTTTTCTATAGAATGAACGGCTAGAAAAAAAAACGCAATACAATATGTTTAGAAATTCCGTCTTTTAATATCAAGTTATGCATTTTTTTTTCAATAATTGACGAATCGTAATATTCTATAATTATTATTATTATGGGTATTCATAATAAATTAATTGTATTAATTGCTATTTTAAAACTGCTAATAACTAATTACCGCAGGTATAGCTCATAGCCAAAGATCGTGGGTTCGATACCTGACGGTGATTTATAAAAAAATTGATTTATAATCGATTTCTGAGCTCTAAAATACCCCCGGTCGTCGTGAATTTGATCCCTCATCCGTAAAATGCCAGTCATAGCCTATTAATTAAAACTGGTTGCAGACGAAAGTCGTCCCGTGAAGACCACCACCCATTCATAGTAAATTCCTGTAATAATAAAGGATGACGCGTGAATCTCGGGCTGTAGTCTATGACGTTGGCGGATGAACACTCTACATGCAGCGCTTAGCCATATGCACCAGAGTAAGCGTCATAGAATTCAACAGATGAGAATTCAGAATTACTATCACCATATGTCGGTATTCTCCTGTACGTGCTTACATAAAAAAATTAAAAATTTCTACCACGATTTATTTAAATAATTTTATTACATTGTTACAGATTAAGATGCGTATTAATTGTATTTAAATTACTGCTGGAATGTGTGATAATTACGTGGCTGGCGATTTTTTTTTGACAAATGATATTTATATATTTTTTATTGGCTATTATTTAACTACATCCCATCACGCGACATTGGTTCCAAAAAGTGAATCAGCCTGTATCCGTCCACTGTTGAACGTAAGCCTCCCGCATGAGTCTCCATCCTCTTCGATCCTCCGCCTTCCGCATCCTGGTCACTGCCGCTGTTCTTCTTATGTCGTCAGTCCATCTTGCAGGGGGTCGGCCAATGCTTCGTCTGCTAGTTCTTGGGAAACTTATTTTCATTTAATTCAATGAATCGGTTCCGATTGAAATATCGCCTAAAAAGGTACCAAGTAAATCGTGTAAAACAGTAATGATGCCTCTCAAAAATCGCGTAAAAAAGAGTCGCATAGAAAAAGGGCTGGTTATTATAGCTTTCTGAATTCGATTAGTCATATCTGTAAAGCCGTTGTTGGCCTGCATCTTCTTCGTAACATCAATCCGGTGGATTGGTTTGCAGCAACATAATCTTGCACCTCGAACTCCACACCTCTCGGTCCTCCGCAACCCTCTTCAGCTCAGCATAAGAGCTTCAACTCATGTCCTCGAACACTTGCTGCAAACACTCCCGCCTAGGGCGCCCTCTACAGTTTCTACTCTCAACCATCCCTTCCACAATGTCGTGAAGAAGACCATCGTGGCGCATGATGTGACCGATCGCCTCTCTGAGATGGTTCTTACTAGGCGCATCTCTTCCTTGATTATCCTGAGAAGCTCATTGTTCGTGACGTGGTCTCTCCAGGAAATTCCGAAAATTCTTCTGTACGACCACATCTCAAAGGTCTCTAGTCAAAGCATTGATAATCAAAAAAAAACAATTCAAAACAAGTGGAAAAAATAATTATTCAACTGTGAAAATATAAACAAATAATGGAGGGTTTAGGTTTTCACAAATTAATTGCCTGCTCAATAAATTCTATTGCATTAAAATGATTTGCCGGCGGTCATAGCTCAATGGTAAAAGCGTTTGCTTTGCAAGCCAAAGGTCGTGGGTTCGATCCTCGACGGAGATTAAAAAAAAAATGAAACGATTTTTAATCGATATTTGAGCTCTAAAATATTATAAAGGTTGGCGTGAATTTGATCCATCACCCGTAAAATGACAGTCATAGCCTATTAATTAAAATTGGTGGTGGACGAAATCGTCCCGTGAAGACCACACATTCATAGTAAATTCATGTAATAATGCGTGAATCTCGGGCTGTTGTCTATGACACACACATGCAGCGTTAAGCCATATACACCACGGTAAGCGTCATAGAATTCAATATATGAGACTTCAGAATTACTATCACCATCTGTCGGTATTCTTCTGTATGTGCTTATATAAAAAAATAAATAATTACAAAACAGATATGCCTCCCTCTAAAATCTACCGCCTGGGGTAGATTTTAGCCCTCCCATGCTCCCTAATAAAGCTCTTCTATCGATGGTTGTACAGCTAACCAATAATCAATATTTACGTCTGCTGACATGCGCCCATTGCATGATGATGTACTATTAGATGTATGTGCGTATGTGTACTAGCTCTGCCCGGGATATGCATCTCTAAGTACCTGTCTGATGTACCAACTGTAAATATCAAGCTTTAAGTATCTGTAGGTATATATATACCAATCTGAAGCCTTAACCCAGTTTTTCCGAACATTTTTTAAATGTAAGAAAAGGAAAATAAAAGTCGTGGACTACTAATATTGTAATTAATTAAACAAAATATTCGATTTCAATTCAATTTTCATTTTCTTTATTTATTTCTTTCAGAAACATTACAAATTTTATTTAATACGATCCTGGAATAAAACAATACAAGATAAACATATTGTGGCTTTTGGGCTTAAGCCGTGTGTGGTGAATTTCTTCTATCCAATATTTCGATCGCCCTTGCAGGGGTCTTCTTCAGGGTTGATGACTTTGTCATCAACAAAATCATCAACAAAGACAAAGACAAAGCAATGGCTGTCGAAATATTGGATATAAGAAATTCACCACACACGGCTAAACCCAAAGACCACATCTCAAAGGCCTCTAGTATTTTTTTATCACTTTCAGATAAGCACCATGTCTCACAGCCGTACATTAAGATGCTCCAAACAAATGTTTTGGCAAATTGCTTGCGGAGCCTTATTATTATATTCTTTGACTCAAGATTTTATGCTTTTTTGTGGATTTATTGAAAAATATTTTTATATCGCGAAATTGTCATAATGCGTACAACACAGCGGAAAGTCTTTGTCGCCACTGGATTCCGGACCACTGGTTGAGGAACACTGCTTTAACCTATTACGTATTGATATCAGCTTGATATATCTCTTTTAGGCCGATGCCGAAAAGCCTCGAAAAACGATCTTTTGTCTCTTACTTTTGTTCGCTCGCCTGACATCCACATCCGATACGGTTTGAAACTAAATGAGTATAATCTGTCATTAAAAGCGCCTTGCCCAGTCATTAGTTGGGTAGACCAGTGATCAGGGCTTATCCATTTAGTAGTAAGTCTGAAGTACCTGTTAAACGGACAAAGTCTGGACTGGACTTTACCCGCCTTACACCCGCATCACACCGGAGGTCAGTTATCAATTGATAAGTCCAGTAGGAGTGCCCCTCTGAACAATTGTGGCCACTGCACAAGTGAAAGAGATTAGAATCGCCTCATGGGTTGTAAAGAGATGGAGATAGAAGATAGATTCTCTCACCGAAAATACGAGCAAAGATTGTAAATGCGTGGAAAAAAAAGAATAATAAATACTATTCATTGGTTGATAATTTTTTATGCTATTTGTTTTTAGTGTTCAGTCATGAGCTCCAACGAGGGAGGCCGGGCAAGGGGGCGCGCTAGGGGGAGAGCTCGCGGTCAAGCGGATATGAGCGGTGCAAGTCGACCCGGAGGTGCCCTTTCGGGAGGTCAATCTGGGTGACCCGGGGCACCACAGCAGGGTCAGTTCCAACAGCACGGGGGTCCCCGGGAACCTGCCACCAGTCCAACGGCGCATTGCTCACAGCAGACAAGATACAAGCAGGACGCTGCTTCAGATAAGAAAACGAGCGAAAATGCAAAGAAGGCTGCAGGTAAATTCTATTATTAATATTATTCTATGGTAACTTCTTAGGTTTTGACGGCCAGATTTGGAGATACAGAAGAATACCGACAGACGTGATAGTAATTCGGAAGTTTCCATCTGTGGAATTCTATGACGCCCACCATTGTGTATATGGCTAAACGCTGCATTTAGAGTTTTGATCCGCCAACGTCATAGACTATAGCCCGAGATTCGCGCATCATCCTTTATTATTACAGGAATTCACTATGAATGGGTGGTCTTCACGGGACGACTTTCGTCTACCACCAATTTTAATTAATAGGCTATGACTGGCATTTTACGGGTGATGGATCGAATTCACACCAACCGGGGGTATTTTAGAGCTCAAAAATAGTAGTGGCGTGTCCTGACGTTCCAGGTTCTGGAGACTGACTGGTGTTAGCCCTCATGCTTAGTGGCGTGTCCATATATTGACATATTTAGTGTAATATTGCTTCAGATTCAGTGCTGGTGGACGGATACGTAATGTCGGACGTTTGATTTTGTGACAATAATTCCGTGTTATTTGTGTGTCAACCATGATATACATATAACATGGTTTTTGCTGTCAAAAATCCTAACTATTTGGATACGTATTCCGACACATGTGTTAATACATTTACATCATCACACTTACGTTTAATAATTCAGTAATGAATTAAAATTGTATATTTTGTAATGTCACTGAAGGAAAAGAAATAAAAAAATGTAAATATAAAATTGTATATATATATAGTGTTGCCACAATGTCTTAAATGTCAGTATAAGCATTATTTGATTTTTTTTTATTGTTTTGGCGTAGTTATTAGAACCACCGAGATATCTCGTATCTGACGTAACGAACCTGAACCGTTTGACGAGATATCTCGTTTCTGGCAGTGATTGGGTTAAATATTAAGGGACGTGCTGAATTTTCTTTATTAAAGTGTAAACGTGTTAAGTTTTAAAGTCCTACGATGTAAGTGGTGGAGTACCGAAGTAACTGAAGAGTGGCATTATTTGATATCGGAATGTTTTGGTTGTTTTAGCAGAGCACGGCAGTAAAGGACAGGCAGCGGGAAGTCGTGGTTCACGTCGAGGCAGCAACAGGATGCCCAACGAAATTACGTACATCAAAACCAAGCCGGATAATCTTACGTCTAAGAAAGGTAAGTCAAAAGTGTAGACGTAAAACTTAAAAAGAGTAATGATTTTATTAAATAGATAAATATTTCGTTACTTGTTTTCACATCGATCACACTGAGCACTGTTACTTAGCTGGAAGACCGCAGTTTCGCTCACAATGAAGGCTTCATTAGTTTTTACGTGTATAGACATACATATACGAGTATTAGCAGTCATGTTTTTGTTTACAACAATGTTTATTTCATGAATTACATACATATAAAACACTGATATGACAAGGCTTGATACGAGAGAGCGCGGATAAGGCAGTTTGCCATACTGCTGTTGGTTAAGAGGCGAAGGTGAACATGGTTGGGACACATACTCAAAATGCAACAGGAAAACATAAATTACGGTCGCATTTTCTTCAAGCTCACGCCGTCCTGAAAAAACGTCAGGAACTGTACATAGAATGTACTGGCGTGAGGCAGAGCTGCCATGGAATGAGAAGAATACTTTAGTCGCTGATAAAGCTTTGTGGCGGCAGTTTGTGAGAGCCATTTGCTTCAGTTAACCCTTTCGCATCGGCTGTAGGCATATTTTTATTTTTTTAAATTTTTTAATCAAATATAATAGGATACATTTAAGATTTTATTGACAGTATTACATTCATTTTTTTTTTATTGTTTTTTTTTGGAAATTCGCTTTCCACGCCACTTAAAGGTAGATCTTGTGTGTGGCGTGGGATTCATCTTTGATTTAAGTGTTGCATAATTTATATTATTATTTTTTCATATTTTTTACATAATAACATATTTTTTTTAGAATATAAAATAATATCATTAAAATTTATAAATTTTTTATAGTCGAAGTGACAATTTCAGCATCATTTAGATATATATTTCGATTCTTTAATAGCCTCGACCCATCTAAGTCTCAATTTCCACCAGACACCTTTTAATGAACTTAATATAATCAATACCTTTTTAACAATATAAATATTTTATACAATTTATATAAATTCTATACTTATTATGCTTGGATCATATACATACAACTACTACTTAGTACCTAGCTTGAATCATATACATATGCCGTCATAAGATTCCGCGAACGTTGACATCGGTTGAAGAGAAGATTTTAAAGATCATCAGTGAATAATATGCACGAGGAGTGGGTAACACAATCAACAATATCATTGAAGAACGCCAGAAATAAAATGGGACCTAAAACAGAGCCTTGAGGTACTCCAGAATATGCAGAGAATGGGAGAGATTCATATCCACCATAGTCTACGAATTGTTTACGCTAGGAAAAGTGATATATCGGGTAAGATTCCCTTACCGTTGACATCGGCAGTCGTGATATATCGTTTTGCTACTTTCCGAGAATAGTTTTTTGTGCATCATCTGATAGCTAAAGGATACATGAAAATAGACATTTATGCTTCAAATACTAGTTTTATAATTGACAGTATAATTTGTATTCAAACCGAGCCGTAATAAAAGGGTTAAGGGAGCTGACATGGTGTTGAAGGCTAATAGATGCTTTTTAAATAAAATGATTTTTTAAGATGCTTATTCTTTTTTTTAAGGAACGACTGGAACACCTATAAACCTATTGGCGAATTATTTTAAGTTACTCACTAGGCCCAGCTGGTGCCTATATCAGTACCGGGTAGACATTCATCCAGAGGAAAACTCTACACATGCCAAACAACGCTTAGTCTATGATCAAAAAAAGACTATTGGGGGGTAAGTTAACCTGCAATCAATGGAACACAGGCTTAAGATTTCTTTACTTAGTCTTTTCTATCGTTATCACCACGGTCGCTGCTCCTCGGAACTTAAAAAACTAATTCTTCCTGTACCCATCCACATCCGACAAACTCGTCTTAAACTTGCCGAACATCCTTACACGGTTAATGTGTGTAGACCAAGAACTGGCAGTTTCCAAAGTTCCTTCCTTAATGCCACCGGTAATCTATGGAATGCTCTTCCAGCGTCGGTGTTTCGTCCTTCCTACAATCTGGATCTCTTCAAGAAACAGATAAATATACACTTGCAATCTCCCTAACCCACACGCAAACACGAACACAACACACGTTTCCCGAATGCAGCGTCCAGTCTCCCTGGCTGAGGGTCATAGAGTGCACTGGTCTTAACCAGATGTGCTCTCCTTCATGCGATTACATAAAAAATTACAGTAAAAATCTGAATATTTGATATATTCCACAGAAGGATAACCTAATTCAGATATAAGATCAGAAAAACACTTTGGCTGGAGTCTTCTGCTTTGTGAGATTCGAAACTTACTGGTATTTTTATTTAAAAATTGTATTAACAACAGAAGAAAATACTACAAGTCTCCAGGATTGTTATTGGATCGCGTGGTGGCAGAATGAGGAGCAGATGCACAACACACAGCCTTTTTTTATTAGAAGCCCATGTATTTAATTAAACTTCAACAAACCACAATACGACACTCATCGCGGTCGGGGGACAACTACTGGCCACTAAGCGCTCGTAGTGGGCGAGAGCCCAGCGCCGCAAATTGCGATCTACAGAATTAATGGCGCTCCAATCACAAACAGCCGTTTAAAATACTAACGTCACAAATACCCGCGGTCGCACTTGTCAAAATACCAATACGGTGAGACATGCATGTCCGACAAGCGAACGAAAATAAGAGACGAAAGATTGTATATCGAGGTTACCGGCACCAGTCTGCAAGGGCTATATCAGCCCGTGTGCGCGACAGTCTCCGCCCGACCGCTACCCACGATACAACATGCTACGGTCGGGCGGGGAAACCAAAGTCTTATGTTGGAAATAAACGCGAATTGTGCTTCTAAACAAGTTCTTTGCTTTGCGACCTGCTCCTGCGTCCTTCCTCCACGCTTTCCGATGACGACCTGTTGTTGCCTTTTTAAAGATCGCTTAATTTTTATATCCACAGAAAATGATTTGAAATTGCTTTTTTGTTTTCAAATAAGTAAATACTTTTTTCCTTGTGTTTTTTTTAGAACTGTTTATTCAGTAATTTACTTAACCAAAAAAAAACAATAATGTTTATTAGTAATTAAATATACACACATACAATTCTACTTCAAATTTTTACGCATCAATTCATTCAGAAAAAATATCGGCAGACGCGGGATTCGAACCTCGAATAATGTATATATATTTTTTATAATTACATTTTTTTCTGACGACATGTTATGACTTCATCGAGAAGCGAGTACTTTAATAGTTTGTAACATTTCAGTTATCTGTTTGATGGAACAGTCCTGTACACACCATGCCGATTGATATCTGATCCATTTGTACTGAACGCAAGGAATGCCGAAGGTCGGAACAGACGCATCACCATGAAGGTAAATAGTAATGAGGTAACTTCTTAGGTTTTCACGTCCAGATTGACATTTACTTTAGACTAACTGCTAAATGGATAAGCCCTGATCACTGGTCTACTCAACTAATGACTGGGCACGGCGCTTTTAATGACAGATTATACTCATTTAATTTAGTTTCAAACCCTAGTTGCCCATGTGGCGCTCCCCTTCCAGACCTCAGAGCACATTCTCTGGGACTGACAGTTCCTCTCGTAAGAAAAAGGAGTCCTTTTTGATGCAGTTCGAGGGAATCACCTCGGCCCTATCGGGCATGCAGACTTTGTGGCCACTAAAAAAAATTTCCACGCATTTACAATCTTTGCTCGTATTTTCGGTGAGAGTATCTATCTTTTCCATCTCTTTACAACCCATGAATGCGATTCTAATCTCTTTCACGGGTTCTTTCTTTTAGCATGTCTGTGCATTGGCCACAATTGTTCAGAGGGGACTCCCACTGGACTTATCAGTTGCTAACTGATCATAATCTGAATGAGCGCGTCATCAAGGATACTTAACTGTCTTCCGGTGTGATGCGGGTGTGGGTCGGGCAAAGTCCAGTGTTGGTGTCTTTTTTGTTTCTTTCGCTGGGAATATTTCTAAATGTTTCATGATTAACATTTATTTTACAGCTTGTAGGAGACGTAGCACCTGGAGACCACCACTACATACAAGTCTTCAACATACTCTTGCGCAAATGTTACTCGGCGATTAAGCTCAAGTTGATTGGAAGGGACTATTTTGATCCAGTAGGCAGGGTATGTATCAAAAATATGTTTTTTTATTCATTTTGACATCCCCCATCTTTAAAAAGACGACAACAGGTTGCGGGATCGTCATCGGGGCGCGCGGAGAAAGGATGCAAAGCAAAGAACTTGCTTAGAAGCACAATTCGCGTTTTAAAGTCGGTCTCGCTTCCAAAAAACTAGGTGCATTATATAGATCACCTCGATATTTCAACGATAAACAACATCTTCTTCTATATAAAGGACAAATACGACCTATCCTTGAATACGGCAGTCACCTTTGGATTGGAGCCCCAAAATACCTTCTAAACTTAATTGACTCAGTTCAAAGAAGAGCAATGTGTTTGATAAACAATGACACTCTTACGTCCAACCTACAAACAATGGAACACAGACGTAAGATTGGTTCACTTAGTATTTTCTACCGTTATTACCACGGTCGCTGCTCTTCGGAATTTAAGGAATTAATTCCTCCTGCACCCACCCACAACCGACAAACTTATCTTACACTTGCCGAATACACGGTTAATGTGTATCTACCAAGAACTAGCAGTTTTTAAAGTTCCTTTTTTAATACCACCGGTAAGCTTTGGAATGCTCTTCCAGCGTGTGTGTTTCCTCCTCCCTACAATCTGAATCTCTTCAAGAAACATATAAATATACACTTGAAATCTCCCCAACCCACACACAAACATGAAAACAACACACGTTTCCCGCATGCAGCGTTCAGCCTCCCTGGCTGAGCGACATAGAGTGCACTGGTCTTTACCTCCTGCACGCGATTACATAAAAAAATACTATTTTTCGTAAATAAATAAATAAATGTAAAACGTACTCTAGATTTACGCTCAATACGTTCCACGCCACGTAGGTCACCGGTGACCTACGGTGTTGTTGAAAAGGGCGCTTTGTACGCCAGCGGTTACATTTCAATGTAATTTTAACATTGAATGTGACCTATATGGCGCCTCTGAGTCGAATGCATTAAAACATTACGTGGCGTTAAACGTGTTAACTCATTATTTGAGACTTTTACTTATTTTCACTTTATTTGTAAAGTGTCGTGCCCCATGCCTTACCTTAGATGCAGGTGGGGCAAAGATTGACTGCTTATTGAAATATTTATATATGATTGTGTGATTTTCAGATGGACATAAAGGAGTTCAATCTAGAAATCTGGCCCGGGTACAAAACTACAATTGCCCAACACGAAGACGACATTCTCATGGTGGCGGAGATCACCCACAAGGTTATGAGAATGGACACCGCTCTTACGCTCCTGAACAACCATCGGAAAAAAGATCCAAAGATACTCATGCGAGAGTTCACATCCGAGATGGCCGGTATGCACTTTTATTTATTTTATATCCGTTTCATATCTGGAACATATGGTCATATCCTCCTCTCTTATTTGATGTCGATTTACTGGATGACAGGATGCAGGGTCAGGTTCACAATACAAAGAACTTGTTTTCGTTTCGCATATTATCACGGTTTATTTGTCTTAAGCGTCGCCCGTTATAGTGAACGCCCTTAGGCGCGCGCGTCATAACGGTCGCTAATCAGACTACAACTGTCAACTGAACAATGCGAACTGTGCGACTTAGTTCTATTTTATACACAGCGCGGTCTACCATGACCATTGCTTCCACCTTATGACTTGAAAATTTTAGACATATCTATAGTATTGATAGATTTTGATATCGGCTTGATATAGCTCCTTTAGGCTGAGGCCGTAAAGGCTCGAAAAACGATCTTTTGTCTCTTATTTTTATTCGCTCGCCTGACATGCACATCTTATAATGTTTGTCTTAATTTTATATATAATAAACTGCGTTTCCATGCGCCATTTTATTTGTTATAACAGTTGCTCCATTTCATGTTGGTGCAACTGTCATCCTTAATTTGCCTTTTTGCCCCGACTGTCTTGGCCGCGCTAGATGTCAGAGTGCTGCGCCAGTTGGCAACTCGCTCGCGACCATATCGGTTGGACGAAAAAGCAAGTGCTTAGAAAAATAAACGCGAGTTGTGGACCAAAAACAAGTTCTTTGTATTGTCAATCTGCTCCTGCATCCTGCCACCCAGTAATTCGATAACCAACTTAGAGAGGAGGATATGATTGGAAAACATTGTTTTTTTCAGGACAAGTTGTGTTGACGGACTACAACGATAAAACATATCGCATAGACGACATTGATTGGCAAGTTACCCCCACCAGCACCTTTGATATGAAAGGAGAGAAAGTGACCTACATTGAGTACTATAAAAAGGTATGTATACTCTAAAAAAGCACTGAATAAACTATATATAATGGAATCCGGGCTTATAATCATTAGCCTATATCCGTCCACTGTCGAACGTTAACCTTCCGCGTGAGTCTCCATCCTCTTAGATCCTGTGCCTTCCGCATCAAGGCCACTCGCGCTATTTTTCTTGTGTCGTCACTCTATATTGTAGGGTGTCGGCCAACGCTTCGTTTGCCAGTTCTTGGGCGCCACTCGTCTTATCTTAGACATATATGTCCTCCACATTGCCACTTGAGTGTGCCTATTCTTTGGGTAGCCTCCACTACTTGAGTACTTCTGCGTATATCCTCGTTTTGGATGATATATTTTAGCGACACTCCTAGCTTGAATATATCCATAACACACAGGGTGACCTTTATTTTATGGATAAGACTTGCTAGAATCCATTTCCGAACCTTACCATTTCCTTATCCATTCCCATGTATTTCGTGGTTAACAACGTGTTACCAAAGAAGGCAATTCGAGACTAACTTCGCAGTCTTAGACTGAGGTTTATTTGACATCTAACTGATGCTTCTAGAATCACGGGAAGGCCTTCAGCCACTCTCTAACAAGTAGATTTTTACGTGATTTTTACGTAACGGGTCCCCATCTGGGACAGGGAGGGTTTTCACCAAGCGGGGCACAATAAATAATATGAAGCGTATGGTTTTAATTCCAGAAATACAATGTCACGATCCGTGACCGAAGCCAGCCGATGCTCGTGTCGCGTGCTAAAGCCCGGGACATTCGCTCGGGAATGTCAGAACTTATCTATCTTGTACCAGAGCTCTGCCGGATGACAGGACTCAGTGAGACCATGAGGTCCAACTTCCAGCTGATGAAAACCATGGCCGCGCACAGCCGCCTTGCGCCCAACGAACGCATACGAAAACTCCAAGAATTCAACAATAAACTGCTCACCAACCGTGAATGCGTTCAGGTAAATGAAGACGGCGCCATTTTGGTAGATTTTTGAATGTTGATATATTTCACGTAAGCAAGGCCCTAAATTTTGTTTGAAAATCGGTTTGTTGTCCCCGATAAATATGTCAGAACAAGGAGGCTCAGATTGTTCGATCTCCACAAAGAGTAACACTCGCCCGCCAGAGACTATGCCTCTTGAGAGAGGGATCAGATTGTTTAACCAAATCGCCTCGGATGTTGATATATTTCACATAAGGGAGGCCCAATTCAGACATGAACTCCGCGAGTTTCTTTTTAGACGAATGATTAGTTGGCGTCGTCAAAAAAAAAATGCGTGTTGCGTGACACAAACACAACACACGTTTCCCGCACGCAGCGTTCAGCCTCCCTGGCTCAGCGTCATAGAGTGCACTGGTCTTGACCGGCTGTGCTCTCCTGCATGAAATTACATAAAATAAACTACTTTCCGTAAATAAATAAATAAATGAAAACCGTATTCTAGATTTACACTTTACTAAAAGCCGGCGGGTGTAGCTCAATGGTCAAAGCGTTTGCTTTGGTCAAAGCGTTTGCTTTGCAAGCCAAAGGTCGTGGGTTCGATCCCCGACGGAGATTAAAAATAAAGCTTTTTAATCAATTTCTGAGCTCTAAAATACCCCCGGTTGGTGTGAATTTGATCCCTCACCTGTAAAATGCCAGTCATAGCCTATTAATTAAAATTGGTGGTAGACGAAAGTCGTCCCGTGAAGACCTCGCATTCATAGTAAATTCTTGTTATATTAAGGAAGATGCGTTAATCTCGGACTTTAGTCTATGACGTTGGCGGATCAACACTCCACATGCAGCGCTTAACCATATGCACTATGGTAAGCGTCATAGAATTCCACAGATGAGACTTTAGAATTACTATCACCATCTGTCGGTATTCTCCTGTATGTGCTTACATAAAAAAATTGTGGCCCATGTTACTTTACTCTTTTTTTCTTTATGACCTGCCTTACCTTGGGTGAAGGTGGGGTAAAAATTACTCATTTATTACAGGGAGCGGCAAAAAAAGTTGACGAAGAAGTTTAAATATATATATAATCGTGTCGGAAACAACAGGGTCAGATCCTGTCTGCCCAGAAGTGGGCGACGTCGATGGCGTTACTTCTGGCCATCATCAGGTCTTCCTGGGTGCAGCTATTCGAGCACAGCGCGCACTCCAGAAGGTGTGACAGGGTCTGCTCCACGCCGCAGTTACATTCAGTCGGTCCGCTGTAAAACTGCCAGGTTTTCATTTGTGTCTTCGTCTTGTAAACTCCGGTCCGAAGTATGTTAAGGGACCTCCACGGTTTTAAATGAAAACAACGACGAAACCCGTCAGCTTTTATTGCCGCTCCCTGTATTATTTAATTACGTAAAAAAATATATACAATACATTTTTATGTTACGATTTATTGACATTTCGATTATTCTCCAGGAGCTGAAAGAGTGGCAGCTATCTTTGGACAGAAATCTCGTAAAAGTGACCGGGCGTCAGTTGCCGCAAGAGACTATCGTACACGCAGGAAGTAAAAGCTCTCTCGCCGGAGAAAGCAACGACGGATGGACCCGCTCTCTGCGGAACAACAAAATGCTAACAGTGGGCAACGTGACCAGATGGGCCGTGTTCGTGCCGTCACGTTGCCGAAGAGACGCCGAGAGTTTCGTTCGAATGATAATGAACGCTAGCGAAGCGCTGGGACTGCGCCTTCCGACTCCAGAATACTTTGAAATAATCAACGACAGCACTCAATTATATTGCCAAAAGATTGATACTGTTTTAAGCGGTTATAACCCTTCCATTGTGCTGTGCGTGGTGAGCAACGACCGCTGCGATCGATACGGGCAGATCAAAAAGAAATGCTGTATAGATCGACCGGTCCCTTCGCAAATTGTCACGGCAAGAACATTAACAAGTAAAAATGCTTTGGCTATCGCTTCGAAGATAGCTGTTCAGATGAATTGCAAGGTGGGAGGAGCACCGTGGGGTGTCGCGATTCCTTTGAAGACGGCTATGATCGTGGGTTACGACGTGTGCCACGACACGGATAACAAGGCTCGGAGTTATGGAGCAATGGTGGCTTCCATGAACAACAGTGTCAGCAGCTATTTTAGTTCTGTTTCGTGTCACGGCAGCGGAGAGGAGCTCTCCAATGAGTTCTGCCTGAGTCTGAAGAAATCTCTGATGAGATACAAAGAGATAAATAAGATATTGCCTTCTCATATTATCATCTACCGGGACGGAGTCGGCGAAGGGCAAATACCGTACGTGATAGCGCACGAGGTAATATATTACGTTTCTTTTAACTTCTTAGGTTTTCACGGCCAGATTTGATATTGTGGCTTTTGGATTGAGCCGTGTGTGGCGAACTTCCTTCATGGAGATATAAATCAATAGCGCTCATGAAAAATATGTAATCTGAATAAACCAACTCAAAACTAAATAAATTATCAATCCTGAAGAAGACCCCTGCAATGGCGCTCGAAATATTGGTTGAAGGAAGATCGCCACACACGGCTCAACCCAAAAGCCACAATATATTACGTTTTATGTTTAATTTATTTCATTGTATTAACATCCTCCTATCTAAATTAGTTATCGAATTGCGTGGTGGCAGGATGAAGGAGCAGATTTACAAAACAAAGAGACATTTTCTGAAGCACTTGAAGACATTGACTGGCTGCGCGCCGTGGTTGGTCACACCCACCGCTGTTAGTGGCGAGCTCTATAATTAATTTCAATTTCAATTTCAATTTTATTTTTTTCCTTGCAGAAACATTACAAATTTTATCAATTCAATGCATTTCTGAAGTACAATAATATAAATACAATAATATAATATAAAATAAAAATACAATAGGTAACATAAATGTGGTGATGTAAATTTATTGACACATTTAGTATCACTGATCTCACACTCAGAACTAGCGTCAGGAGACTCAAGATAAACAGTTTGACTTGTAACAACAAAAACCCTGTCATAAGTATATCATGATTGACTCACAAATAACAAGGCATTATTGTCACAAAACAAAACGTGTAACATTTCGCCTCCATAAACACCAGTACTGAATTTAAAGCAATATAACACTAAATATGTCAATATCTTCACTCAAGTTGGTTTCAACCACTGTTCACTGCGATTCTTTCGTCTTATGCGTATCCAGGGTTGAACTATGGTCCTTTCAGGCCACACTTGAGGCTCCATGAGAGACTCCAGCGAAGTCGCGATGACCCCGACTTTGAAAGAAGTTGACAGCGTCCGCCTGCTGACAATCTTCCTGATGGTCATCCAAGAAGGATTGAATGCAGCGGTCGCTGCCAAGAAGCTCTGCAAGTCCTCAGCCGATGTATCTGGGTGAAGGCCCTTGGCGTGAAGATACGCCATCTTCACTCCAGTAACGTTTTTTGAAGGAGCTGCAGAACCACGGATCATCAGACGTGCTGAATGTTGTTGCCTTTCCCCATGCGGAGAGGCGCGACTCAACTTAGAACGTTGAACTTCTCCGGAAAGATTGCTCGGGGGAGGGAGAGGACATCCACGGAGAAAGCACTCAGGTCCTCCAGTTCCTCGAACGATGATTCGTCCCGGCTTAGAACGGGAGTCCTTGGGAGCCTTGCTCGAAACAGCAGGGGCTCCTTCGATAGTATCTTCCGAGGAGTCCTCTTCGGTGGCCTCACTCGAAGCGGATTCTTTGACGGCAGGTTCGAGTCTCTGCTGTCACAGTTAAGCGACATCGACACAGGAATGTTGACAGCTTCAGCGTAGGTAGCTGGAATTGATTTGCACGCTCGAGGTAAGCGCCTTCTGCGGAAGTCGGCAGACTTGTCGGGTTGGGTGGAGGTCCACACCAACGGATGTCAGAGCATCATCCATCCCGCATCCAACAGCCTTTAAGAGCCTCTCCAGCAGCAAACGGTGATCGTCTAAGCGACGATTTATTTGCGCGATATCACAATCGCAACAGTTCGCCATCCTGTAGGTAGGATGACTAGACACGTCCGCCCGGTTTGAGTGTCGAGCGACGAATAATAACATCACTCCCGTGACTGAACTTGTCCAAAATGCCAATATGGCGACACATAAATGAACAAAAATCGAACAGAAATACGAGACGAAAGATTGTATATCGAGGTTTTCGGTACCAGTCAGCAAAGGCTATGTCATGCTGATGTCACTATGTTATTTATTTCTTTCAGAAACATTACAAATTTTATTCAATACGATCCTTAAATAAGATAATACCAAAAGAAACAATATATAAATATAGGTAATTAGTATTAAGTACTAAAGAAAAACAAAGCAATAAAGACAAGCTACGGAAAGTACCAATGCTTATCAAACAGAGGACTCCAATACATTACTTTTCCAAACATATCCGTGGAGAACTGAGCCTCCCTTGCGTGGAATATATTAACATCCAAATGATGTGGCTGAACAGTCTGATCTCTCTCTCCCAAGAGGCATAGCCTTCGGCAGGTTAGTGTAACTCTTAGGGAAAACAAACAATCTGTGCCTCCTTATCCTTATATCAATGTGATTCTGAAAAAGTCTTTGTTTTGCTGATCTTCTCCTCATCATGCCCCTTCACGCGAATGAATAACAGCCTTTCGAAAGAGAGGAGGATGTTAATTGAAATTGAATTGATTATTCTGTGATATTTTTCAGGTGGTTCGCACAAAAAAGGCATTAAATGAGATTTATGGTGAAGGTCGAACGTGGAAGCTTCTCTTCCAGATTGTGACCAAACGTCTCAACACGAGATTCTTCTTAGAGGATTCTCGTCAAAACCCCAAGTCCGGTACCATTGTCGATGACGTCGTGACAAGTGCCGAAAAGTGAGTACCGTTCATAAAAACAACACATGCGCACACCAGCGCGGGTTAGACAATTGAGAGGTTTGAGAGTTTCAGACATTTGGGCGTACAGGTCTCGCTTGGTGAAAACCCTCCCTGTCCAGTTTTGTGAGACCCATATTGGGACCTGTTACTGGACGCACGCAAAAAGCTACTTGTTAGAGAGTGGCTGAAGGTCTTCCCGTGATTCTAGGTGCATCAGTTAGATTCCGCGAGCTTAGAATTGCCTTCTTTGCCAACACTACAACCTAACCTAACCACGAAATACGTTGGAATGGATAAGGAAATGATAAGGTTGGGAAATGGATTCGGCAGAATGGCAGACATCAGTTAGGATACATTACTTGCGTCTGCACTCTTGCAGACGGATGCGTAGAAGCGCTCAAAAGCAGCGTAATTCCGTTTGTTAGCAGCGAAGTCCTGGTATCCTCTGGAGCTGATGCCGGCTGGACCACTTCAAAGAGCGCAATCCTCACAGAGTGGTGCAGCGGACAGTTCCACAGAACGTGAGGTGCGTCCTGCGGAGAGCTGCCGTCACATGGGCACTCTGCCTGGGATGTGGTTAATCAAACATTCTTGTAGTAATTATATAAATTTAAAAATTTGTAAGTTAAATATTGTAATTTTGTGTTTTAAGGTACGACTATTTCCTGATCTCCCAGGCAGTGCGCGACGGCACAGTGGCACCCACCAACTACAACGTCCTCTCGGACAACACGGGGCTCACCCCCGACCAGGTGCAGCGCCTGACCTACAAGTTGTGCCATCTCTATTACAACTTCTCTGGGCAGGTTCGCGTACCTGCGCCATGTCAGCTGGCACACAAGCTTGCCTTCCTCACTGGTCAGCATCTGCACAAGCAGCCAGATAACGCACTGTCTAATTACCTGTACTTCTTGTAAGAAAACATTCCAATAGTTCATGTGTGCCCCGGTGAGAGAATCTATCTATCTTCCATCTCTTTATAACTCGTGAATGCGATTCTTATCTCTTTCGCGGGTTCTTTCTTTCAGCACTTCTGTGCAGTGGCCACAATTGTTCAGAGGAGACTGGACTTTTGGTCGTAAATGCGAACTTCGACATGCGTTAGAAATGATATATATTTTTTACAAATTAAAACAAATATGTACATTTTTTTTATTATTGTGTTTTTATTGTGATATATTTACCTAAATAACTTCTTATTTATCAGAAGAGAGGCTTTTGTTAATTTCGATAAAATTAATATAGGTAGTGAACGTTTTAACAACGTTATATCGGACGGTTTTCAGCACAGGGCAATAAATGTGTCATAGGGATCTTCCTATAATGAATGTAGTTTGTATGGTTGTTGGTAACTGGTGTATAATTGTTGAATCCCCTTTTAGTTTTAATGGAATGAATCGAATGATATGCAATTAGTAAAAGATCGAATACAGGGAAAAATAGGCAATTATATTTACTGTTGTGTGATCACAAAAATATGTCTTAGTTTTAATAGCAGGTCTTAGTTTTATTTTGGCCGGCGTTCATAGCTCAATTTCCCGGCGTTCATAGCTCAATGGTCAAAGCGTTTGCTTTGCAAGCCGAAGGTTGTGGGTTCGATCCCCACGATGGAGATTAAAAAAAAAAGTATTTTTAATCGATTTATGAGCTCTAAAATACCCCGGTTGGTGTGAATTTAATCCCTCACCCGTAAAATGACAGTTATAGCCTATTAATTAAAATTGATGGTAGACGAAAGTCGTCCCGTGAAGACCACCCATTCATAGTAAATTCCTGTAATGATAAGGATGATGCGTGAATCTTCGGCAGTAGTTTATGACATTAGCGGATCAACACTCTACATGCAGCGTTTAGCCATGTGCACCCTCGGTAAGCGTCATAGAATTCCACAGATGAGACTTCAGCATCAGACCTCAACATCAACCTGCCAGGGACTATGCCTCTTGGGAGAGTGATCAGACTGTTCAACGATATCGCCTCGAATATTGATATATTCCACTTGAGAGAAGCCCAGTTTCGACATGAGCTCTATGAATTTATTTATTAAAGTAATTTCGTGGAGTCTTCTGCTTAGCGGGCTCCGAGACTTTTTAAATTATTGTATTATTTATAAATTGTTCTATTATATCCTGTTGTAGAATCACATTAAATATTTATATTTGTAATGTTTCTGGAAGAAATAAATAAATTTAATTGAAATGATCACTATCACCATCTGTCGGTATTCTCAAAAAATATATCGTACATTCTATTTTGAAAAAATCCTAACCTATATTTGTTGTGATAAAAAAAATATTCCATATACAGGTAGATTAAAGATAAATGTTGTCTTATCAATGTTGTGATATTATATGTAATTATAAAATAAGTACATACAATATTTGTGGTGTTCAAAAAACACATTTGTAGTCAATATACTCAAAGAGTGAAATCAAAGATTACGTGGTATTGCAAGACTTCTTCTTCCTCGTGTCAGCGACGTCAAATTATTTTTGACCAGTATCTGGCAACATCGATTATAGCAAAACGTATTTGTTTTATGTTATGTTTCGATTTCTAGGTTAAAAATTCGTACAGTATTACTTTTACAGAAATATTGATATTAAATGAAATATTTTATAAATCATCATCATCATCATCAGCCTCTATCCGTCCACTGTTGAACGCAAGCCTCCTGCATTAATCTCCATTCTCTTCGATCCTCTGCCTTCCGTGTTCAGGCCACTCCAGCTATTCTTCATATGGCGTCAGACCATCTTGCAGGGGATCAGCCAATGCTTCGTTTGCCAGTTGTTGGAATTTACTCCAATACTTTTCTTCCCTATCAACCATCGTCTCTTCGACATACATGTCACATTGCCACTTGAGTGTGCCTATTCGTTGGGTAGCATCCACTATTTGAGTTCTTCTGCGGATTTCCTCGTTTTGGATTATATATTTTAGCGACACTCCTCTCATGGATCTCTCCATAGCACGCTGGGTGACCTTTATTTTATGGGTAAGACTCGCTGTCAGATTCCACGTCTCTGCACCATAAGTTAATACAGGGAGGATGCATTGGTTAAACGCCTTGGATTTAAGACATTGCGGAAATTTCGCTTTAAAAATGTACTTTAGTTTTCCAAATGCTGCCCATCTCAGTTGTATAAGTCTATCGATTTCTTCTTATTCTTGGGCGCCACTCCAATACTTTTCTTCCCTATCGACCGTTGTCTGTTCGACAGATATGTCCTGCCCATTGCCACTTGAGTGTGCCTATTCGTTGTGTAGCATCCACTACTTGAGTTCTTCTGCAGATATCCTCGTCTTGGATTCTATCTTTTAGAGACAATCCGAACACTTCTATAAATAAATCATTCATAACTCGAAGGAGCAATGAGAAAAATACCATAACATTATTAAAAATAAAATCTAAAGTATTCAATTGACAGGTTGAAAATTATTGGAGTATGAATTATTTTTAAAATTAAGTTACAATAAGTTTTTTTGTGATTTTATAATATTTTTTATCATAGAATAAATATATTTTATGACATCTAATTCATAAGACAATTTCTATTTATATTTATGACACCTGGTGACTCCAGTTTATAAAATAAAACTGTCACAAGTGGATAAAATATGTTTTCAAAAAGGTTAAAAACCATATATCTAAATGTTAAAAATGTGTAAGAGTGTCTATATATGTATGTCATTAACCAAGTTCATGTATGTGTCAATAATTTTAATATATTAAATGTGATTTACTTAAGAGTATTAAAACATCAAATCAGTGCCGATTTTAGGGGGTGGCGAAGTGGGTTTTCCCCCCCAAGGGCGTCGAATAAGATAGGGGCGCTGAGGGCAACTAATCTTGCTTAATTTTTTAAATATAAGCAACATGGGGCTCCAGAAAAATAAATGCTCTAGGGCGCCGCAGGGTCTAAAGCCGGTACTGCATCAAATATAATGTATTTTGTATTGTTATTTTCTGTTGTATTTTTTTGATGAATAAATAATCAATGGAATGCTTAAATATAAAATTGTTTTATTAAAAACACCTTCAATATTGATTTTATGATTTATAGATACTGACATCCCCCGTCTTTAAAAATACGACAAGTCGCGGGTTCGTCACGTGGCCGCGAGGAGGAAGGATGCAGGAGCAGGTTAACAACACAAATAACTTGTTTTTGAAGCAGGATTCGCATTTATTTTGAAAAAAGACTTGATATCCCCGTCCGACCTTTACATGGCGTTTTAGCTGGCCGGTCGAACGGGGACTAACTGACGGCTGCCGAAACACTGTGACATGCAGCGCCGCCAAGTAATCACGGCAAAAAAACAAATTAAAGATGACAGTTGAACTAAAATGAAATGGAGCAACTGTCATAATAAATAAAATGGCGTATGCAAACGCCGTGTAATTTTATATATCATTAAAACTAACATTACTAGATGTGCATGTCAGGCGAGCGAACCTCAACCATCATTTATGTCGTTAAGAAGACCATCGTGGCGCATGATAGTAATATATATATATATTCAAGTTCAGATTTAAGAGCGATAACATAACTAGTGCCTATCTTCCTTTACCTTATAAAAATAAAGGTTTTAGCCTAATTTTCAAAAATTCTTCTTCAGCTCAGCATAAGCCAAAAATTCTTCCTGTAAGACCGCATCTCTAGAGCGCCCTCTGCAGTTTCTACCCTCAACCATCCCTTCAATGTCGTTAAGCACCATGATGTCGCCATCCATCTACATTTACAACTAGGTGCCTATCTTTTTAAAATATGAAATTTTAAAAATATATATAGGAATTTTGAATCTCAAATTAAAAAAAAAATTCAGATAAGAAATCACCATCCAAAACATTTACTATGAAGATGTATTAGAAAAATGAAATTTAAAAATATATATATTTTGAATTATTAAAAAAAATCGTTGAAATAAAACTCTTTATGAAAAATTACAACTGTTACAGCAATCGTGGCATATTTTAGAATAAACATTGCTTAGGTATTTTAGTTGTCCCGAGCGGGAAAATATATTTTCTTGTTTATAAGCGGTGCGTCTGGCAACTCTACCACTTTCGCATGAGTAGTTCACAGTGCGATGACGTTCGGCATAGTTGATGCGTGCCAGCCGAAAAGTATTTATTTATTTTGCATTTAACCAACAAAAGTAACAACAGGATGTGATAGAAACATTGCATTCGATAATTATAAATTTGGGAAGTGTTGTGATCGTACGAAAAATGTCTCCTATCCCGTTGTGTGAACGCGAATCCAATCGTACATTTTGCTCCAAATAAAAACTGAAAACATCAATTTGTACAAAATGTACATTTATTTCTGTTAAATACATTTGAATTCGTTCTTTAATAATTTAAAACATTAAACAAACACAATTTTGTTTGTTAGTATGAACAAATAAACAAAAAAGTGAGGTTATGCCGTGAAATTTTATTTGAAAAATTTCGAACAATTTTTTTTGTCGTATTCTTTTCGTTTTTGTACTTATTTAATTGAATTATAATGTGAGTTTGTGTTTATTATAATAAGATAATATGGTTCCCGTTTCGTTGGAGGGATGTGGCCCCATTTCGGAGGGGGCCGGGCCAAGAGGCAGCTCTATATCCCTGGCGATGCTGATAGACTTCATAGTCCAGAGGACATATCACGAACTGACTGTCTTGGCAGAGCTGTAAGTAAAACTATTTATAATATAAACTTAAATTCATTTCATTTTGAGCAACTTTGTGAACATTTTTTATTTTACGTTCTTGTAAAAACCTGTCTTTTTGTCATAGGATCCAACAAAATTATTGGCTTACGCTATAGTGTTCTAACGTATCAAGATATATGAAATCGACTTGAACTTTGTACAATCTAAACAATGATATAATTAATGGTTGTTTTTTTTCTAAATCATTGCTCATCGATATATTTACCAATTCATGAATAAAAACGCCTTTTTTCACAGCTTGTCTGCCAATTTTGACTGTAATAAAATTATAATAGTTTAATATAAATAATTATTTTGGGAAAATTAGATTCTGTTATGGTTTATATTGATGATAATTGAACCTAACCTAACACAAGTCAAAATTAATATTGATTAAAAACCATCTTAACTCATTCAGACGGAATAACAAGCCTGACTCGTGGTGTGTAACCGTGTCCAAAAGTAAAAACAACGAGTCAGACTTGTGGTAATTTTATTCGTTCCCTAAAAAAAAAATAATCTCTGGACCTAGCAGAAGCATTGCTAAAATATACAGAAAACCCATCACGGATCAAAAATTGTGGACATTTTGTGAGACATATCCCACCAACTAGCAAAAAATGCACCCTACAAAGGCTTGCAAAGTGTGTACAAAAAATTACATTAGGAATGAGACAACCTGTATATACCATACCGTTTTGGACTATTAAATTTTAATTTTTACCCCTTAAAGTGAAAGGGGTAGAAAAACAGGATAAGGCTTTTATGCCAACCCCTATTCGTCTTATAATATATTAAACTTTGTGTTTTCTTTATTTTTTAATTATTTATGTGTTAATGTTCCAAAATAGTTTAAGTTTTGTACGTGTATATTGCTATTAAACTCTAAAATAAAATAGTTTCACCTTTTTTTTGCACCTTTTCCCAAAAAAATAACTGCTGCTTCAAGTGCATCACCCACCATTCAAAACATAGTTTTGATTTGATTGACTTTGATACACTATCATTATTTCATATCTGCTCCTCTAACTGGAGCACATTTTTATCTCTTCATTAACAGAATATAGTATAGAAAGCTTCCTTGTCCATTCTATCACATCGACATTCCTCACAATGTCCAACCACCTACCCCCAGTAATATAGATACATTATATTGAAGTATTACCCTAAATTTTTATGAAAAAGCGACTTAAAGCATAGCCATGGCCGGTGATAGATTTCCAAGCTCCATAAATGCCCCCGGTTGATGTGAATATGAACCCTCACCTTTAAAATGCTAGTCATAGCCTATTGATTAAAATTGGTGCTAGACAAAAGTCATCTCGTGAACCCTTTCATATTATGAGTCTTTCTAAAATTGAATGAATGCATGCTTTAACCCTTTGGCTGCTATAGAGGTTTTTCTAAATTCAAGGGAAAAATGCTACATTGAAATAAGACGATCGTTGTTAGCAATCTTCGTCAATTTCAAAACAACGATATATCGTCGTTGTAGCAGTCAAAGGGTTAATGCCAGGCTGTAGTGTATGACATTGGTGAATCAATAATTTTAAAGCTTTTAGTGAGATGCAAAGATTTACAGTCTTGAAGAAGAATGGGGACGATGGTCAGGTTTTTTTAACCATATCCGTTCCACATTTGGAGCATATAGACACCTAATTGCCGTTTTTACAGTTCTGTAAGCTCACATTGTCTATACCTTGTCCCAGAACTCCTGTATACCCGGATGTCCACATGGGAACATATATGGTTTCTGGGAGCCTCCAGGTCAAGACCCAAGAAGTTGCACGGACTGCGGCTGTAGTACCAGAGAAATATTTTTGTGTTCAATGATCAGGGTTTATTTTAAAAAGAACGAATGATCAGTCTGACATTCTGTTTCTTGTCCTTAATGGGTGACTCAACCCTAACGGGGGCGGGGGCAGGTAATAAGGCTTAGATTTGATTAAATATTTAAAAAAGAAATAATTCTCGGTCGGGATTTGAACCGACAGCATCTGAATGATAAACAAATGCTCTTACCACTGGACTATGCCTTTCTAGTCAGTTAGTCATCGTAATCAATCGTCAATGACACTCTTACGTCTAACCTGCAATCAATGGAACACAGGCGTAAGATTGGTTCACTTAGTCTCTTCTACCGTTATTACCACGGTCGCTGCTCTTCGGAACTTAAAGAACTAATTCCTCCTGCAGCCATCCACAAACGACAAACTCGCCTAACACTTGCCGAACATCCATACACGGTTAATGTGTGTCGACCAAGAACTGGCTGCTTTAAAAGTCCCTTCTTCAATGCCACCGGTAAGCTTTGGAATGCTCTTCCAGCGTCTGTGTTTCCTCCTTCTTACAATCTGGATCTCTTCAAGAAACAGATAAATATACACTTGCAATCTCCCCAACCCACACACAAACACGAACACAACACACGTTTCCCGCATGCAGCGTCCAGCCTCCCTGGCTGAGCGTCATAGAGTGCACTGGTCTTGACCGGTTGTGCTCTACTGCAGTGCTCTGCAACCTTTTTTCACCTACGGCACACCAAAGTTCTTCCTTAAATTCCGTGGCACACCAAAGTTCTGTATAAAATTAAGGCGGCACACCGAAAGCCAATATAATAGATAATAATTTGATAAATTATATAATTTCATACATGTTTATTTCATGTGGGTCGTGTACATAGCATACTATGCAGTTGCCAGTCTACATAAATAAGTGATAAGCGCAGAAAGACCATTGTAAAGTTATTTAATTTAATATTGTCTAATTTGACCGCGGCACACCTGTATCAGCTCACGACACATTAGTGTGTCGGGGCACACCGGTTGCGGAGCTCTGCTCTACTGCATGCGTTTGTGCTATACTCATTTTTTTGTGCATATTAAACTTGGTTTGCCTTCAGGTTGCCGCGGAAGACCGACATGGAGCGTAAAGTTGAGATCTACAAGCTGTCGGCGCGCACTCGCCAGCTGTTTGTGCGGCTGCTGGCGCTGGTTAAGTGGGCCGGCTCAGCCTCCAAGGTGGACCGATCGGCTCACATCATGGCCTTCCTGGACAAACAGGCGCTGCTGTTCGTGGACACTGCAGACATGCTGGCGCGCATGGCCAGGGAGACTCTTGTTCATGCCAGGTACGATTCTTTAACACATCTTCTCCTTCGTGTCAGCGACCTCAAATCATTTTTGTCCAGCATCTAGCAACATCGATAGCTCGTGTATTTGCCCAGCATTAGGTCCTGAGATGTGCAGCTTGTTTGGCACATGGATCTTAGGTGTGAGGCGGTCTGCCGGTCTCCACAGTCGCACAATAGTGACTCCTTGAAGCATCCCCCACTGCTCGAGGTTGTCCTTTGTTCTACCGACTCCGGTTCTTGATCTGTTCAGGGATTTCCAGGTCCGCCAGTCAAGGTTCTTGCCAGGTTGCTCTCTCATTTTCAGGGCCGGATGTGAAATGTTATGTGGATCTCAGAAAGCTGCTTCGCGAATTCAGTCTGGATGTTGGGGGTATCTGATTATACAAGCAGTGGGACGGTTGGTTGATTACCTTATGCATTTCTTCGGCGCATATGACTGCGTCTTATGTTTGTTGGTGCGATACCAGCCAAGGGGTATAATAGTTTTGTATAGTTTTTAACACATGATAGCGCTCGATAACATCAATCTTACTCAATATATATAAAAATTGTTTTTCATGGATCCAGGGCTGAACGATGGTCTACTTTGGCCACACTTCAGGCTGCATGAAAGACCCCTTTGAGATGTGGTCGTACAGAAGAATTCTCTGAATTTCGTGGAGACACCACGTCACGAACAATGAGGTTCTCACCATAATCATGGAAGATAGGCACCTAATAAGAACCATCTCAGAGAGGCAATCGGTCACATCATGCGCCACAATGGTATTCTTCACGACATTGTGGAGGGGATGGTTGAGGGTAGAGACTGTAGAGGGCGCCTTAGATGGTAGTATTTGTAGCAAGTGTTCGAGGACATGAGTTGTAGGTCTTATGCTGAGCTGAAGAGGACTGCAGAGGATCTAGAGGAGTGGAGATCGAGATGCAAGGTTTTGTTGCTGCAAACCAATCCACCGGATTGATACTACTACTACGAAGAAGAGAGACTCCGGCGAAGTCATGATGACCTTGACTTTAAACAATGTAGACAGTGTCCGTTTGCTGACAATCCTCCTGATGGGCATCCAAGAAAGATGTACTTGGCGGGGCTGCGGAGAGCTGTCATGGGATGAGATAAAGACTATAGCAGCTAACACAGCTTTGTGGAGGCAGCTCATAACAACTGTTTAATGTATTTTGGAGAGCGGAAATAGTAATGAATGAATGAGACCAAAAATATTATGCCTTTATTTTGTATATTTTAGACTTCCGACGTTTCACATCCCAGCGGCCGTGGAAGTGCTCACGCAGGGCACCTATGCTCGCTTGCCGGCGTGCATCCGCGAGAAGCTGGTGCCCGCCGAGGGGCTCAGCGCGGCCGAGAAGAGAGCCACACTGCGCGCGCTCAATCACGTCATAAGGCAGCGCCTCGTATCGTGCGCCCTGCCCGACAACATGCGCACCTTCAAGGTAACGTCTATTATTCTTAACAGCATCGATGGCCTGCCCGTCTTCCTCGAGCTTTCTCTCAGTGACCTGTACAAGAAGATATTTGAAAATTGTGACTTTTGGGCTTAGACTTGTGTGGCAAATTTCATCTATCCAATATTTCGACCGCCATTGCAGGGGTCTTCTTCAGGGTTGATGACTTAGAACTAACAACTAAGTCATCAACTCTGAGGAAGATCCCTTCAATGGCGGTCGAAATATTGGATAGAAGAAATTCGCCAAACACGGCTAAACCCAAAAGCAACAAAATCAAATCTGGCCGTAAAAATCTAAGAAGTTATTTAAGATATTTAAAATTCTCGAATCTCAATAGTCTGAACTCCGCTGATAAGCGCCTGGTCTGAATTTCGACAAGTCACATATTTGTTCTCATTTATTTTGTATGTCTTTTTTTGCATACTTGAAAGGTATCTCTTGTACAGGGAGCAGCAAAAAAAGCTGACGGTTGGGATTCCAACCAGTGGCGAAGAATAATATTTCTTAACTGATACACAAACATGAAATGAGCATATTCGGGGTTCATTTTGGGTGGCCCCCATACCTGAAAAGATAAGGGAAAACCGCTTAAGATGGTATGGGCATGTGACACGGAGACATGAGGACCACATGGTGAAGAGAGCCCTCAACATACCCACGCTGAGAAGAAGACCTAGAAGACCAAAGGCATCCTGGACTGCAACTGTAGACAAGGATCTGAAATCTTTTGGCTCAACCGAGAATGCGGCGCAGGTCAGGCAGACATGGCGAATGTGCACAAGGAGAGCCGACCCCAGATGATGGGAAATGGCGTAGCTAAAGAAGAACTGATACACAAACAAATTCACAACAAACACCATCATATATGACACTCATTAGAAAAATAAATAGCAGATGTCAGGATTTGAACTACAATATTTTATTACAATATATACCAAGTCTTGGTCACTTAGTACTCTTATCAAGTCGAGAAAACAACACATTTCAAATGACCAAAAAGAAGGGTCCGCCATCTAACGTTTTTTTTTTCAACTAGTGCTTATTTCGTGAATGGTAACACTTAGCTCATGTCTGATTTGACAGATAATTAGTTTTATCCTTCCGCTGAACGAATATGGTTGTGTATACGCTTGAACAACGCTGGGAAATATTGCGACATTACTTTGAAAATCATGGTAATGTTGCAGAATGTGTGCGAAAATTGCGTACGGATTTTGGAAGAAGAGAATCACCGTCAGCTCGGAATGTTCGTTATCTTGTGAAAAAAGTGAAAGAAACTGGCATCCTCATCGATAAACCAAAGCGTGAAAAGCCAAAAACAGTGTGTACACCCGAGAATATTGCTGCTGTGGCAGAAAGTGTGCGTGAAGCGCCATCAATACTTCCATGCGGCGCTGCCATGTTGAACGAATTTTTGTTCACAAAAATTGAAGAGGAGGATATTGGCAACATTTGGTTTCAACAGGACGGCGCTACGTGCCACACAGCCAAAGCTACACTCGATGTTTTGCGCCCTGTTTTAAAAAAAAAAGTTATTTAGCGGACCCTTTATATTTTTTTAAATTGTCTATATTATAAACTGCATGTAAAATGATTTTTGCTATGTTCAATAATTTAATTTATTCACCAGTATTTTTTTTTTAACTAAAACTATATTTATTTAGTGTATTCTCTGGTAGCTGGTTGTTCGTCCGGGGTAAACGTTACAGTTGTTGATGTGTTGCTATTCTTCCAGGTGGAGAATGGGCGGGTGACTTTCCAAGTGGGGCAGGAGTTCAGCGTGTCGCTCACCGTGATGGGCGACTCTCCCAGCTTGCCCTGGAGACTGCTGGACGTGGCCATCCTGGTGCAGGACCTGGAGATAGGAGGTAAGGACACTTATAATCAATCTCCTTTCCAGGCAAATGAACAAGAATTACATCTAGTGGCGTGGCTTTTTTTATATTCATCCCCAGAGCTGCTTCATGAATATGTTTTGATAAGTTCTTTGAGGAGTTTTAACCTGTCCAAGAGTATGACCTTACATTTACATCCATACAAAACTTTCCTTAAAGGAGTATGGGCGTACGTGTACGTTGCCGTGTATGGCGTCCGGCGGGTATAGCTCAATGGTTAAAGCGTTTGTTTTGCAAGGCAAAGGTCGTGGGCTTGATCCCTGATGGAGATTTTTTTTTATCAATTTCTTAGCTCTAAAATACTCCCGGTTGGTGTGAATTTGATCCCTCACCCATAAAAAGCCAGTCATAGCATATTAATTAAAATTAGTGGTAGACGAAAGTCGTCCTGTGTACACCACTCATTCATAGTAAATTCTTGTAATAATAAGGATGATGCATGAATCTCGGGCTGTAGTCTATGACGTTGGCGGATCAACACTCCTCATGCAGCGCTTAGCCATATGCACCATGGTAAGCGTTATAGAATTCCACAGATGAGACTTCAGAATTACTATCACCATCTGTCGGTATTCTACAATCAATGTATGTGTTTACATAAAAAAAAAAACTAACTCCTGAACCAAGCCGACAAATTGCCGAACATCATACAGGGTTGGTAGTCGACCAAGGGACAGCTTCAAAGTCATGTCACGGTAAGCAAGCCTATTTTTCTTTCCTTTATCAATTCTAAAGAAGTTGTGTGATTAGCTTGCATGCAGCCTTACCTGCATGACTCTAACAAACTGGCGTTTCCTTCATGCGTTTACATAAAAAAAAAAAAAATCTCCTGTATGTGTTTATATATAAAAAAAACTATTTTAATAAATTGATACACACATGCAAATCGTATACAACTGGGATGGGCAGCATTTGAATAACTTAAGTACATTTTTAAAGCGCAAATTCCGCAATGTTTTAAAACTAAGGCGCTTAACCAATATTCTTCTTCCTTCGTGTCAGCGGAGTCAAATTGCTTCCTATCAATATTTGACAACATCGATCGTCAACAATTGACTGCAATATAAAATGATGCAGGTTGTTTGCATAACGTCACTTCTATTCGGATTTTTTTTTTATGTAAACGCATGCAGGAGAGCACACCCGGTCAAGACCAGTGCACTCCATGACTCTCAGCCAGGGAGGCTGGATGCTGCATGCGGGAAACGTGTGTTGTGTTCGTATTTGTGTATGGGTTGGGGAGATTGCAAGTGTATATTTATCTGTGTCTTGAAGAGATCCAGATTGTAGGAAGGAGGAAACACAGACGCTGGAAGAGCATTCCATAGCTTACTGGTGGCATTAAGGAAGGAACTTTGGAAGCTGCCAGTTCTTGGTCGACATTCATTAACAGTGTATGGATGTTAGGCAAGTGCAAGACGAGTTTGTCGGCTGTGAGTGGGTGCAGGAGGAATGAGTTCTTTACGTTCCGAGGAACAGCGACCGTGTTAATAACGGTAGAAAAGACTAAGAGAACCAACCTTACACCTGTGTTCCATTGATTGTACATTACGTTGATGTCAATCTGTTTGTTTTCTCAGAGGGCAAGCCGCTGGTGCACCCGCGCCAGGTGAGCTACATCCGCGGGCTGGCCCAGACCCACCTGGCCGGCCCGGGCGGGCTGTGCGCGCTGCTGGCCGTGCTGGGCTACTTCTGCCGCTCGCTGCAGCTGGAGCTACTGTACACGCAGACCCTGCGCCTGGCGCGCGACCGCCTGGGCCGCCATGTGCAGGTGGACCAGTACGTGCCTGGCCGGCGCCTCACCGTGTCCTACTGGAGGTGAGACATCAGCACGATGTAGCCATTGCTAGCCGGTACCGAAAAATGGGTCGTGTAGTGGTCTCTTTATGCAGCAACAATATCACGTTGTCGCTTTATTTCTTTTTAGTCTGGATTTAATGTGTTTTTCATGAGGATTCACAATTGAGAGAGCAGAGATGCAGTCTTCCATACTACCGTGTGTCAAGAAACCATGTGTTACAAATGCCGCTGGAGAGCATCAACTAAGGCTGCCCTTTCTTCAGGTCTTTGGCTCTCGCTGTCTTGGAAGATCGTCATACCTCAGTGTGGCTGAGCTTGCTGAAATTTCTTTGTGTGTTCTTTAATTAAATAATGTTCATTGTTTGTTTAGGGAGCTGGGATGTGAGCTGGGGTACCGCGTGTCCGTGCAGACCGACGCGAGCCTGACAGGCCGCCAGCTGCACGCCGTGCACGTGCCCGTGCTGGGCGCCGAGCAGGAGGCGGCCGCGGCGCGTGCGCTGCACGGCGCGCAGCTGTCCATGGAGCGCCTGCTTGTGACCACCATCCACGTGCGCTCCCGCGCGCGCCTGCAGGACCTCAAGACACTGCTGACCGACATGGGGGTGAGTGGGTCGTGGTGACCATCGTGAACTATTCATAGAACGTACATGGCGGAGCTGCAGGAGGCCGAGCTGTAGGAGGCCGATCTGACATGGGATGAGGTGAGCTCAGTTAAGAGAGCGGACATGATAAAGATATTTGTACTTATTTTAAGAAAATAATTGTTTTCATTTTTGTAAAAGGTGTTGGCAACACTATGCTGACAGCACTCCAGCGCATTGCCACCAACACTCTGTAGTTGTACATCAAATCTCGAGACGAAAAGTCCCTCATGAGATGCTCACAAACCACACAAACCATCTCATCAGCTGCATCTCCTCCATTAACAGTTGGTTCTCTTGCGCAGGTGGAGTGCTCCTTGGGCGGGTCGCCATGCGTGCTGGCGTGCTCGCTGCTGGCGCCGTGCCTGCGCGCCGAGCAGCTGCTAGTGGCCGTGGGCGTGCACTGTGGCTCCCTGCGCTGCCACGTGCCGCAGCACCCGCGCGCTCCCGTGGCTCCCGCGCTGCCGGCCGCCCCTGGCCGCCAACGACCGCACCAAGCTCGCCCCGCTTTTGGCTGATCTCAGGTGACAAATACGATGTCTATTCACAAAGACTTTTTTTTTGTATGTAAACACATACAGAAGAATATTGATTACGGGTCATAGTGATGCTTCTTAACCCCTTACGCGTGTAATAAGATTTCATAAAAAGTCACGAAATAATTCAATTAGTCAATGAAATCATCAATCACTGGGTTACTGCAGGCTGCCACAGACGACTATTTATTGCTACCTACAACACGAGAACATTGAGACTAGATGAGAAAATCGTAGAACTGGAAGAGGAACTAGATAGAATCAAATGGAGCATCGTTGGGCTGGCCGAAGTTAGACGAGAAGGAGAAGGTCTGATTAAACTCAACTCAGGACATCTCTTATACTATAGAGAAGGGGATCAAACCTCTCAAGGTGGAGTTGGCTTCCTTATCAACAAGGAAATTGCCAACAACGTCACCGTCATACCTGACGCTTAAGTTATCGAACCGATACTCCTTACGAGTGGTGCAAGTATATGCCCCAACGTCTAGCCATACCGATGAAGAAGTAGAAGCTCTATATGAAGACATCGAAAAAGCCCTACAATACAATAAGACACATTACTGCATAGTTATGGGAGACTTTAATGCTAAGATTGGAAAGTGCTGTGGAAACGAGAAATTTATAGGACAATATGGAACCGGACTCCGAAATAACAGAGGACAGATGATGGTAAACTTTCTACATGCTAACAAAATGTTTTGCATGAACACATTTTCAAAGAAAAAACCAAAACGCAAATGGACCTGGAGAAGCCCGGATGGTAACATAAAGAACGAAATTGATTTTATTATGGCTAATAAGAAGAATATAGTCACTGATGTCTCAGCGATGCAATGCTTTAGTACCGGAAGTGACCACCGTCTCGTTCGAAGTACTGTGCACCTAGACATCAAACTGGAAAGGGAAAAAGCTAATAAAACAAAGAGTTATACGTCCGTTAAATGTTCAGAGCAAGCTTGAGGAAACTTTTCAGCTTGAACTACAAAATCGATTCGCAGCACTGGAAGATAGTGATGACACCGACAACGTCAACAAACTTAACGAAAGAATCATTAATAGCATTAAAGAAACTGCCAAAAAGTCATAAAGCAGTGCAAAAAGAAAAAAGGGTCAAAATTCTCAGACAAAACGATAGCTCTTATGGACGAACGTCGTAAAAGCAGAAGCATCCAAGATTACAATACCCTGAACAAAAAAAGTGAAAAAATCCATGAGATTTGACATTCGTCGTTCAAACACCGAGTATATCATGGAGATTGTTGCACAAGGCCGAGGGTCAAATGCATTTAGCAGACACACCTCTATAGGACAGGCCCAACTTTCCAAATTAAAGACACACGATGGGAAGATAACAACAAATCTTAATGATATACTGAAGGAAATAGAACATTTCTACGGGTTATTGTATTCATCTACGATGCCAGGTCCTAATGACAGATCTGCGGACGACAAGAGGGCTACTCTCACAAAGCACTGGTCTGAAGACATCCCAGATATAAGTATATTCGAAATTAAATCGGCCCTAAAACAACTTAAGAACAACAAAGCCCCTGGAGAAGACGGAATTACATCTGAGCTTCTGAAAGTAGGAGGAACCCCTCTGTTGAAAGAGCTTAAAAACTATTCAACAAGGTAATAGAACATGGAGAAACCCCGGCGACATGGAGTACGAGTATTGTGATATTGTTCCACAAAAAAGGGGATAAATCACTGCTCAAAACTACCGACCCATTTCCCTTCTTTCCCATGTGTATAAAGTATTCTCCAGAATTTTAACAAACAGGCTGACGGGTCGATTTGATGAATTTCAACCTCGAGCAAGCTGGGTTTAGGAAAGGCTTTAGTACAATTGATCATATCCACACGCTAAGACAAATCATTCAGAAAACCGAAGAATATAATCAGCCACTCTGCCTCGCCTTTGTAGACTATGAAAAGGCATTTGACTCAATCGAGACTTGGGCAGTGCTAGATTCACTACAACGCTGCAAAATAGACTATCGGTATATAGAGATAATAAAATCTCTTTACAAATCTGCAACAATGATGGTCCAGCTCCATAATAGCACTAACAATATTTCTATAAAAACAAGGTGTTAGACAAAGGAGATGTTATAGCTCATCCGCGGGCTGGCCCAGACCCACCTACGAAGCCGGGCGGGCTGTGCGCGCTGCTGGCCGTGCTGGGCTACTTCTGCCGCTCGCTGCAGCTGGAGCTACTGTACACGCAGACCCTGCGCCTGGCGCGCGACCGCCTGGGCCGCCATGCAGGTGATTCGATGCCCGGCCGGCGCCTCACCGTGTCCTACTGAGGTGAGACATCGCGCAGATGTAGCCATTGCTAGCCGGTACCGAAAAATGGGTCGTGAACTAACTCTTTATGCAGCAACAATATCACGTTGTCGCTTTATTTCTTTTTAGTCTGGATTTAATGTGTTTTTCGTGAGGATTCACAAGGTGAGAGAGCAGAGATGCAGTCTTCCATACTACCGTGTGTCAAGAAACCATGTGTTACAAATGCCGCTGGAGAGCATCAACTAAGGCTGCCCTTTCTTCAGGTCCTTGGCTCTCGCTGTCTTGGAAGATCGTCATATCTCAGTGTGGCTGAGCTTGCTGAAATTTCTTTGTGTGTTCTTTAATTAAATAATGTTTTTTGTTTGTTTAGGGAGCTGGGATGCGAGCTGGGGTGCCGCGTGTCCGTGCAGACCGACGCGCGAGCCTGACAGGCCGCCAGCTGCACGCCCGTGCACGTGCCCGTGCTGGGCGCCGAGCAGGAGGCGGCCGCGGCGCGCGCTGCACGGCGCGCAGCTGTCCATGGAGCGCCTGCTTGTGACCACCATCCACGTGCGCTCCCGCGCGCGCCTGCAGGACCTCAAGACACTGCTGACCGACATGGGGGTGAGTGGGTCGTGGTGACCATCGTGAACTATTCATAGAACGTACATGGCGGAGCTGCAGGAGGTCGAGCTGTAGGAGGCCGAGCTGACATGGGATGAGGTGAGCTCAGTGAAGAGAGCGGACATGATAAAGATCTTAGTACTTATTTTAAGAAAATAATTGTTTTCATTTTTGTAAAAGGTGTTTGGCAACACTATGCTGACAGCACTCCAGCGCATTGCCACCAACAGTCTGTAGTTGTACTTCATATCTCGAGACGAAAAGTCCCCCACGAGATGCTCACAAACCACACGAACCATCTCATCAGCTGCATCTCCTCCATTAACAGTTGGTTCTCTTGCGCAGGTGGAGTGCTCCCTGGGCGGGTCGCCGTGCGTGCTGGCGTGCTCGCTGCTGGCGCCGTGCCTGCGCGCCGAGCAGCTGCGCTAGTGGCCGTGGGCGTGCACTGCGGCTCCCTACACGCTGCCGCAGCACCCGCGCGCCCCTATGGCCCCCGCGCTGCCGGCCGCCCTGGCCGCCAACGACCGCACCAGGCTCGCCACGCTTTTGGCTGATCTCAGGTGACAAATACGATGTCTATTCACAAAGACTTTTTTTTTTGTATGTAAACACATACAGAAGAATATTGATTACGGGTCATAGTGATGCTTCTTAACCCCTTAGTAATAAGATTTCATAAAAAGTCACGAAATAAGTCAATTTGTCAATGTAAAATAAAGTTTAATATTTAAGGACGATTTTTTTTATGTGTTTCGATTGGTCAGTGCTGCATTTATATTCACCTTCAGAAGTAAATTAAATAAATCTATTATTATTTAAAAAAAAGGGCAAATTTGAAACATGTGTAGAATGACCCACAACTCAATACATATCGTAAAAAAAAATTGACGAAGGATTGTCGGAATACGAAACAAAATTATATTCCATATAGTATTCGGATAAATCCGCATCTCGTACTTAAGAGCAGTGCAAGTTGGTGCGGATATATCCGCACCTCGCACGTAAAGGGATAAGGTCTCATCTGTTGTTTTTATTTTTGTTGGTTAGGTTCTGGTTGATGGCTCGTCGATGCGAGAAGACGCTGCAGCACTTGCCGGCGCAGGCTGCGGAAAGACTGCCCCTGCTAGCCGGACCCAAGCATCCCCTGACACGGCTCTCGGCCCACCGCCTTTACGTCACACTGCACCGCCACGCCAATCACATCCTGGTCAGTTCATTTCAACGTTATGTAAGACTGACAAGCTGAAATTTTTTCATACCCACTAAAACGATAATGCTGATGCCTTGAGTCTGCGCTACGGCCAGGAGAATGATTCAGAATCAGAAAATGACTCCAGCTTGACCCACTCGTAAGCGCGGTAGACGGCAGACTGGCTTGGCCACTTGGAGATTGAAACTCGCTTGTACCCACGCCCACACTGGGAGCCAACCAGTTCTATCGTTGCCCATGACAGAGAAGTACGATGCTAATCGTTAAACAAATGGCGAACATCAGTATGTATACTGAGACCCAGGGGTAAATTTTTTTATGTAAACGCATGCAGGAGAGCACAACCGGTCAAGACCAGTGTACTCTATGACGCTCAGCCAGGGAGGCTGGACGCTGCATGCGGGAAACGTGTGTTGTGTTCGTGTTTGTGTGTGGGTTGGGGAGATTGCAAGTGTATATTTATCTGTTTCTTGAAGAGATCCAGATTGTAGGAAGGAGGAAACACAGACGCTGGAAGAGCATTCCATAGCTTACCGGTGGCATTAAGGAAGGAACTTTGGAAGCTGCCAGTTCTTGGTCGACATATATTAACCGTGTATGGATGTTCGGCAAGTGTAAGACGAGTTTGTCGGCTGTGGGTGGGTGCAGGAGGAATTAGTTCTTTAAGTTCCGAAGAGCAGCGACCGTGGTAATAACGGTAGAAAAGACTAAGAGAACCAACCTTACGTCTGTGTTCCATTGATTGTGAATTGTAGATTAGACGTAAGGGTGTCATTGTTTATCAAACAAATTGCTCTTCTTTGAACTGAGTCAATTAAGTTTAGAAGGTATTTTGGGGCTCCAATCCAAAGGTGACTGCTGTATTCAAGGATAGGTCGGATTTGTCCTTTATATAGAAGAAGAAGTTGTTTATCATTGAAATACCGACGTGATCTATATAATACACCTAGTTTTTTGGAAGCGAGACCGGCTGTACACTTAATTGACTCGTAATATTTGACATTATTCGATATTGATAATCCAAGCATGTTGATGGAGCTTGCTTTTGGAAGAGAACAACCGTTGAAAGATACAGGATCCATAGGAGTCTTCTTGGTGGAGAAAGTACATGATTGGGTTTTTGAAATATTGAAACTGACGAGGTTGAGGTCGCCCCATCGTGAAACCCTTTCAAGAGACATGTTCATCTTCTCCACCAGAGATTCCCTAGCAGCAGATAGTTCCGAATGTTTCGGAGGTTTATGGAATGCAGTAATGCTGAGTCTGCCTTGAGTCAGGAGAGCGATCTTACAGCAAGATCGCCGCAACCATGTGGTTGTAGGTGCCCGACTAACTGACAGGCTGTGTGGGAGTAATTCTATGTTTTTAGCTCTCTCTGCTGGTGGCGCTACTGGGAAACTATGATACTTTCGTCTACCACAGACAGTAATTGGTGCTACTGATGTATGATGTCGGTTGTCGTTACAACATGGCAATGGGCGATATATATATGCCCTCATGCATAGTATTAACCTTTACACGCCCCGTTCGCCGTGCGCAATAGAGGTAGCTCACTGCCCAAGCATTTTTTCTCACAAATTTAGCGCAACCCGTAAACTATTATATAAATAACTATATCAGTATCTCAAAGTCATTATTTGTGTAAGCTTATATTCATATATTGAATACTATTATCATAAATCAGTGTAATCCGATAGCGAAATGTACCATAGCACTGGTCCCACTGGGCATTGAACGACGCAAATCTCCGTTCCCATACGGGACCACTGGGCGAATAAAAGTTAATTGATTACATGTGTGGTTGTTCCAGGTTGTGGAGATGCTCCCTGAGGGCCAGGGCGGGGTCAAGCTCTGCTTCCACTTGGCCGGTGTGCGGCGCTGCGGTCCTGACGAGGAGGATGTTGATGCGGAGCACGGCGGACCCGGGGGAGCCTTCCTCAAGGTCCTCTCTCTAGTGCAGTTCGACACGTTTGTTCTGACACATGGACCGTTCACACCTGTCGATCCTCCAGGTAAGTCCCCTACCCATAACAGTTATATTTTTTAACATTACAAATTTTATTTCAATTCATTTATGTATAAGTACAATAATAATTAAATAAAAAATACAATACAAAACATAGGTACTTATGATTAAGTACTAAGAACAATGCAATAAAGACAAGCAACAGAAGGTCCCAATGCTCATCAAACAGACGACGCCAACCAATTATTCTTCCAAAGAAACTCTTGGAGTTCTTGTCTGAATTGGGCCTCTCTTACATATATATCAACATCCTATGCGATTTGGTTAAACAGTCTGATTTTACGAGTATATGCAGAGGTACGTTGATTTTAATCGATTTCTGAGCTCTAAAATACCCCAGGTTGGTGTGAATTTGATCCCTCACCTGTAAAATGACATAGCCTGTTCATCAAAATTGGTGGTAGACGAAAGTTTGAAAGACCACACATTCGTAGTGAATATCTGTAATAATAAGGATGCTGCATGAATGTCGGGCTATATTCTATGACGTTGGCGGATCAACACTCCACGCTTAGCTATATGCTGCACGGTAAGTATCCAAAAATCCACAAATGAGAATACAGAATCACTGTCACCATCTGTCGGTATTCTCCTTTATGTGTATACATAAAAAAACATATTCCTTCCTTCCATCCTCGACATTATGCCATGGATTATTCCAAACAATTGGACTAGTTACTTTATGACTGGTGGCATTTTAAAAGGCAGGAAAAAACAAACCTCGGACATTTTTTTTTCATGTTAAGATGGCCGTGGACCAATCAACGCGCTAGGGGATACCCGGGGCTTTCATCCAGCTGCACTGCCAGCAAAGTGTTAGTAATACGGCAGCCTCACTCATAAGTGGTCAGAATATACGTGGGTTCTTGTTAACCCTTTCGTATCGGTTGTCGACATATGCTGTGTAAGAATCCTCTACCGTTACGACATCGGTAGCCGTGATATATTGTTTTGCTACTTTCTTAGAATACTTTTTTATGCATCATCTGATAGCTAAAAGATACAAGAACCAATGTAAAATATGAAAATAGACCAGATAAGTACATTTATGCTTTAAATATGTACTACCTTTATAATTGACAGTATAATTTTTAATCAAACCGAGCCGTATTGAAAGGGTTAAGACCGCTCTTCCTGACGCATGTAGTAGTATTAAGTTGAATCCCTGTATTTACTTTAATTTCAAACAAATAAGAGCAACCTTTAGTATATTTAGAAATCTATTATTTAATTTGTTAATTCACTTTTTGGTATCCAATATATATATTTATATTTGCAGGTCCTACAGGAAAGAGAAAGGCCACAGCCAGTGGGCGCTCAGTGCGTTCCAAGCAGCCGGCTTACTTCCTGCCCGAGCTGGCACACGTAGTAGCCGCGGCTGATGAGCGGATACCTTTTGTCTACCTCGCTCAAGAGGTTTGTATTCAATCATAACAACAATCCATAACCGCTCCCCTAGCTGAAGGGGATATAAGTGTGGTTAAAAGCTTCTAAGGTTTTTCCACTCCTCTTTGTCTTGTATGAGCATTATACCTTTACAATTATAATAACTTTACAATAACAATCTTAACAGCAAAGTTATTACTGACATGTTTGCGGAGGGCAGAGTCCATTCATTCCCAGCATTATTGCGTCACCGTGTTGCTGGATTCTGGAGCAGGATAGAGAAGTCCAACAACACCATCATCCTGGCTGCTTCTGAATGGCTCAACTCTTCCCTGAGCCATTGCTGGATGGGGATGATGCAGCGACCACCATGAATTATTGTGTTCTTATATAATTATTATTTTGTATGTACTATATAATAAATATATATATTTTTTTTATTTAATCAAATATAATAGGATACATTTAAGATTTTTTTGATAGTATTACATTCATTTTTTTATTTTTTTTTTTTTGGAAATTCGCTTTCCACGCCACTTAAAGGTAGATCTTGTGTGTGGCGTGGGATTCATCTTTGATTTAAGTGTTGTTTAATTTATATTATTATTTTTTACATTTTTACATAATAACATATTTTTTTAGAATATAAAATAATATCATTCATATTTATAAATTTTTTATAATCGAAGTGACAATTTCAGCATCATTTACATATATATTTCGATTCTTTAGTAGCCTCGACCCATGTAAGTCTCAATTTCCACCAGACACATTGTAATGAACTTAATATAATCAATACCTTTTTAACAATATAAATATTTTATACAATTTATATAAATTCTATACTTATTATGCTTGGATCATATACATACAATTACTACTTAGTACCTAGTTTGAATCATATACAGAGAGGTTTACATTAGTATCATTTTAATAATAGTAACATTATAATGTAATAAAAAATTATATATATATCATTTATTTCTCATTTTTGTACAATTACGTCAGATCTGATTTTTATTTTGAAGAACCGTTTTCCCCCTTTTATTCATTATTTTCATGTCACTGATCGCTTTTATTTCCGGAGGAAGATTGTTGAAATTCACTATTCCGTTGTATTTGTAACCATTCTTTGCATGTTGTGTGTTAAATTTTGGTATTAGTAGATTATGTATATACCTAGCAGAGTGATGAGTGTTCCAGTTTTCAATTCTCCTTTCTTTTATTGTCTGTAGAACAGTGTATTTTTGGTATAATGAATCTACCGTTGGCACTTTAAATTCATTGAATAGGCTTTCTGTTGGGTATGTGGGAGGTTTTTTAATATGATTTTGATGATAAGTTTTTGTACAGTTCTAATGGGGTTGGTGATATTTAGGTATGTTCCTCCCCAGCCGACAATGCCATGCAGTTGAGATTGGACAATGGAGTAGTAAACCATTTTAAATCTGCTCTAGATAGGATGTTTCTGAGTCTAATGAATATGTAGATGCATTTGCGTATACGTTTCACTAGTTCGGCTATATATGTATCTAATATATGTATATGTATCTAAAAATATGGCAGATTGGGTATTGCACAACCCACCCAATCCTGCTGGAATAAAAAGCTTTTATTTATTATTATTATTATTATTACTGTAATAAAGTAGTTTTAATTAGTATCAAGTATAATAACATAATGATTTATTTAATATACCATTATAATTGTTCTTCTTCTTCTTCGTGTCAGCAATGTCAAATTATTTCTGCCTAGTATCTGGCAACATCGACAGCCCGTGTGTTTCCTAGCATTAGGTCTTGACGTGTGCAGCTTGTTGGGCATATGGAACAGGATCTTAGGTGTGAGGCGGTCTGCAGGTCTCCCAAGTCGCACAATAGTGGCTCTCCCTGCCAGGAGCATTCCCCACCGCTAGAGGTTGTCCTTTGTTCTACCAACTCCGGTTCTTAATCTGTTCAGGGATTTCCTTTATAATTATATTATATTTCTATAATCCTTTATATTAGAATTGTTAGTTTTGTTTGTTAACGGAAAATATGTAATATCTTTATTTTAAAAATTTGATCCACACACATGTATATTCTGTAAATATGTGTTTACTAACGTTAGGAATAATATTTGTACATCTCCTTATCTATACAATTGAATGTCAGTTTAGAGTTATGTTATTGCTCAGGATGGCCCCAAGGAGTCTGAAACATTTACTTTAAAATAATAATTTATTTTGAATTTGTTTCCAGCTGTCGAACAAGGGCGTCTGCCATGGGGGGCTGCAGGTGGAGGCGGGCGGGGGCCCGGCGCTGCACTTGGTGTCGCTGCCATGCCCGGCCGACGCGGACCCGGCGGCCGCGCGCGGGCGCTGCTGCGCCGCCTGCTGGCCGCGTCCGTACGGGTCATGCCCCGTAACCAGGCGCGCGTCTGGACCGCCGAGCTGGTCTTCCACGCCTCGCCCCTGCGCAGCGCTCATCCCAAGGAGCAAGGTCATCATGAACCATCTAATCTTCAATTCATAAAACACAGACGTTTAGTCGGTTCTCTATACTAAAACAAAACATTAGCATGATACATATGTAAAAATGATATAACCCACAATTTTTATTAGTGTACCGGCTTCGGAGACAACTCTCCTTCATCAGGATGAACTCAAAACTAACATGAATACAGAACAATCAAGATGAAGTGTGAAGGAGAGAGGAGCAAAGCTAAGCCATCTGTGCAGAATTTTGTTTCGTATTCCGACATTCCTTCGTCAAACTTTTTTTTTACGATATGCATTGAGTTGTGGGTCATTCTACACATGTTTAAAATTTGCCCTTTTTTAAAAATAATAATGGATTTATTTACTTTAGTTTTGAAGGTGAATATAAATGTAACACTGACCAATCAAAACACATTAAAAAAATCGTCCTTGAACATTCAACTTTATTTTTCATTGACTAATTGACTTATTTCGTGACTTTTTATGAAATCTTATTCCGCACGTAAAGGTTTAGGTAAACGCTTAAGATGTGAGTAACATGTAGGTTTGTTGTTATTCAGGGATGCGCCGATGCGTGTACTTCCAATACGAGATGTGCGCAGAGGGCGCGGCGCGCGCGGCCGAGGGAGCCGCCCGGGCCGTGGACGCGCTGATGCAGGACTGGACCACGGTGGTGCGCCTGCACGCCCTGGTGCACCAGTACACGCAGAGGGATCCGGCCGGTAACCAACAACAATATATAACTATATATATATAAGGGTTTTCACCCAGATACATCGGCTGATGACTTGCAGAGCTTCTTGGCAGCGACCGCTGCATTCAATCCCTCTTGGATGACCATCAGGAGGATTGTCAGCAGACGGACGCTGTCAACTTCTTTCAAAGTCGTCGCGACTTCGCTGGAGTCTCTCATGGAGCCTGAAGTGTGGCCTGAAAAGACCATCGTTCAACCCTGGATACGTGTAAGACAAAAGAATCAGTGAACAGTGGTTGAAACCAACTTGAGTGAATATATTGACTTATTTAGTGTAATATTGCTTCAGATTCAGTGCTGGTGTTGACGGATACGAAATGTTTTCGGATGTTTGATTTTGTAACAATAATACCGTGTTATTTGTGTGTCAAACATGATATACTTATGACATGGTTTTTGTTGTTGCAAGTCCAACTATTTGCGTGAGTATCCCGATACTAGTTCTGAGTGTGAGGTCATTGACACTAAATATTTCAATACATTTACAATGCCACACTTGTAACTTCTTTAATAATGAATTAAAATATAAATATTTTGAAATGTTATTAAAGGAAATAAAATAATTGAATTGAATTGAATAATGTATAGAAAAAAAATGGATGACCACGAACACTGGGTGTACCTACCTAGCTATTCTTCTACCTAATTCATTGAATATGTTGATACCGGTCGTTGCCGTTTTGTGAATTGATTGGGGAGAAAATCGTGTGGTTCTTTGTGTCGCCGGGGGTGTCAGGACAGTGACGCAACGCTAATAAAGGACATAGTGGCCGAGCAAGGTACTACTCTGCACGTGGCCCACAGTGAACTGAGTCAATTAAGTTTAGAAGGTATTTTGTGTCTCCAATCCAAAGGTGACTGCCGTATTCAAGGATAAGTCGGATTTGTCCTTTATGTAGAAGAAGAAATGTTTGATCGTTGAAATACCGATGTGATCTATAAAATACACCTAGTTTTTATGTGTTTGTGATGTGTTTTGTGTGTTTGTGCAGAGCGCGAGGCGGCCGAGGCGCACGTATCCATCGTGTCGTACGACTACCGGCGGCTGGTGCTGGGCGCGGGGCCCGGGGGCCGCGCACGCTGCGCCGTCACGTGGAGCGGCGGTCGCCTGCGCCTGCGCCCGGCCGCGGCTCCCGGCGCCGCCAACGCGCACGCCCTCATCCACCACCAGCTGGAAGCCTTCCTGAACAGGTCCACACACAATACCAACCCTGTTAACGCGTTTAACGCCACGTAACGTTTTTAATGCGTTCGACTCAAAGCCGCCATATATTTATATATTTTTTTATGTAAACACATACAGGAGAATACCGAAAGATGGCTCGTAGAAAGAATTTAGAATTTTCCCACTCACGCTGCCACTGCCGTGCGATGAGTGCCCTTACCGTGTCCATGGTGGCCTTGCGAGCTCCCTTCTCTGGAGGTTGGATGATGAAATGCGACCGTTGCAGTATGAATAAGTCACGTGCGCGCATACAAACTTGTTCACTAAATACAGCGTGTTGATTGCAGGACCAAAGATATTCTACAGCTGATGGCTGCATTGCGGGAGACTTATGCTCCGCTGGTGGCTCTGGGGCGCTTGCCCTCCACGCCCCACTTGGGGCTGCAGCACGCCCGGCCACAGGTGCCCGTGCAGGCCTTTACACTGGTGCCCCAATCCTGGAGGAAGGTAAATAATCTTTTATTAACTGATATAATCTCTAAATGCCTATAGTCAATTTTGCAGCTCTGTAGTTACTCTAGAACTGTTGCGCATGTCTCGATTGAGTCAAATGCCTTATTCCTAACAAGGATTTCCAGGACAGTGGATGTAATGCTAATAAAGGACATAGTGGCCGAGCAAGGTACACTACTCTTCACGCGGCCCGCAGTGTGACGTCTACCTTACTTGCAAGATTGTCAAGAACTCAAGTAGTGGAGGCTACTAAAAAATAAGCACACTCAAGTGGCAATTAGCAGCACATATCTCTCGAGGAAACGACAGTCGATGGGGTAGAAAAGTGTTGTAGTAACGTACAAGAACTGGCAATTGGTGCATTAGCCGACTCCCTACAAGGTGGACTGACGACATCAGAAGAATAGCAACTTGGGGCAATTTCTGAGTAAAACTTTTTTAAATATTTTATTATTCAGTTCATAATAAGAATACAAAGAGACCCTCAAGGCATAATCACATTTTTATCATTCTTCATCTTAAAAAGCATAAAAACCAAACTTCTAAAGTGCTTTTACCCTATTAACTTTTTCCACTCCAATGTTATTTTTTTAAGACATTTTTTTTATTACTTTTGTCAATGCACATTTGAAGTAGATACTATTTGACAAGCTGTGTAAGCATTTTAAAAATTTGGGACCCTTTGAGACTACCTGACGTAAACAAAAGAATGGTGTATTTCGGCGGGTGCTAGCGGGCAGCGACAAAACAAAACAGTTACTGTCTCGCCGAGGTTTCGTAAACATGTGTTGTCCGTTTGTGTCACTTTGCAATAAGAAGCGTTATTGTTATTTTGAGAAATTTATAAGTGATTACTTTTTGTATTTTAATTTATTGTGTAATTAGTGAATATATTTTCAACCCATAATGTCTAAAAATTAAAAAAAATTAAAACGAAAGCGAATTGTGTGTAAAACTACAGCCGTAAACTGTGTGTACACTATATAAAAGGTGTCTTTCATTGTACACATTTTTTTTTTTTTAAAATCACATTTACCTAATAAATTTACAATTTCGTCATGGAGCTGCTAGAAAAAAAACAAAAAATGCTTGGAGTGGAAAGGGTTAGCAAATTAATTTTTCCAGAAAACACTAGAACAAAACAACCAGGCAGCTGAATTTCAGAATGCTTGTCAGTGTGAAATAATTAAACTTTTTACACCTTATAGTCTACATTGTGTGTGGTTGTCTTGTCGCAGGTGCGCGTGGCCTACCAGGGTTCTTATTGCCTGGAAGTGGCCGTGCGAGGAGGCGGAATCGTCGCGGTCAGGGATGGAGCTTATTCTCGCTTTGACCGCAGTGTCATGGTCTCGGAATTCACGCCCACTCAAGGGCTAAAGGTAACCAAACCACATTTCATCAATAAACTATAAGTGTATTTAATTGGGACGAGCAGCATCTGACACAAACTTGACACATTGACTGTGAAAAGGGTATTAATATCCATTGTGCCTGTCAATTATCTGAGGATAAGGAGGCACAGATTGTTAGTTGTCCCTAGGAGTAATACTAACCTGCCAGAGACTATGCCTCTGGGAGAGTGATAAGACTGTTTGATATTGCTTCAGATATTGCATTTTTTTCTACTTTTTTTTAAAAAGATTAGAAAACATAGCACTTCATCTTAAGTACCTATATTTAATATATTGTTTCTTGTTGTTTTTTTCTTTTATTCAAGGATCGAAATAAACATAAATTTTGTAATGTTTGTGAAAGAAATAGTTTTTTTTAATGTAATCACATGCAGGAGAGCACAACCGGTCGAGACCAGTACACTCTATGACGTTCAGATAGTGTGGCTGGACGCTGCATGCGGGAAATTTTGAATTGCGAGCTTTGTCAAGAAGTTCGGTGCTGTCCCGTGGAGTGCCTTATAAGCTGAAAGGCAGAGCTTGTACTACACCAATATGTTATTCACTACATTAATTGCAAGTTTATGTAAACGTGGCTCAACCGGCATGTTATGTAATGAATGGATATTTATGCGCCGTTTTCGTGTTTCAGAGTTTTCTATCGTTATGCGTGTCCGAAAGTGGAGCTCGGGTCGTCTCTGAAGATGATAACCCACCGTCTCCGGTGTCTCCACGCGAGGGGGGCGGCCTACTGCGGTTCCCTGCCCCACTGACGCCCCCGGCGCCCCACACGCCCCATTCTGCCCCTCACACGCCCCACCCCGCCAGCCCCCACCAGGTGAGACATCCATCGGCCGCGACTGCGATGGTAGAGGTACAGCAGAGTAGTGCTAGCAGTAGAATATCACAGGCATCGGCAATTTTATTAAAAATATATATAAACACGTAGAAAAATCATTGATGATGCAGAAATCTCATCTGCGGATTCAATAAATGCATGTGGAGTGTTGATTTATGCCATTAACGCATAGTTTTTTTTATTTTATATTTTGCTATGTATTTATTGGAACAATTTTTATTTTACCATCTGGGGTATCTATTGAGCTTGTAAATTTATTTTATTATTATTTAATTTAAATAAATAAATTGACATTGAATCAAATCAAAAATATTTTAATTTGAAAAATAAAAATTGATTAAATTTTAATAAAAAACAGTTTACAACAAGCGCCATCTAGCAATAATATAATACATTTCTGGACTTGGAGAGCAGAGCAATTGGTCATGGACCAGCTCTGAGTAACGAAGGAAACATAACTAACTTTTTAGGTTTTCACGGCCAGATTTGATATTGTGGCTTTGTGGTTTGTGTCAAACCCAAAAGCCACAATATCAAATCTGGCCGTGAAATCATGAAGTACACATGGTTGCAAAATGTGTTTGTGGTTCGATCCCTCCGATATTGATGAGAGAAATCTCATATAAAATAATGTTTGCTTGGAATTTGAATGTGTATGAATTGTCAAATATTGTTATTTATTTTTTAATTTTAACTTTCAAATATAATGAAAATAAAGCATGCCGTAATGTTTGTATTGGTGCCTCTTATTTAAACAGATTATTTAGAAGTATTCAAAAGTTCAAATTGCGTAGATATTTAATTTTATTAATTCTAATTATTATTCATTTTAAGTCATTGTATGCGTTTCCATCACAATGGGATTGTTTTCAACAAACAACAATGAATGGTTGCCGATGCCTTATTTTGTAAAGTCATGTGCATGATATTGACTAGTTAGTGTTGTGAAGGATCAGCCCAGCTGGGACTCTGCGGCTAGAGACCGAATGCCCGAAGAGGAGTCTCGCAGTGTGTATCTCTTGTCCCCCGACTCGCAGCAGTAAGTATGAGTAGCGGGTTGTCGTGTAGCAGCAGGCGTAGTTGTTGATCTTGTTGTGTTGTTGGACAGTCGTCGAGGGAGAGCGGAGGCTTGCTGAGGTTCCCGGCGCCCCTGACGCCCCCCGCGCCGCACACGCCGCACTCGGCGCCCCACACGCCCCACCCGGCCAGCCCCCATCAGGTACGCCAACTATAACAGCTCAACCGTCCACTTAGTGCGTTAACACTATCCAGTCCGCGTGGTTACGTAATAAACTTACGCTGGAGGCCGACTGTTTTTTTAAAGAATTACTTACAAAATAATTGGCATATATTTATTTGTTTATATATATCCATCCCCCATCATCGTCGCTGTCTTGGATCTCCTCGGCGTCATCGGGAATATCGGACAAAGCATCAGCAGATATAAGGAGACTAATTCTAACTAAAAATATATTGCATTGGAATATAAAATAAAATTAAAAAAAAAAACAGTTAATATTTTAGAAAATACTTATTTTGCTAACAAATATATGAAATTGAATTGCATACAATCGTAATATTGATCGAGAAAAACGATCAACGTTTTCCCAATTTAAAAATAATAATTATAACAAGCGAGATAAAGTCTAATCTCACATTATTATTATTTTTTTTACAAAAGATGCTCCTTTAAATTTTTTATCTTCACGTGTTCAAATAAAATTAGATATGACCCTCACTGAAAAAGTTTGAGAAAACAACACATTAGTTGTGTGATCGGCCACTAACCATTTAAAAAAAACATAACATAAACTGTGTGCAGTCGGGGCCACTAAGCGTTGGCGGAACGATCACACACATGTTGTGTGACCGGCCTTTAACGTTCGGCCTGGCGATTATACACACATGGTGTAATCGGACTGGATAGTGTTAAAATAACCCTCGCCGTGAAGGTAATGTACTGATACCAAGGGGTGTATTGATCGAAGCCACGCACTGTTGAGTTTGCTCTTATTTATCGAATGTCCCCCGGCTTAGACATGAGCTCCACGAATTAGTTTGTATAAGTAATTTTGTAAAGTCTTCTGTTTGGCAAGCTTTCGGACTTTTTGATATATTTCTGTAAATTGTTTATTCTTTCATTAGAAATGTTTTTTTTTTTGTATAAATTTAATGCAAACGAGATATTTCATTGTTTTTTAAAAGGTATCAACCATGTTGTAATGTTTTTATGAGTGGAAAATAAAATTAATTGAACTGTAAATTAATTTGATCGCAGGAATTTAAATTCCTAAGGTCTCAGGTACTGATTCAAACCATGATTTAAATTTATTTATTTTTTCCCCTTACAGAAACATTACAAATTTGAACAACTCAATCCGTTTCTGAAGTACAATAAGAATAAATAATAACATAAAAAATACAATCTATACAAATATAGGTACTTATAGTACTAAGAACAAAGCAATAAAGACAAGCAACAGAAGGTCCCAATGCTCATCAAACAAACGACGCCAATAAAGCATTCCTCCAAAGAAACTCGTGGAGTTCATCTCTGAATTGGGCCTCCCTTACGTGAAATATATCAACATCCGAGGCGATTCGGTTAAACAGTCTGATCCCTCTCCCAAGAGGCATAGTCTCTGGCAGGTTAGTGTTACTCTTTGGAAGAGCGAACAATCTGTGCCTCCCTATTCTCAGATATTTATCGGGGACAACATTTTAAATTTATAACAAAAAATAATCTTACAACATTATCATTTCTTGATGAGCCAATGATGAGTTGACAATTTTTGAGTCTGTCTATAAACCTTCATTGGCTTTTTAACCCATTCGCCGCATATGACGTCTATTGCGGTCATGAGCTTAAGCATAATGCGACTGTAAAAGATCTTTTTAAAAATTGTCGGATACAGGCAGTGCCAGTTTTGCGACAGTTTTTCGACATTTCCTCACAAAGCAAAAAAGTACTCTTCATAGTCTAAATATGTACTGTTGGGCAGTGTTGGAAGATATAAAGGCGTCTGGTTATAGTGGTCACGAATGTCCATCTTTTACTTGCAGGGTCATGGCGGATCGTTCAATTTGACTTCCCCGCCCATGGGCCCAGTGGCGCACGCGAGCCCCGCCTCGCCGCAGCACCCGCAGGCGTCGCCCATCCCCCCGCTGGCCGCGGCGTCGCCCAACCCTGCCTACATGCCGCCAGGTAAGCGCTGAAATATCTTAATCTTAACTAAATCTTTTTTTGTGCGATAGTTGCGTTTCGTGGTAAATCGCTCAAAAAAAAAACTGCACAAAAAATCTATGATTTACATAGAAAAAGGGTAGATGCGTTCCATGGATTTTAAAAACCGCATAACTTTGAAACTGTTATATAAAATATACCCAAAAACGCACAAAAAAAATATTTCCCCCGAACATGAATCAGTGGATGGCTCCAATTTTTCAATTTCTTCATAAAATTTAAGTGCTTTTTCTTGAAGTAAATAACAACTTATCGGGATTCTTTTTTTGGTTCAATCTTCAATAAAGATTCTGAGCGCTTGTTCAGTTTTTTCTAATAACGCATCTCTTGTGTATGATGATAATTAGGTACTTTGTAAATATGCTAACACTGAAAGAGTGGGAGGTGCTTCAAAGTGTTCAAATCGACTGCGCATAGAAGGAGGGAGCACGCAGAGAGCGTGAGACGCGTAAACAGACGCATATTAAAAGCACCAGCAATGTTACTTCGTAGTATCAATCCGGTGGATTGGTTTGCAGCAACAGAATCTTGCATCTCGATCTCCACTCCTCTCGGTCCTCCGCAACCCTCTTCAGCTCAGCATAAGAGCTACGACTCATCTTCCTCGAACACTTGCTGCAAATACTCCCGTCTAGGGAGCCTTCTACAGTATCTACCCTCAACCATCCCCTCCACAATGTCGTGAAGAAGCACCAGCAATAAAAAATAGTTAAACCATTTTTCTACTTTCAGTGTCACAGCTCTTTTACACCAAACATGATTTTGTACACGAAAATTGCCCGCTTTATAGATAAATCGCTCCCCAAGTGTCAGTTGAGCTCTCGGGAATATTTCGGCATCACTAAAACCATTTTACAACTCGATCTTACTATTTTTTAACCCTTTGACTCCCTCAGGGCTGATATTCCAGCAATTCTTAGCACCCCTGCCCCGCCGTTACCGCGGCCCCTGCCGTAGCCAAGAATAGCGGAGCCACTGGGAACTAGGGGCCAGATCGTGTTTTGTCTTTTTATCATGTGGGGTAGTTGGCTTAACCCTTTAATCTGCACCAACTTGCACTGCTCTTAAGTGCGAGGTGCGGATTTATCCCACGCCCTGAAAAAACACGTCTTTTCAGTGCGAGATGCGGATTTATCCGAATACTATATTGGATATAATTTTGTTTCGTATTACGACATTCCTCCGTCAATTTTTTTTTTACGATATGTCCTTGAGTTATTAAATTGAAATAATAATCGGATTTATTTAATTTAGTTCTGAAGGTGAATATAAATGCAGCACTGACCAATCAAAACACACAAAAAATATCGTCCTTAAATATTCAACTTTATTTTTCATTGACTAATTGACTTATTTCGTGACTTTATATGAAATTTTATTTCGCACGTAAAGGGTTAAACGTCACGCTTGTCAGGGCGGTTTGTACGGCTGGTTTACAACCGTGCCTAGTTGAAGCTGAGAAAGCTCTTTTGGTAACTCTCTCAGCCCTCCTTTCTCCCGTCAGTTCATCACGTCACATCGCAAAGGGATTGGTGTATGCTCTATTGATGTTCATCAGCATGATGTTGCCCTTGGTGACTGGTACCGAAAACCTCGATATACAATCTTTCGTCTCTTATTTTTGGTCACTTGACGTACATAAACTTGTCTGCCATATTGTCAGAATTCGCGGGCAAGAGCCCATCATACTGAACGCGGAGATCAGTTGCCTACCGCCCTTCGGTGAGAGCATATTGTATTGTGGCTCGACCCACTGCTGTGCCTAGTTCGAGCCCTAAATTTGTAAAGTTTTATTGTATATATAAGTCAACGCGCTTCTGAAAAAGCGACGGAATGACTCCTTTTTGAAATAGAGGAGGATGTTAATATATAAGTCAACGCGCTTCTGAAAAAGTCTTTGTTTTGCTGACCTGCTCCTCATCATGCCCTCACGCGACGGAATGACACCCTTTTTGAAAGAAAGGAGGATGTTAATATGTTTTACTATGTGTTTTCAGGGAGTCCCTTCATGGCGTGGCCAGGTTCTCCAAGTGTGCCCCGACCATCACCAGCCAGATCTCAAGAGCACAAGGGTAAGCTCTCATCTTTTTTTATAATCTTTATATCAGAAACTATGTGAATCGTGGATCGGTCGGCGTAATGTCATTGTTCATTGGAGTAATCGTAGGACTGGATGGTCCAGGTTTCGGGAACTTAGAATTTATCACTCAATGTCCTTAAATCTACCGATTGTAAACAGCCAGATTTATTGTGGTGACGACGCAACAGCTGTAGTCTATAATGTTGGCAGACCAACACTCCATGTGCAGCGCTTAGTAGTCATATGTAACATGGTGGTTATAAGTGTCATAGAATCCACAGATGAAATTTGTGTTTTGTGTATGTGTTGATATCAGCTTGATATAGCTCTTTTTAAAGACGGGGGATGTCAGTGTTTATGTTAAAAAAAAAACAACCGCTGTATATTGGCAGGGCAGCGCTATCAGCGTCCTGGTTAGTAAATGTTTGTTATCTGCAATGTTTGTTGCTGAGATACGAGGATTTTGTACTGTTTATAAGATTGCCCAACCAGTCTTTGGTCTTGTTATTGGTAATTTATATTACATCCTGGGAAAATCCTGGTGCTAATACGATGATTGTCAAAATCATTTTTTCGGAAGAGACGGAAAATGTTGTAGCTTAAAGTGTGTCGGACATTCTGAATAGCAGTTTTTACGAAGAGCGCCGCCGACAGCGCAAAATGGCAAGTCCAAGATATGTATGGCGCTTTGCCCACCGGTGGCTGATACGGCGTGATTGTGATGACTCAGTGTCGGCCATCGGTGGCTGACATGTCTGTCAATGTGACAAGTGTTGAGAGACAACCTATAATTGTTGTTTTCAGTTGCTATGGGAGCGGGAAAGGTGCTTGTTGGGGGTCGCGCCTGGGCCGGCGCTGTGGCCACGCTGCTGCCGGCCGCGGCTCTGGAGGCTCTCTGCACGCCCTGCGAGCCTCCGCCCGGCGCCCCCGGCACGCCCATGCCCCCGCTCGAGAGATTCCTCGGCTGCGTCTACATGCGCCGACATCTGCAGCGCTTCATACAGCAAGAGGATACGGTAAACCCCAATAATCCACATATTTACTGATACCAAATGGTTAATTAAATGAAGCCATGATAGTGAGATTTTTTCCCAATATTTGTTCCATATTTGGAACATATGGCACAGCAAATTGCCATATGACAGTTTTCAGATTGTCCCTTACCTTGTCTTATCCCTTGTCGGTTATCAATACATTGAGTAAAGAGCCACAAGGTCACATAAGATGATGCTATATATTTTCTTCACTTGTTAACACGTTTCACACCACGTAGGTCACTGGTGACCTACGATATTGTTGAAAAGGACGCCACATAGGTCTCCGGTGATCTAGGTTTTTTTTCCGAACAAACAGTCCCTGTACGCCAGCGGCTATATTTCAATGGAATTTTAACATTGAATGTGACCTATATGGTGCTTCTGAGTCGAATGCTTTAAAAACATTATGTATTTTTAAACGTGTTAAATATACTTTTATTGGCCCTTTGGTTACTAAGAATTTTCTTAGCGAACTTGCGAAAAAAACGAAGTAGATTTTAGAGCATTTTTTAGTACTTTAAAAATTTAACATAATTTTTATCTATTTTACGCTAGATTGTAAAAATGAAAATACTGTTCATTCCAAACATTTCATACTTCAGATTAAGCAAATAAAAATTTAATCAATAATAATTATATTTGCCAATATAAAAATATAAACATCAAAAAATAAAATATCCAAAGTAGATGTAAATAATAAATCTTTATTACTGTAAACTTGTGTTTAGATGAGCCGAGAATATTGGATGCTTACTAACCAAAGAGTTAAGGAATTATAATATTTAAAATTAAAATATTCTTACTGAAATAAAATGAATTGTTACAGTTGCAACTGGTGGCTTGTTCCGAACCGGGGGTCGTGGTGTTCAGAACTGAGGCAGGCAAGTTGACGGGCAGAGTGGCTCTTCACCCTGTGCACATGCAGAGCCTGCACCTGTCTCTGCAGCCCCTGCCGGAGCACAAGGACCAGTGGAGTGCGGAAGAGCTGCAGGTAGCGTGGCAGTGAACCAATACCTCGAAAATGCTCATTGATGAATCAGTTAAAAACCAAGGCACTAAGACCTTCACTGCTTATCCAATCACAATGAAATTTTGTTAATATGTTTATTTCCTATTGGAGAAGGTTTCTTCATCATTCAAACCATTTTACAACTTAATCTAACCGTATTTTAAGATGAAAAAAAATCCCGAGCAATGCTGGGTATAATCTGCTAGTTGTACAAATTTTTAGCCTAAAAACTGTGATGTTTGTAAGTGAATGCTCTTGAGCCTAATCTCATGGCTAGGAAGAGCCATCCTTAGAAAACTAATTCAATCCTTACCACTTTCGAGGAAGGTCGCCTTAACATTGACTGTTTTGATGGTAGTGCTGCGGTTTATAAAGGGAGAAGCCACATAGAAGATGCAGTTCCTTTTTCGACCTTAGTGCTGTTGATTGACTTGATCTTTAAAAGAAACAACTCAATCCTGTCTTAGGTTTTCACGGCCTGATTTGGTATTGTGGTTTTCGGGTTTAGCCGTGTGCGGCGAATTTTCTAGCACCAATATTTTGGTTGCCATTGTAGGGGTCTTCTTCAGACAAAGTCGCCAACCCTGAAGAAGACTTCTGCAATGGAGGTCGAAATATTGGTGCGAGAAAAGTATATAAGTAACATATGTGATGAATGTTTTAATGCAGGTAATTGAGAAGTACTTTGAGCTGCGCGTGGTGTGCCCGCCCTACAAGCCCAACTCGGTATGGGGCTGGGGCCGCGCCTGGGGCGCCCTGCCCGGCGTGCTGCGCGACCTGGTGCAGCTCATGCGGCGCGAGCTGGCCGGCCCGCAGCCCACGGCGCCCTGGGCGCTGCAGTGGGCGCTGCGCATCCCGCCCCAGGCCGCGCCCGCCGTGCCCATCGCGCCCACGGCCCAGCCCGCCGTGCTGCTGGCCCGCAGCAAGATCCTGCTGTTTGTAAGTTCTTTACCTGAACATTGAAGCTATCACTTAATTTCAGTCGAGAAGGCTCTCTACCACAGTTGCTGTGCAACTGGGTCTTGTTTGCATTAATTCACATGCCTAGCCACGGAGAGTTTGCTTGCAACCTGTTGATAATGCTCTGCAGATCTGTAGTGGAGTGTTTTATGATAACAGCGTCATCAGCGTACTCCAGCAAGCAGACATTAAGAGAGTCGTTCACAGCCACTCCTCGATCTGGTGGTATTGACTTGTGGACGATGAAGTCCATGACGAGAGTGAAGAGAAACGGATCGAGTATACAGCCTTGTCGCACGCCAGTGGCTACCGTGAACCAGTCTATGTTCATAGCCACAATGACTAAAAAGTATTAAAAATAATAAACAATAAGCATTTTTTGTATTTATACAGGGTTTGTCCGGAAAATTTTAGGACTAAGTCGATTTAAAAAAAAATATTGAGCCAATCGTTACAATTCTTTAAAAACTTTCAAAGTGGGCTCCTTCTGCGTCGATGCAGCGCTGCCAGCGTGACTGCCGCGTCCAAGAATTGAAGGCGTCGCGGAAGGCATTCTCCGGAATAGCCTTTAGAGCCGCGGTGCAAGCTGTTTGGATCCCCTCTGTCGTCTCAAAATGCTTGCCTTTCATCGGCCTTTTCAGGCGAGGAAACAAAAAGAAGTCCGGAGGGGCCACATCTGGGCTGTAGTCCAGATGCGGAAGCGTTGGGATGCCTGCTTTGGTCAGGTAGCTGAACACAAGAAAGGCGGTGTGAGCCGGGGTGTTGGGACCATCTTCGCGCACACCTTGCGTATGTTCAAATGTTCCGTCACAATGTCATGAACCACAGATTTTGTTAAATTTAACATCTGGGCAATTAAACGAATACTTAGTCAACGGTCTGAGATCAAAACTTCGGGCACACGAGTCACATTGTCGGTGTTTGTCGAAGTCAAAAATCTTCCAGCACTTTCTTCATCGGTAACCTCTTCCCGGCCCTTCGAAAAGGCCTGGTGCCACCGAAACACACCACTTCTTCCTAAAGCATCATCTGGGTAAACCTGCTTAATCATATCAAACGTCTCTGTCGCAGATTTACCGAGTTTCACACAGAATTTAATCCCATACCTCTGCTCTAACGAACGTTGCATTTTCTGGCTTGCACCACTTACAGAGGCACCTCGCGCGAAAAAGCCTCTCCTGTCTCTCCGGTGCTCGGAGACAACTAACCAGCCGCTTGTTGGTAACCGCGCACTCCGGAGTACAGTCGCGGCGGAAAAAAATCAGTCTTAAAACTTTCCGGACAAACCCTGTAGTTCTTACTTGATGGTACTTGTATGATTCCAGTTGTGCCTGAGCCGCGGCGAGGCCCAAGTGGTCCTCCCCCTGGTGTACGATGTGGCAACGAACGTCACGCAGCTGGCAGAGAAGAGAGACCCGGCTGCCCATCACCCGCCCACCTCCCTGCTCGCCCAGGCCTCAGCCATGCTCAAGAGGTATTTACTTTTCTTTGTATCTTAACGCATGTTGATATATTTCACTTAAGGGAGGCCCAATTCAGAGATGAACTCCAAGAGTTTCTTTGGAGGAATGATTTGTTGGCGTCGTCTGTTTGATGAGCATTGGGACCTTCTGTTGCTTGTCTTTATTGCTTTGTTTTTATTACTTAATCATAAGTACCTTTATTTTTATAAATTGTATTTTTTTATTTTAGGATTAATTCTTATTGTACTTCAGAAATGAATTGAGTTGTTCAAATTTGTAATGTTTCTGTAAGGGATTTAAAATTGAATGTTTAGATACAATGCTAAAACTGTGGTATTCAATCAACACATGGTTTCAACAGTCCACACGTGTCATCAGTAGCTATCACACCCACACCCTGAAGCACGCCAAGCGCTACTGACGCTAGGAAGGGCTACCAACGGTCGGTGTTGCCACTACAGAGACCCTAAAGGTCGCAATCGTGCACCTATGTACATATATATATATTTCATGTAAACACATACAGGAGAATACCAACAGATAGTGAAAGTAATTGTAGATTGTTAAACGGCCAACGTCATAGACTACAGCCCGAGATTCATGCATCATCCTTATTATTACAGGAATTTACTATAAATGGGTGGCCTTCAAGGGACGACTTTCATCTACCACCAATTTCGATTAATAGACTATGACTGGCATTTTACGGGTGAATGATCAAATTCACACCAACCGGGGTATTTTAGAACTCTGAAATCGATTAAAAATTGTTGAGATGGCATGCATATATATATATAAATGTGTTATTTAAGAGATCCAGATTCTATGAAGGATGAAACACAGATGCTGGAAGAGCATTCCAGAGCTTACCGGTGGTATTTAGGAAGACACTTTCGAAACCATGCATAGATATTCAGCAAGTGTAAGACGAGTTTGTCGATTGTAGATGAGTGTACGGACGAATTAATTCTTTAAAGCTTAGAACAGCGACGACTGTGTTTATAAAGGCAGAAAAGACTTAAATGAACCAATCTTATGTCTGCGTTCCAGTGATTGCAGATCAAATGTAAGTGTGCCATTATTAATCAGAAGAATTGCTCTTCTTGTTTGCAGATTTGCCGAGTTTGGTGCTGTCCATGGCGAGTGCTCTCTATGGCTGGCTGTCAGAGACCTGCTCAGTGGGCTTAGTCTGCCTCCTGAAGTTGCTCCTCCACCTTAGAACCAATATGATCTTTAAAGGCTCTGTTCTTGTACAATATACAAAGCATTGTAATTATTTATATTTTACACCGAATTTGTGAAATCGCCTTCAGCCAACCCTCCTTAAGTCGCGCTTTATTTGATTTGAAATTCAGTTTTTTCCTTTTTTTGTTACGTAGACACATACAGGAAAATACCGTCAGATTGTGGGAGTGAGAGTGATAAAGAAATGTCATCTGTGGATTCTATGATGTTTACCATGCTCCATTTACCTAAGCATTGCATGTGGAGTGTTGGTCCGCCAATGTGTTATTTTTATCATTGTTCCTTAACCTTTAAACGCCCAGTGGTCCCATACGGGACTGCAAATTTGCGTCGTTCAATGCCCTAGCAGGCCAATGTTTGTAATGTTTCGTCGCACAACAGATTCTTCCATGAACTTACTTTAATACTATTATTACAAATTAATGTAATCCGATTGTGAAATGAACCATAAGCACTCCTGTATGGGACCGTAGGGCATTGAACATAGCAAATCTGCGGTCCCGTAAGGAAACACTGGGCGTTAAAAGGTTAAGAAGTGTCCATAATCCATGGAAAATAAAATGGTATTTTTTATTTTTATGACAAATTATTATTTAATATATGTACACACCTATATCCATTTTTATTTTTTTATTTTAACCCTATTTAATTAATCAACCATAAATCAAATTGAATAAATAATAAAATTAATAAAACTCTTATGGCCTTTCATATATATCGGTGCATCGCACTCTAGCCACATAAAGTATCATGCCGATATATAGGCACGCCGCATCTAAAGGGTTCATATTTTGTACATAAAATAATGTTGTATAAATAAAATGAAATAAAGACATCACTTTTTATAATGCAAAGTGAATATTCCTGGTGTTTTAATTCAATTTTATGAATGTTAATGAATTCCTTTAGACAGTATACATTTCCTCTTCCATATCGTCCATCTAGTCGGAGCATATGGTCGCCACAAGCTGCCGCATTGCAGTTCTGTCAGCTGTCAAGGTCCCATATCCTCGTCCCAAAACACCTGTGCACCCGAATCTTTTTTATTTAATGATCTAATGTTAAAATGAAAGATATATCTTCTAATTCATAATTCAATATTTTTATTTACTGGATTATGTATTATATCACATACCAAATTAAATATACAGATGTTTCGTACCTTAAATAACTTCTTAGCGCATACTCTAAAACCTGTACAGACAAGCAAGGACCACCACAGTCCGACATGACGTTCGTGGAGGTACAATTCTTAGAACATGCCCACGATTCTCCGGACCAATGAAACTTGAGTATGCAGTTGCCACGGAGATATCAATAACGCTCGTAAAAAGATAATCTGACACCCAAAAACTAAATCATCAATCCTGAAGAAGACCCCTGCAATGGCGGAAATATTGGTCAAAATAAATTCGCCACACACGGCTTAACCCAAAAGCCACAATATCATTTTTCGTACCTTGTTTCATTATGAATAATACTGAGCACAGTTTAATTACTTACTGGAAGAGTCACAGAGACACAGCATGCCTAAATACATTGAGAACTGATGAAGCCTTCATTCAAGACGAAACTGCGGTCTTTCAGCTAGTGACTAAACAGAGCTCAATGCGATCCGTGTTAAAACAAGGTACGAAATATTTATCTTTATTACGTTGTCTCATATCTTTTGAAACTTGCTTAAATGGTGAATAGAAGACAAAAAAGTTAGGTTAGGTTGCTGGAAGACTGCAATGTGCTCATACACGTTGATAAGTGATGAAGCCTTCATTGAAGGCGAAACTGTGGTCTTCCAGCAAGCGAATAAACAGCGCTCGGTGTGATCCGTGCTAAAACAAGGTGCAATATATTTATCTATATTACATTATATCTTCTACCTTTTGAAACCTGTTCAAAAGGTGAAAGGAAGACAAAAGGTTAGGTTTGGTTGCTGGAAGACCGCAATGTACTTATACACGTTGAGAGCTGATAAAGCCTCCATTGAAGGCGAAACTGCTGTCTTCCAGCAAGCGATTAAACAGCGCTCAGTGTGATCCGTATTGAAACAAGGCACGATTTTTTTTTTGTATCTTTTGAAAGCTTGTCAAAACATGAAAGCAAGATAAAAAATATATAGATCTGTTGATTTGGAGCATATGGTCGCCGCAATCCGGAGATTTTTGAGGGCTTACGGCCAGACGTAGCTTTCTATCCAGGGAATGTACGATGATATTTTGGTATAAGGCAGGTATCTGGTTGGAGGGTCATACGTGGAGTAGCCTATACCAACCAGGTTGTGAGTGCAATACACATCCTTGCTGTAGGCCATCACGTGGTTATCAATGAAACCCTGAAACAGAAAGAAAAAACATTTATAACACAGTATTTTTTTTGTATACAATGGAATCTCGAGCACCTCTCATAACGAGTAAAAACAAAGTAAAAAAATTGCTCCCTCAACGAGCGACATTTCGCATAACGAGCGACGCTGAAAGGGGAAGTCACATAACGTATAACGCACTTGTGAGCCGGGACCTCCGCGTCATTGCGTCAGTCTGTGTTTAGCACTCGTACAGTTACAACATTAGTCTCGATAACGCTGTGTCACATTTTCACCAAAGTTTAAAGAGTCAGCTACAACAAATGTCTCTAGACAACTCTTTTGTACAAAATATTCATTATTTGTCATAAATTAATAAATAAAAAGCTATTTTCGATTTTTATATAAATGTTTGTATCCAGGTTGTTACGGTCCTTAACAATTTATAAGCATGTAATTTTATTTGAATAAACGTTTAAAAAAATCGCATGGAACTCATTATAGTTTTTTACATTGATTTAAATGGGAAAATTTGTTTCGCTTAACGAGGTTCCACTGTAATAATAATAAGATCACATACGAATATTCAGCAATTGATAAACAACTACAAATTTACTGCAAACATCATCTTATATGAAATATCTCTCGTCAATAAATCACGGCAAGGTTAATGTGATTTAAGAACAAAACAATTAAGTAAGGTTCATCAGCAACACAAGTTATATTATTCTGGGTAAGTGAAATTGAATATAAATAATAAAACTCAGTATGCAGAGCAAATAGCTCTGGGCCAGCGCTTAGTAAAGAAATGAACAATGGTTGCAAGAGTTCACAGTTCTAATCCCGGTGTCTGCTGTTTATTTTTCTCTGTTTTATTGACGAGAGAAATTTCATAACAGTCTTTATTTTACGAAACTTGACACACTAAAGCAAAGTTTTACCGAATGATTTCTTACCATTGGATTGATTCCAGTCCAAGCGCAACCGTGCCTGAAACTACTTAGCCATGTTTTGTTGGGATGTTCTTCTTTACACTGGTTCACATCTCGTTGTTCCCAAGTGGTCTAGAACAGAAATAAAAACGGTTAAAGTCAAGAAAATACAGTTATGTTAATTGTAAATAATTTCCATATAAGAAGTGCCATCTACGATAACACATATTAAGCATAGGTGCTGATATGCTCAACAAATTACCATGATTCCTAAGTATTTACCTAAATAATTTATTTATATTATAATTTATAATTCAAATGGCAAGCGTCATAGGCTCCACAGATGAAAAACTTCGACATATGTCGGTATTTTCTTGTATACATAACATGCTTACATAAAAAAAAAAACATTACAGTTGCAGCATTTGAATACCAATTTCCAATACACACGTCCTTCTCTTACCTTTAATACTAAAACATTTTCTGACAAGAAGTAATAGCCACTCGATATCAGCTTATCCATAGGATTCAGATTCCCAATCTGAAGACAAGCTGGACGCACCGACTCGGAGAACACCAATCTGAAATCGCACAATATTCCACAATTGTTTATTCTGAAAATAATTTTATTCCAATTGCCTTCAAATGGTCAGCTCAGCAAGCAGGTTTATTATCAAAAATAATAAAATTTAAAGTAAATCGAATATTATAATTGGGATATTTTAGATTGATACGTATGACACGTTTATTGCCTTGTTTAAAAATAAAGGAGGGGACATTTTTTATTCAATTATATCAATTTTTTTCTCTTCGAAAATAATCGTATTTTAGTATAATTTTTTTCCGCAAGGCGCTACCGCGTGTCATATCAGTACAAATGCCCAACTTTTGGTAGTGCGTTGTTTCGATTGATACGTGTTTTTTGTAATTATTCTATTTATTGTTAGTATTAGTAGAGTTTTTTTTAAATTATATTTATTATTCTACAATGCCTATGAAAAGAGATGGAAGATCTTACTTTTGATGTATTAATTAGAGTAAATTTTGTACTTACGGTTGTTTTGTCTGCCACAGTACAATATTGTTGTCATCGTTGGCTGTATTATTCTCTGGGTGTACTATAAAATCAATTATATGGAACATTCTAGTTCCGAAACTGGTGTGGTAATTTAGAGTACCGCTTCCCACCAGCAGAAAATAAACGAAGGTACTACAAAATAAAAGAAGATCATGTTTTTTTTTAGTAAAGATAGTTGAAAAGTACCAGCAAACGATTTTGGGTAAATATCACCCCAAGTATGATATTTGGTGCACGAGACAACTGGTGCACTGGATGTCTCGCTAATCTAACCTAACCTAAGGATTTGTCCACTGATCGTAGAGTCCAGAGATCTATAGGTCTTGTTAACGAAATAACTTAGGCTATGTTAGGTTAGCGAGACATGTAGTTAACCAGACGTCTTTTACATTCCACGTCGTTAACGAATTGTCTAGAAACGAAATGCGGCGGAACCTTGCAAAATTATAGAACGTCCTTTTTTATAGCTGTTTTTGAAATACTCTTCGTTTATTGATATTTTACGTTAACAACTGTTTTGCAGAGATGTATAATAAAATAAATATAATATATATATATATATATATATATATATATATATATATATATATATATATATATATATATATATATATATATATATATATATATATATATATATATATATATATTACTTTTACCTTATGATAACTTACCGCATGTTGTATATTTTTGAAGCCATTGAGATGACCCATCGGTCGCTAATAATTGTAGCTTGGCGATCCGCCAAAATTTTACCAGTTGTATTTTCCACTTTAAATATAAATCCCTGAAAAATATCAAGCATTAGTAGAGTCGACCACTGATACATATATATATCCAACATTGCTCTCCCAATGTTAGGTAAAGTCCTCCCGCTGGATCTCCAAATCCAGCAGTTAGCTGCCTTCGGACTTCTCCGACGAGGCTTGCCGGCCACGGTCGACACGGTCATCATCCAACCACCGGAGAAGGGAGCTTGCAAGGCCACCATGGACATGATAAGGGCACTCATCGCACGGCAGTAGCAGCGTGAGTGGGAAAATTCAAAATGCTTTCTTTGAGGATACTTCCCATCGATTCGCGAGCGAATGACCGCAAAGTGGCTCGTCCACAACCACTACACGAGCCAGCTGCTAACCGGAGACGAATTTTTCCGGAGCTACCTCGACAAGTTTGGACAGTTAGAACCCACATCCCAGGCAGAGTGCCCATGTGACGGCAGCTTTCAGGACTCTCAGACGCAGGACGCACCTCACGTTCTGTGGAACTGTCCGCTGCACCACTCTGTGAGGATTGCGCACTTTGAAGTGGTCCGGCCGGCATCAGCTCCAGAGAATACCAGGACTTCGTTGCTTACAAACGAAATTACGCTGCTTTTGAGCGCTTCTGCGCGTCCGTCTGCAAGAGTGTAGACGCAAGTAATGACTCCGAACTGATGTCTGCTATTTGCAGAATCTATTTCGCAACCTCACCATTTCCTTATCCATTCCCACGTATTTCGTGGTAAGCAACGTGTTACCAAAGAATGCAATTCAAGACTCGCTGCAGTATGCTAACATCGCAGCCTGAACCATCGTGCGGCAAAATAAGCGCATGGTACACTAACGCGCGGTAATTTAAGCGCAAGGAATTGCACGTTTACATGTTATTTTAATAATTATAACTGTTTCTTGATCTAAGTCAGTGTTACATATGAATTGTGAAGGACTCTGCGTCTCTAGGGGTGAATCGCGACTCCGTTAGTGAAGCTGCGTTGGCGTGCTCCGTCAGCGTTGTCTTGCCACAATAAAAATTTTTTTTAAATCTAGTTATACACCTTTTATTTATTTTATATACATATTACTTATTTCAAATGTAATTGTCTCATTCTAATGAGAATTTTTAATTATCCAACTAGAAGACATTTTATTTTGTTTAATTTAAATATTAGTAGTCCCGAGTTTTTTTTTCTTTTTTTACTAGCCGGTAGGTTTAAAAAAGTTGGGAAACATTTGTCAGGACGTCAATAAAATTACATTTAAAAAATGGCTACATACTATGTAGGGAAACTCGTTATTTGATGAAGGTTCGAGTAGATCTCCAGCTGGATGGTGTATCGGAATGTGGTTGCATTGATCTCGCCAGACCAAAGGACATGTGGATGCACTCCTCTTGTTCACAATGCATTTCTGTACAGAAGGTGGCAAAGACAAACAATCTAAAAGGGAAATTATTTCTAATGTAAGCCAAATAAATACATTTGTACTGTTAGTTTTACAAATAAGTTCTTATTGTAGGAGAAGTTGCGTGGTTTGTGAGCGTTTCGTGAAGGACTTTGCGTCTCGAGGATTGCGACTCCGTTAGTGATGCTGCATTGCCGTGCTCCGTCAGCGTGGTGTTGCCGGATTATGCAAGACGAAGACATAAATGTGCCTGACAGTTTTACAGCGGACCGACTGAATGTGACTGCAGCGTGGAGCAGACCATGTCCCACCTTTCGGAGTGTGCGCTGTGTCCGAGTAGCTGCACCTAGGATGACCTGATGATGGCCGGGAGAAACGCCATCGACCTCGCCCACTTCTGGATTTAACCATGTTGTTTCCGAAACGATTATATATACCTCGAATCTTAAGAAAAGTCTCTGAAAACGGATGTTAATTTGGTGACCTTGAGTCAAAGAATGTTTCTGCATACGGGTATTAAAAACTTACAATTCCATGCTTTGCTATCTGTTCTGGTTCTCGTGGTCATCGTTGCCAGTGACTGACAGTTGTATGGAGTTCTCAACTTCTTGTCAACTTGCCCCATATCCTCACAGCAGACTAAGCGATCAGACCATCCACAGTGCTGGAAACAAATCAAACATTAGTCATACTTTATATCTATTAAAGATGCCCTTTGACATAAATAAACCATTTGATTCATTTAAGGTTGTGTATTGCACGTATGTGCATACATAGTTGAAGGCAAGAGCAATGGTGCGAGGTTAGAGCCCTGTGGTACGCCAGAAATGAATACTGTGTAGTTTCTGATCTATATAAGAAGGTAGTCGCTTACCTCGGGAATGTGGCCCATATTGAGCTGCCGTTTGGCCCCCACACAGCTGCTGATGTTAGAGCAAGATCCTGCCTTACCAGTCGACAATATGCACTTATCTCCTGGAACACGTGACATACATGCAGTGTTATAAACAATGATTTCAAGCATGAGTTTTCGGAATCACCAACTTGGTGTATTTAAAAAAAAAAAAATTATGTAAACACATACAGGAGAATACCGACAGACAGTGATAGTAATTCTGAAGTCTCATCTGTGGAATTCTATGACGCTTACCATTGTGTATATGGCTAAACGCTGCATGTGGAGTGTTGATCCGCCAACGTCATAGACTACAGTCCGAGATTCACGCATCATCCTTTATTATTACAGGAATTTACTATGAACGGGTGGTCTTCACGGGACGACTTTCGCCTACCACCAATTTTAATTAATAGGCTATGACTGGCATTTTACGGGTTACGGATCAAATTCACATCAACCCCCCCGGTAGAGCTCATAAATCGATTAAAAATATATATTTTTTAATCTCCATCGGGGATCGAACCCACGACCTTTGGCTTGCAAAGCAAACGCTTTGACCATTAAGCTATGACCGCCGGCTTATTTAATGATATAAGTGATATTTAAAAAGTTTAAACGCTTGTTGAAAAAAAAATCAAATTATTCTAATCATTTCTGAGCTTCTTATAGGCAATGCAGGCTGATATGTAATGAGACAGACAAATTTTGTCCTTGCAATATATTTATGACTTCCATGTGACACCATGACACGCTAATGTGTAAGAGTGTATAGGTGGCGATCACTTAATATTTTAGAAAGTCTAACCATTTTTTACCACGTTTGTTTTGGTTTTAAAACTGACTCTTAGCAATTGTAATAAATCCCGAAGGATTCGAGGAATTTTTCTCACATGTAGCTTGTGGCATGGAGTGGGAATACAAACATCTCAATAAATTAAATATCAACGGGGATCGAACGCGTGTTCTCTTGCATGACAGCCGACCACTTTAGGTTATCGTACATACACTTCCCGCGAATATAAAAATTATGCCGGCGGATATAGCTCAATGGTCAAAGCGTTTGCTTGACAAGCCAAAGGTCGTGGGACGGAGATTGAAAAAAAAAAGATTTCTGAGCTCTAAAATACCCCGGGTTTGTGTGAATTTGATCCCTCTGATAACCTCTGTCATATTTTAAACCAAAATTTATATTAACAACTTGAAAGTATCGGTGAAAGTGAAATTTATTGTAAAAAACTAATACAAATCAATTCAAAGAATAAGAATTTAATATTTATTCTGAAAAAAGTGATCCAGAGCAGATTAGAAAAGATGCAAAATGTATGGCAGCAAAAGGCTGCATACTATGGTGGCCATTTATTCCAAATTAGGACTCTGGAACAACCTATTATAATAAACGGGCCTATAAATATGGATCATATTTACTTTCAATAAGAATTTCATAAGTTTTCCTCCAAAGTTTATATATTTACTAAGATCCTCATCTCTACGAGAGAAATGACTTCACATCGCTGGGATAGTTATCGTATCGCGTGGTGGAAATATGAGAAGCAGATTAACAACACACAGACATTTTCCGAAGCACATTGACAAATATTTTCGATAAAGACTTTCTTTCCCCGCTCGACCGTAACATGACGTTACTTTTGCCTCGCTCGAACGGGACTTAACTCACGACTGAGCGCGCTCGTGATGGGCTGTCACTTAGCGCCGCAAGTTGCGATATACATAATTAATGACGCACCGATGACAGCAGCCATGTACATAACTAACGTCACACCCGTGACCGGACTTGTCCAAAATGCCAATATGGCGACACATACATGTACGACAAGCGAACAGAAATAAGAGACGCAAGATTGTAAATTGAGGTTTTCGGTACCAGTCAGCAAGGGCTATATCATGCTGATGTCAATGTATTAAATCTTTAAAGGGATCTCAAAGTGATTACTAAAAATACAAATGACAATTTACTTCATATTTACCCAGCTTGGGTTGATTTGCATGCATCGGTATGATGAAGAGAAAACTCAGGAAGACTTTGATGCTACAGGTCTCCATGACTGATGGTTACTTTTGGGTGATTGACGACTATAGAAAGACGTCTAGTGATCAAGATACTCGTATGACGCACTAATCATTGTTGGAAAGTTTACACATTTATATCGTGAAATACACTGTTTTAAAGATGCGTTGTTTATCAAGCACGGCTCTTAATTAAACTTCGGCAGGGATCTTAAATCAATTTACATAAATATGTAAGCACATACTAGAGAATACCGCCCGGCGGTGATGGACTGATGTGATAGACTATGTAAGCACACAGGAGAATACAGACTGATGGTGATAGTGATTTTGAATATGATCTTCCTCATTCCTACAATCTGGACCTCTTTAAGAAACAGATAAATATACACTTGCAAACTCCCCAACCCACACACAAACACGAACACAACACACGTTTCCTACATGCAGCGTCCAGCCTCCTTGGCTGAGCGCCATAGAGTGCACTGGTCTTGACCGGCTGTGCTCTCCTGCGTGCGATTATATAAAAAAAATGTGTTTGTGTGAGTGTTGACCCGCCAACGTCATAGACTACAGCCCCACCTTCACGCATCATCCTTATTATATTATTACAGGAATTCACTATGAATAGGTGGTCTTCAAGGGACGACTTTCATCCACCAACAATTTTGATTAATAGGCTATGACTATCATTTACGGGTGAGGGATCAAATTCACACCAACCGGGGGTATTTATAGAGCTTATAAATCAATTAAAAATATTATTTTAACCTTCATCGGGGATCGAACCCACGACTTTCGGTTTAGTAAGAAAACGCTTTAACCGCTAATCTATTTCCACCGGCAGATATAGTCTGTAAATTCTGTAAGGGTGTTTTTTGACGAAATTGATATTTGCAATACACTTCACGTCTACATATTTTTTTAAGCAGTACATTGGTACCGGAAAATGTCGCGTAAAAAATCGACCTAAGCATATTAAAATGTGAATAATTACGTTGTGGCACCACTATCCAGACACGCCACTAAGCACGAGGGCTAAGACCGGTCACTCCCCGGAACCCGGCACGTCAGGACACACTACAATCCTCGACACCTAAAGGCACCACGAACCGCCGGCACATCTGGACGTTACATCGCTTCCATCGACAATTAGTTAGCAGAAATAACAACAGCTTACTGATTTGTAACCCTTTCACATCGTTGTCGGCATATGACGTTTAAGATTCCCCTACCGTTGACATCAGCAGCTTTGATATATCGTTTTGCTACGTTCAGTACTCATTATGACATATACGGTAGGAAATTGGAAGTGCAGTCATTCCCTTTATCAAACTACATGTATTCTTTACAGAAATCTGTAAAGCATTTAAATAAATATCGTTAGGTTTCGTCACATGAGCGATTTTTCTGTAAACTACATGTGTCAATGCCACCACATGTATGGAGTTACATAATGAACGTTTGTTTATAATCGTTTTTTTATGCATCATCTGATAGCTAAAGCATAAAAGAACCAATGTGATTTATGAAAATAGATCAGAAAAATACATTTATGCTTCTAAGCAAAAAAAATAGTTAGAAAAATTCACGCCGTATTGACAGTATAATTTGTATTCCACCGGGCCGTAACGACAGGGTTAAAATTCCATTTAGAATGTGTATTTCCTAATATTTTATATACATTAGATAAACACATACAAGAGAATACCGACATATGGTGATAGTAATTTTTCTCTGGATAAGAAAATACTTCACCTTTCAAAATTAGCGAACATTTTTTTTTCTATAATTGGCTACCCCTGAATTTTTTTGACACCATTGATAACCTATTTCAATGATAAATATGTATTGGTATATATTTGTTTAGATATTTTTTTACATAATGTCTTTATTTAAGAATTTTAAATTTGACGTAACTAACAGTTTTTATTTATATAATAATACCAGATATTTTCAATTATTTACATATCGCTTTCGTTAGTTTTGTTTCGGCTGTCGGCGGTGATCGCGAAACCTAACCTAAAAAATTGCCTGGTCACATTGAACTGAAGGTCTTATAATCCTTAAAAATATTCTGGGCTAAAAATATTAGGAAGAAATGGAACTTAAGTCAACGGGAAATACTCTATCATGCTTAAAAGGTCTGTATTTTTTTATGCTTATTGTGTTTAATTTATCCCATTTTTTGTCATATGTATTTAATTAATAAAATAAGTTAAGCTTTGTATCAAACCACTGTGTTTTGATTAATGATTACTCTGCTTAAGTTATTAACCCTTTTATTACGGCTCGGTTTGAATACAAATTATACTGTCAGTTATAAACTAGTATTTGAAGCATAAATGTACTTATCTGGTCTATTGTCATATATCACATTGGTTCTTGTATCCTTAAGCTATCAGATGATGCATAAAAAACTAATCTAAGAAAGGAGCAAAACATTATATCACGTCAACCGATGTCAACGGTCGGGGAATCTTATGACGGCATATCCCGACAACGATGCGAAAGGGTTAAAATGTATTGATCACAAAGTGCCTTTCTAATAAAAAAAATTATAAGTTGGTATAAATAAATCTTTAGTCTAACAATGTTTTATTGATATGTATTTTTAGACGGTGGTAGGTATTCATTATTTTTTTCATTATCTTTCATATGAATCGAAAGGACTAAAAAAATTAAAACTATTTTATTAATCACATCAACTCTTAGTCATGGTTTTTTAGCAACAAAACCGAAATATGTCGTAAAAAATTAAATTCTGGAATTTCTTTAAAAATACCTATATTCAAGAAATAAAATTTATATTTGAGATTTCGCCAAGAGATAACTCTTGGCGAAATCTCATATTATTTATATTTATATTCATTAATTCTTTCAATTATGAATTATTAAATAAATTATGGAAGTGTCATGGACAATGAATAAATAATAAAATAATGTTTATGTATTTATCCAAGACAAAAATTAGCATTAATCGAATAGGTATATAAAATTGTTGATTGATCAGATTACGAAATAGTTATTTTAAACACAATATTGATATAAAATTATCATACACACCATCTTATAATATTTTTATATCGAAGGTACGAATACCTTATCTATTTTTTATCACTGGCATGTAATCGACAACTCTCAAAGCAAATAACATAAAGGCGCATCTTCTTACGCGTTCAGAAAAAGTTACGACTTTATGTTTTTGAGATGGCTATATGTCATCGTGAACACTCCACACTACCTGTTAATCAGTTCTTTGACGTGTTCAGAGTATTTTAGTTGTGTTTGGTTATTTATTTAAAAAAATCGACAGGTAAAGGCATGATTTTGAAGTAAAATGGAAGCGACACACGGCAATGTTCTCCCTTTGAATGCTGTGTCGGATATTATCGCGAAAAATCTTCAAAACGGTGATCATTACCGATTCCAGATATGACAGCTTGCCGACATACATAACCTCAAAAGCAAACATTATATTATTATTTTTGTGTTTTTTGTTGTGATTTTACTGTTACCCTGTTTTTCAGTAAGTGTTTATTTTGGTGCTACGAACGCCTTTATTTCAATATTTGTTATATCCTCACCACTAGTGCGCGACAACAGAACACGACTTGGTTGAAGTTCTCGGAATTCTGGTGGACGTATTTTCCGATTGGAGAGTAATTATTTGATGAGACTATGAGCTGTCTCGGTAACACTTCAATGTAGCGTGTTAACCTTTATAATTCAAACCTTTTTATAAACGACTGGATGTTCTTTAGTAATGTTCCTTAATATCAGATTGTTCATTTTAAAATTTATAACATTAATTTAATTTTAGTTTTTAACTTTGCGTTATGTAAACGCACACACTTCCTTGCCTAAGTGACTCAACAATGGCTACCCAATGTAGCCGAATCATGTCGTCCTTTACCCCTTTCATTACGGCTCGGTGGAATACAAATTATACTGTCAATTATAAAATTACTATTTTAAGCATAAATGTACTTATCTGGTCTATTTTCATATATCACATTGTTTCTTGTATCCTTTAGCTATCAGATGATGCATAAAAAACTATTCTAAGAAAGTAGCGAAAAGATATATCATGGCTAACGATGTCAACGGTCGGGGAATCTTACACGCCATATATCGGCTACCGATGCGAAAGGGTTACTAAAAAAAAATGTATAATTTCTAAATAATCTTCCAGGAATTGCATCAAGAATTATCGATTGGAAAAATAAAAAAGAAAGTGATAAATTGGGGGGCAGTTTATGCGGGATTATTAAATATTGTTTCTTACGGGTGTGTTTGGCTAACTGAGTTCCACTGTAATACTGTTTAAAACTGAATCTTAAAGTTGAATTTTTCATTACATCATTTCAATGATACCATCACAAATGATATGTTGAAGTTTGTATTTTTTTTTGCAGGGCTATACTCAATAATGAAGGCCTCTTCAATCTTGTTTGTGAGCATCCTCATTGGAAGCTCCGCGCCGGGAGACTTCTTTAGTTTCTCGTCGCTTAATCCATTCAGTTACGACTACAGTACTATGAAAGACTTTGTTTTGTCAGTCCCTTATGATCTAGAACGTAAGTTGGTGCAGTTTAATTTTTTAATGCTTTTTTAACCACTTCTGTGGTCAACCTCTTGGAAAGCAAACCTTTTTTTAAATATATTTTTTTGCCACTCGCGTCCTTCCGATGCGTTCTCTAGACTGGTGGGGGAATGACCCGAGCTGGATTCGGGCAAATCACTATAAAAACGTTTCGTGTACAAAATACCTTCTATTAACATGGATCACACTGAGCACTGCTTCCTTTGAGGGATTTTCCACTTGAATGATTTCTAACTTGATAGATTTTTCCATCCTAAATAGCAGCATTTATGCTCTCCTGCAACATCCTTAATATATGTCCCAGCCAGGTACACCTACGCCTCTTCTCTCTCTCTAAAGGCTACCTTGTCCCCTCTCTCATCTCGTTATTCCTCACAATATCAAACCATTGTACCCCCAGTATTCTACGCAGGCTCTCGAATCCCATTATACGGCTGCATTGGCTCTTAGAAGTATTTTTTCTCTTTTATGACCGAATGATCATTCCAAAAGCGCTTCTTTGCCTCTCTGAGTAAAAAGGTGGGTCTTGAGTCTGCTTCTGAAGGATGCCTCTGCTTGACGCTCTCTTATGCTTTCCGGTAGCGAGTTCCAGGCCATTGGTGCCGCGTAGCTGAAAGCCCGATTGCCAAAGACCGTGCTAGGACTACCTCCCGTCAGCTGCAGGGTGCTTCTATTTGCTCTAGCTGTTCTGAGTGTCTCGTAGATGTCAATATTCACAGCCGTAAAGATAGTCGGCATTTTGTTTTGATCTAGTAGAGCTGTGAGTCCCAGGTTTCGCATTGAAAAGGTTAAAAGGATAATTTTTTTTAGGTCTGAAGGTGGATTTGGACACTAAGGTATTCGGCCAGCCACTGATAGGTGAACTTTACCATATTCTTAAAGGCCACAAGAGGTCAATAGAGATCGACCACCCCGGAAGAAAGGCCTTGACAATTTCTCTCCATGGTTGGACGGGTACAGGGAAGACCTACGTTTCGAAACTCATAGCCGGCGCCATCTACCATGGGGGAATGGACAGCATTTGCGTCAAGATGTTTATAGGAAGACATGACTTTCCTGACGCCAGGAAAGTTGCCGAGTACCAGGTAACATTAATTTATACATAGATACCAAGATGTTAAATAACTAGGACGAAATAACTTAGTAAAACTAAAGTACATTTTTAAAGCGAAAATTCCGCAATGTCTTAAAACTAAGGCGTTGAACCAATGCATCCTCTCTGTATTTACTTATGGCGCAGAGACGTGGAATTTGACAGCAAGTCTTACCCGTAAAATAAAAGTCACCCAGCGTGCTGTGGAGAGATCCATGCTCGGAGTGTCGCTAAAAAAATAATCCGAAACGATGAAATACGCAGAATAACTCAAGTAGTGGATGCTACACAACGAATAGGCACACTCAAGTGGCAATGTGACAAATCTGTCGGAGAGACGACGGTCGATGCGGAAGAATAGTATTGGAATGGCACCCAAGAACTGGCAAACGAAGCATTGGTCGACCCCCTATAAGATGGACTAACGATATAAGAAGAATAGCGGGAGTGGCCTGGATGCCGAAGGCAGAGGATCGAAGAGGATGGAGACTCATGCTGGAGGCTTACGTTCAACAGTGGACAGATACAGGCTGATGATGATGATTTATAGAATATTTCATTTTAAAGCAATATTTCTGTAAAAATAATACTATAAGAATTTTTAACCTAGAACTCGAAACATTATATAAAACAAATACGTTCTGCAATACCACGTAATCTTTGATTTCACAAGTATATTGACTGAAATGTTTTATTTTAACACCACTAATACTGTACTTATTTTATGATGATGAAATAACTAAAACAATGAATTTGAAATTACTTTCGTTGATTTAAAAATTGGAACAAAATATAAGTGTTGGACTTAGTATGGCATGCATCAACACATTCACTGCCTTGAAAAATGTGATTATTAAAAAAAATATAAAAAATTCCAGTAGTAATAAGTGTCTTTATTACCACTTTAATGAATTTTTTGTAAATTGATTTTTTTGTGGTATATTTGCCCATTTATACCTATCACACGGATCCCTGTGTCCGGCACCGTCAGCAAAATATCCATTGTAAATGACGACTGCACGGATCCTTGTTTACCATAGATATCATTATTCCATATATATTTTATATTGAATAGGTTTAAAAAGAATATAAACATGTAAGAGCTTAAATTAAATTGATTTCAACAATGTTTGTCTGTCAGATCCACTAAAGTCATCTCAGCCAAACATCGGAATCGGTGGATAAATCCTTAGCCACTAGGTTTCCTCTCTTTTTGTTGGTATTTGTTTCATTTTTGCCTTCAGACTTTCGTTTTGATGGAGCAGCTTCAATATTCATGGATGAAAATATATGCATTAATTGAATAGCGAAAAAATACAAAAATAAAAACGTTTTTCAAAAACCGCCACTAAATACGTTTAAAATGAATATTGTATTACAGGAAGCAAGTGCTTTAGCATCTCTCTTGAGCAGGGCCGCAATAGACTGAGGCATTTGTATGTTCCGTGTAGTAGTCATGCAAGGTGTTAACAAATAGTGTGATGTTTTACCATTTTTAGGAATTTCTAAAAAGACAGCTGCAGATGAGAATTTCTGTATGCAAAGAGGCCCTTATAATATTTGATGAGGTTGACGATATTCCTGCCGAAGTTCTCGACATCCTGCGACCAATGACAGATCATCACCCCATTGTTGACGGTTACGATTACAGGTAACTATGACTTCTTCTTCTTCTTCGTGTCAGCGACGTCAAATTATTTCTGCCCAGTATCTGGCAACATCGATAGCCCGTGTGTTGCCTAGCATTAAGTCTTGTGGTGTGCAGCTTGTTGGGCACATGGAGCAGCATCTTAGGTGAGAGGCGGTCTTCAGGTCTCCGCAGTCGCACAATAGTGTCTTTCCCTGCTGAAGAATTCCCCACTGCTCGAGGTTGTCTTTTGTTCCACCAACTCCGGTTCTTAATCTGTTCAGAACCGTAGTTGGGGAGCACGAAAAGAACCTCCACGCGGTGCCCCCTGGAAACGGAAACTCGGACTTCCTCTTCTGGCCAATCTTTCTCAACCCAGCGGCGAAAAAATATGACCTAAACAAACCTAACCTAACCTTAAACTCTAAGCACATGAATGATACATGATAATATTAATCCTAACCTTAAGCTAAAAGCTAGACACGTTAATTATATGTATATATTTTACAAAACGATTCTATGCCAAAATGAAAAACGCCCAATCCACGGCGAGGGAGTGTTTCTTTAAAAGTAAAAAGATTTGCAAAGCAATTTATGAACATTTTTAAAACAGCGTAAATACCATTGCCGATACCGTAAAATGCTTTAACCTTTAAACGCCCAGTGGTTTCCTTACGGGACCGCAGATTTGCTATGTTCAATGCCCTACGGTCCCATACAGGAGTGCTTATGGTTCATTTCACAATCGGATTACATTAATTTGTAATAATAGCATTAAAGTAAGTTCATGGAAGAATCTATTGTGCGACGAAACATTATAAACATTGGCCTGCATGGGATCACTGGGCGTTTAAAGGTTAATAGGTGAAATCTCAACATATAGACAAGCATTACCGAGCAATATCGATTGTTACCATTAAACAATACAAATGCAATGATTTTGCAGCATTGTTTGATCTTTTACTTTAACCATCCAGATACAAGCGTGACCGTATGGTCGCAGCGAACGCTATTGTCTATTTATCCCTATTCCGGTCCCTCTTCTACCTGAACATTGTATCTTTCGCTCAGTTTCGGTTAAGAAGTGTCTCCACCACAGTTAGTCTGCAGCCGCGGCAACGGAAACAGTTACCAAGTACCCTTGTGAGATATTTTATTTCGGGTTGAATTTTTTTTCTACAAAATGCATACTTCAAAAAAGTAAATACAATTTTCAATATTTAAATAAATGTTTTACGTAATTTTTACTAATTCATTTCGTATTATTCTTCTAGATCTCTATGATCTTTGACACATGCCATCTTCTTATGTTTTAATATTTTCTTTTTGTATGTAAGTTTATGTATACATATTTTATGAATGTTTTTTTTTAGGTATGTTTATGTTTCTTTTAAAATTATATTCTTATTAACGTTAAGGTTATCAACTGACAATACTTAGTGAAACTGCATAATTATAATATTAAATTAATTTTAATTAAAAAAAAAAATAGTTTTGATTCACAATTTATTTTAAATGATTACATGTTTCGGCCTCCCTGGAGACCATCTTCAATCTTTTATTCTTCATCTTTTATTTTATCATTATTGAAGATGGTCTCCAGGGAGGCCGAAACATGTAATCATTTAAAATAAATTGTGAATCAAAACTAAATATTTTAAATTTATTTATTTTTTAATTAAAATTAATTTAAAATTATTATTATATTCTTATTATCACATGTACCTCGGAACTACTCTTCTGTTTATTCAATAAATAAATATAAAAGTAAAAAATTAAATTGACAACAATGCACATTATGTACCAGACTAAATTTGTGATATTTGTTTACATTCCAGGAGTGTGATCTTCATATTTCTATCGAATATGAATGGACAGGATATTTATAAACATTTAAAATATCTGAACAAACCGAGGAATAAAGTTACACTAAACGATTTTGAAGCCGTCTTACAAAAGGGAGCTTACAAAAACACTGGTAAGACAGAAGAGCGCAAACTACAGCTGTCTTTTCTTCAAGCCCCCCTCCCTCCATCAAACTATCTCTTCTTTAGCCTAGCCATTTCCCATAATCTGGGGTCTCTCCTTGTGTACATTGGTCATGTCTGCCTGTCCTGCGCCACATTCTCGGTCAAGCCAAGAATTTTGAGATCCTTGTCTACAGTTGCAATCCATGTTGCCTGTGGTCTTCCAAGTCTCTTAGCGTGGGTATGTTGAGGGCTCTCTTCACCATGTGGTCCTCATCTCTCTGTGTCACATGCCAATACCATCTTGGGGGGCTTTCCCTTATCTTTTCAGGTATGGGGGCCGCCCCCGAAATGAACCCCGAATATACCCCAACAAACTATCATTTGAACAAACATTTAACTTTATCTAGAGTATGTTGTGATACAATAAGACACCACAGAAAGAAAATACATATTTGGGAGTTTCTCAGGGCTCTAACCTGGGACCATTGCTCTTCTTGTTGTTCATTAATGACATATCATATGTTTTAAATCATGCTATGTCGATTTTTTTTTCCCTTATGTCATATATTTAACCGATCGTTAAAGTCAGCTATTTTCTTTTATATTTACTGTATTTTAATAGACTTCGAAATGAGCATATTCAGGGTTCATTTCGGGTGGCCCCTATACCTGAAAAGATAAGGGAAAACCGCTCAAGATGGTATGGGCATGTGACACGGAGAGATGAGGACCACATAATGAAGAGAGGCCTCAACATACGCACATTGAGAAGAAGACCTGGAAGGCCACAGGCGACCTGGACTGCAACTGTAAACAAGGATCTGAAAACCCTGGGTTTGACCGAGAATGCAACGCAGGACAGACAGACATGGCGAACGTGCACAAGAAGAGCCGACCCCAGATGATGGGAAATGGCTAGGATAAAGAAGAAGAAGTAATTCGCCACACACGGCTAAACCCAAAAGCCACAATATTTATGAAAGAAATAAATAAATTGATTATTTGACCAAGAATATGTTGTTGCTTGCAGGTAGCGGTCTGTTCCGGAGTAAGCTGATCAAGTCCCACAATGTGGACCACTTCATACCGTTCTTGCCTCTGGAAGAGGAGCATGTGGAGCTCTGTATCAAAGCGGACTTTAGGGCTCAAGGCATCTACGACGTGCCCAATAATGTCATGGAGTGAGTACAGTTCTTGCCTGTCGTTTAATAATTTTACAAATTTGCCGGCGGGTATAGCTCAATGGTCAAAGGATCCGGCTGAGATTTAAAAAAAATTGATTTGTAATCGATTTCTCAGCTCTAAAATACCTCCGGTCGATGTGAGTTTGATCCATCACCCGTAAAATGCCAGTCATAGCCCAGTAATTAAAATTGGTGGTAGACGAAAGTCGTCCCGTGAAGTAAATTCCTGTAATAATAAGGATGATGCGTGAATCTCGGGCTGTAGTCTATGACGTTGGCGGTCAACACTCCACATGCAGCGCTTAGCCATATGCAGTATGATAAGCGTCATTGAATTTCACAGATGAGACTTTGGAATTACTATCACAAACTGTCGGTATTCTCCTGTATACTAATATGTGTAATATATGACTGGCATTTTACGGGTGAAGGATCATGAAAAATTCACACCAACCGGGGGTATTTATAGAGCTCAGAAATCGATTGAATTTTTTATTTTTGTTTATCTCCATCGGGGATCGAACCTACGACTTTCGGTTTGAAAAGCAAATGCCTTAACCACTGAGCTATACCCGCCGGCATATTTGGAATTGATATAGGAAGAATAATGCGGCTTGACAGTCGAGTTTCTTAACGTTTGTTTTTATATATTTATTTATCTTTTCTAGACATGTGAAGAACATAGTCGTTTACGGACCTGATGAATTGCCGATATACTCCAATTCCGGATGTAAAAGGTTACATAAGCACGTAGCGTTCGCGATTCAAAAATTCCGATTGCATAAAAACGAGCTGTAATCCATCACAACTGGCTGAGTTTCGTGGTGGCCATACGCCCCGGCTGGAGATCGGAGACTACAAGGAAAGACAAAGACATCCATGACCTCAACTTGTTCTAATCACGGGTTTTATTAAAGTTAATCAATTTATAAGCACGCTCCATGTTTGTAATGGTACATGCATTTGAAATGTGTTAATGTAAAAATATGTGTGGATGATATACCGTTGTATCGATCTGTTTGAAATTTCGTACAGTAATAGCAAGTAATGTGATGTATCCATGAATCAAATTTGACACAAATCGATGTAACAGTTTGTGATCTACACTTGTTTATCAAACATTGATTGTTACACGTAAATGTTCTAATGCAGACAAACTATTAAGTATCAAAATTTAAACAAGTGTAGTTAAGAAACCGTTGCATGGATCTGTGTCATATTTTATACGATAATACTAAATATTATTGAGTATCTGTGTAACAAATTTGATACAGATCGATGCAACGGTTTGTTGTCCACACTTGTTCAAACTTAAATATTATACGTAAACATTCTAATGCAGACCCACTACAATGTATTAATCTTTAAACAAGTATGGTTGAAAAACCGTTGCATCGATCTGTGTCAAATTTTGTACAATAGTACTAAATATCATTGAGTATCTGTGTAGCAAATTTGATACAGATTGATGCAACGGTTTGTCGTCTACACATGTTCAAACTTTAATATGTTACGTGCAAACTTTCTAATCCGGACGCATCATGGAAAGCGGTTTTAGAAATTAAATGTACGAACTTAAAAATAATGCTACACTAATAATGAGTGCCTTGGATTTTTAGTATTTTATTAAGTAATCAGTAATCAATTTTATGTAATCATGTGTTATGAAGTCAGTTGTATATAATTTAAAAAATGGCTTTATAAAATCATATTATGACTGCTTCAATTAATGCGAAATAGTGTGAAATTTGCATTTTTAATGTTAAAATGTTAAATATAACAATGAGTAATGATTCTTAGGAGCATTTTCCATTTGTTATATCAAAGTTGTATTGTATAAACGTAGTTTTGATTTTATACATGTATATAGATACACTTAAAATGTAGTGTTACCTATTTTTTTTATTGTGGCTGTTGCGAGATTTATAAATAATTGTAAATAATAGTTAAATTAAATAGCACTTTTGTGTTGCTCTCTGAAATATAAAAAAAAAAAATGCTTACAAAATGTGACATTTTGACCATTTTCGCGATTTGTAGAAACATTTTTGTCCTTTTCAATCAATTTTACGAATCAATATAATCAATAAAAAGTATAAAGTCATCATAAAATATTAACATATCTATTGAGAGAGTGAATAGACAGGAGAGGTCTTTACTGTATTGTCAATATCAATTACAAAAAAATGCTTCAAAAATTGAGTTTAAAAAAATGTGCATTCCGTTTTAAGTAAACTATTTTAATTTGGAAACTAATTATTTTGTCTGTAATAAATACATAAAAGGGAAGTAAAATACATAAATTGGCGGTAGAAAAATAATAAATAGGCAGAGTAAATAATAAATGAACAGTAATTCATAATAGGTTAGATTAGGTATCCACTTTATGTGATAAATATTCATTCATTTTACATTAATTACTGGTAGTATTGATGCTACCCAACGAATAGGCACACTCAAGTGGCAATGGGCAGGTCATATCTGTCGAAGAGACGACGGTCGATGGGGAAGAAAAGTATTGGAATGGCGCCCAAGAACTGGCAAACGAAGCATTGGCCGACCCCCTACAAGATGGACTGACGATATAAGAAGTAAAGCGGGAGTGACCTGGATGCGGGAGGTGGAGGATCGAAGAGGATGGAGACTCATGCGGGAGACCTACGTTCAACAGTGGACGGACACAGGCTGATGATGATGATGATCATGAAGTATTGAATATATTACTGCACAATAGATTCTTCCATGAACTTACTTTAACACTATTATTACAAATTAATGTAATCCGATTGTGATATGAACTATAAGCACTCCTGTATGGGACCGTAGGGCATTGAACATAGCAAATCTGCGGTCCCATAAGGAAACCACTGGGCGTTTAAAGGTTAATTGAATTAAATACCGTCAAAAAACTTAGTTGTCAATTGGAAATAGTGTGAAGAGTAATGTGCAGATGCCTCTTTTACGAGTGTTATATTATTCTGTAATATTCTTTATCAAGGATGTAAATATTTTTTATATTTTTATATAAAATAATATATTTTTGTTACTTCAATTATTATTAGGTTTGGCAAATAGGGTAGTTACTAGACACATAAGGATTTGAAATCTTTGAAAACCAAAAAGAAAGATTTGTATCAAAACATTGCCTTGGGTATGGCCTCTGTTTAGGAGAGTGCAGTTTTGACTAACTCGTATCCTTCCTCAATCCATCACTGTCAAGAGACAACTCAGCTGCATAGTACTTCATAAGTGGTCTAAGAAATTATATTTGGAATAATTAAATGTTACTAGTAGGTAGGTGTAATCAGTTTTTAGAGCGGCAGGTAACACAGTGGTTTCTCTGGCGGCTTGATGATTACTCAGGTTATGGAGGCGTCGAAAGTGGAGAGAGAAGAGATCTGGTCTGTATGGTCGTCTGCCTATATAGAGCCAGCTCTACTCCACCTAGATAGGTGCAATACTACTTGAAGCGACTCTGGTGACGGCGATTCTACCGACATATATGGAACATACAAGGCAAACATTAATAGATACCGAATTGGTACGATTGATTAAACAGAAGTCCGGCACAGGCCTATGTTAAAAATGTTAATTTTTCGTTTCCAAATAAAATATATTGCTTGATTACATATATCCCCCCACCGTAGTAATTACTCTATTTTCCATTTCAATGTATATATAGGGTCCGCCATCTAACGTTTTTTTTTTCAACTAGTGCTTATTTCGTGAATGGTAACACTTAGCTCATGTTTGATTTGACAGATAATTAGTTTTATCTTTCCGCTGAACGAATATGGTTGTGTATACGCTTGAACAACGCTGGAAAATATTGCCACATTACTTTGAAAATCAGGCTATTTTTCCTCAAAAATGAGCAAGGAGTAGCCGTTACAGTCAATGGCGATCGTTATCGGGCCATTTTTGTTCACAAAAATTGAAGAGGAGGATATTGGGAACATTTGGTTTCAACAGGATGGCGCTATGTGCCACACAGCCGAAGCTACACTCGATGTTTTACGCCCTATTTTCAAAAAAAAAAAAAGTTATTTGGCGGACCCTATATAAGATTTTAGTACTGCGAAATATTTTTATATATTTTTAAGATTACTATATATTGTACATATTTTTTAAAAAACACTGTAATGTAATTTATAAATTATGGAGCCTCCTACCTTTTTTAACATTCCTATAATTAAAAAAAAAAAAACATTTTTTTGTTAATTTATGTAAATACAATTTTATATGTATTTTAAAATATATTTATAATATTAGGTATAGATTAATTTTCTAACCTTGTTTTTACTACTTGTATACCCAATTATTTGGGTTTGTGAATTAAGGAGCCAAGTACATATTTGTGAAATATACTCTAGAATACATAGCACGATCCTTAAGTGTTTACCTAAATAATTGTTATTTATTTTAATTTTTAATGTCAAACTTATTTTCCCCGAATAACTAATAGCTTGTACATACTTTCAGTGATTTTAAATATTGTAACATCCTCCTCTCTTTCAAAAAGGTTGCTCTTCAGTCGCGTGATGGCAGGATTAGGAGCAGATTGATAACACAGACTTTTTCAGAAACACATTGACATATATTTACGATAAAACTTTACAAATTTATGGCTCGACCTAGTCACAGCATTAGGCCGAGCCACAATACAATATGCTCTCGCCGACGGGCGGGTCACAACTGGCGTCATGCGCTGTCGCACCGGCGCCACAGCGGCGGTCTAATTAACTAGTCCCAATATGGCGGACACATAAATGTATGACAAGCGAACAGAAATAAGAGACAAAAGATTGTATATCGAAGTTTTCGGTACCAGTCAGCCAGGGCTACATCATGCTGATGTCAATTGACATCAGCTCAATATAGCCCTTGCAGGTTGGTGTCGAAAAGCCTCGATATATATGATCTTTCGTCTCTTATTTTTGTTCGTTTGTCGGAGACGCATGTGTCTCCATATTGCTTGTTTGACAGATTGTAGTTCTGTGGATCGCCACTGGATGAATTATGACACTGGGCGTCGTAGCGATCGCGATCATTAGTCTGTGTCTGCTCGGGGCGTTGTCAACAACACGTCATTGTCTGCCTCGAGCAGATCGAAAATTTGTCAATCTTTAAATTAAATATACATATGTCAATGTACTTCTGAAAAAGACTTTGTGTTACTCGTCTGCTCCTCATCCCTTTACCATGAGTGCTGTTAACTATCCCGGCGACGTGAAGTCACTTTCTTTTAGTAAAGGGGATGTTATAATAGTATTTTAACTTGTATGTAATCCCAGATTATATTTTATACAGTATATTTAGTTAGATATTTAAGAATCGTGCTTAATTTTCTTGAAAAATAGTGGTCAATATCACAATGTGAGTCAAAAGCTTATGGTATTGTGGCTTTTGAAAACATGCACGCCTAGTAAGGGAAGCCATTGAAATGAAAAGACATCCCATCAACATCAACAGGGATGACGGTTTGATTCTCAAAACAGCATGGCTCCCACCTCTAGCACATACTCCAAAACCTGCACAGACAAGCAAGGACAACCACATGTCCCACATGACGTTCGTGGAGGTATGCTCCTTTGAACATACTCATCATGACGCTCGTGGAGGTACATTAGGCTGACGGCTAAATACCTCAAGACATTAACTCATCACAAAGTCGTCAACCCTGAAGAAGACCCCTGCAATGGCGGTTGAAATATTGGATCGAATCAATTGGCCACACACGGCTAAACCCAAAAACCCACAATACCACATCTGGCCGTGAAAAGCTAAGAAGTTACAAAAACTTATGAATTTTTATATTTAGGTTTTATATCTAACAATCTATTATATTTCAATAATTTATTTTTAACATTTACCCGATTTTATTTTATACACTTAATATTTAAAACATCATTAAAACGTATCTATATATATCTGCCGGCAGGTATGGCTTAGAGGTAAAGCGCTTGCTTACCTTACCAGAGGTATTATCGAAAATTCACTTGATAATACCGAGTTTCATGATGGTGGACAAACAAAACACATTTGCAGCAACTCTGGTCGAAATTATGCTTCGAATTAGTCAAAAAGATAATGAAACCTTGAAGGCATCATTTCGCATGGTTCAACCCAAAATCCGTGAATAATTGAAGAGTTTTTCTTCATACATTTGATGTTTTAATTACTGTGTGTAGTTGGCAATAAAAAATGCACAATTTTGTAAAAAAAAATGTATTGTGTTTTAAAATTAATTAGTTGATTTTTTAATGTGATTTTAAAATAAAAAATTATGACATAAAATGTAAAATCTTTTAATCGCCTGTATTTTCCATATTCTCCCCTATTTCATTTTTTGAGAGAAACGTGTGAAGAAAATGTACTGAAAAATGAATTGTATAATTAATTGTTAAATGTATGGCTGCATTGGCTCTTAGTGATATGCCAAGACTCACAGCCATAAAGAATAATAGGGATGATACAAGCGCTGTAAAGTAGGTACTTTATTTTGATCGAGTAAAGATGCGAGTCCTAGGTATTGAATATGGAATTAACTACTTCATGCTCCGTGTTTTTCTGGCAAAAATGGAAAAAACGAATCGATTGTTTTATTGCATCTATTAAGATGCAATAAAAAAAACTATTCTTAAAACTACTTTAATTTTTTTTGTATATGCGTAAACATCGAACATATGCGAGAACGGCAAAAACGGAAAGTGAACGGAAAGTGTACCGGTACGAGCGCAAACATGAAGTGGTTAAAAGATGCTCCAGTGTTCATAAGGTGGGCAGCTAACTGTTTCTGCAGGCCACTATTTTCAGTAACATGTACACTGAGACATCTGTAACTCTCAAACCTCTCAATGATCTGACTCGCACTGGTAAGTGAACAAATCTGTATGTGTATATTAAACTCTAAAATAATATCATTTTACCTTTTTTTGCACCTGTGCAAAAATCAGGGCTGCATCAAAATCTTTGAAAAAAAAAATGTCTGAATGGGTTAAGATCGTTATTTCTAACAAATAAAACAACAAATCAAAATTAAATATTTTTATTAACCTTTCAAAACAAACAACATTATTTATATCACCTCATATGTATTCTTTATTGATTATCACACGTGATTCAGACTTAACACAATGCAGCGTCGCACCACACGCTCGCATCACATCTAATTCATCCTGCAGTAAAGCGTCAAGTCAAAAGTACTACTGAATAGATAACTATACTAATATCTTGGATGAAAAACGATTCGCCTAAAACATATCAGCAAATGAAAAAGCTGCTTCGAAAGAAAAAAAACAACATAGGCATTAACCTTTTAAATGCCAGTAGGTAGAAGTGTAGCCGTGCACAGCGGGCCGTGAATTTATAATCAAAATAAATCATTTTTAAATCTTGGGAATAAAATGCAAGACTGTAATTTCGACTGTTTAGTGAAGTACTACAAAATCATCCCAATAGATGTCTCTGTGTGTTCTATATTTTAAATTAACCAAAAAAACGGGACATATGATGACACAGAGGCTCAAACCAGAGCGAGAATACTCGCTCTTTTTCTATAGCCGGCCTGCTGGGCACGGCCAAGAATGCGAGTAATCTCGCTCTTGGCACAGAAGCGGTTAAGGTTATCAACTGACAGTACTTAAAAATTAAATAAATTATTATATTAAAAATATTTAGTTTTGAGTCATATTTATTTTATATGATTACATGTTTCGGCCTCCCTGGCGACCATCTTCAATAATTGTTGAATGTTCAAGATTATTGAAGATGGTCTCCAGGGAGGCCGAAACGTGTAATCATTTAAAACAAATGTGAATCAAAACGAAATATTTTTAATTTATTAATTTTTTAATTAAAATTAATTTAAAATTATAACGTAGGCATTCTTTTTGGGAGTGGAAAGTGTGAGAGATAGAGGCATTTTGTATTTTTTAACTTTAGCTGACCCACATCTGCATCACATAAGAGCACAATTAGGTCTCCTTGAGATTATTGATGATTAGCAGAAGTACCTGTACATTTATTAAAGAGAAAGAACCCGTGAAAGAAATAAGAATCGCATTCTCTGGTGAAAGGAATATGAAAGATAGATTCTATCATCGAAAAGTGCGAGCGTAAATGGTAAATGTGTAGATTTTTTAGTGGCCACAAAGTCTGCATACCTGATAGGCTCACTTTCCTCAAATTACGTCAAAAGGGACTCCTCCACCAGAGAATGTGTTCTGAGGTCTGTAAGGGGGCGCCACAAGAGCAACTAGGTGCTAAAACTAAATTAAATGAGTTTAACGTGTCATTAAAAGCGGCGTAACAATGACTTTTATGTAGACTATCATGAAAACTTACAACTTCATAATTTTGACTTGCCGCTTTTTTGCAAAGCACCGACTTAATCCTCAACGCAACAAATCCACCTACACGGGACACATAAGGAAGTTTTTGGATCACTGTTCGATACACTCCACATAAGGGAAGCCGGAATGAGGCAGAGACTGTTATGTTTACATCAGCTCTGTTTGGACAATTTGAAGACTTTCCGGAATATCAATTTTGTCAATATATATATATTTACACACATTTTAACTTTGTACTCATTTTATTATATATTTAAATATTTAAAATATGTGATACTATTTCTATTATTTAGATCAATATATATACTTTTATATGTAAACACATGCAGGAGAATACCGATGGTGATTGTGATGCTGTAGTCTCATCTGTGGATTCTATAATGCTTACAATGTTACACATGGTTAAGCGCTGCATGTGGAGCATTGATCTGCCAACGTCATAGACTACAGCCCGATATTCACGCATCATCCTTATCATTACAGGAATTTACTATGAATGGGTAGTTTTCACGAGACGGCTTTCGCCTATCACCAATATTAATTAATAGGCTATGACTGGCATTTTACAAGTGAGGGATCACATTCACACCAACCGGGATATTTTAGAGCTCAGAAATCGTTTATTTTTTTTTATTTTTAATCTTGTCGGGAATGAACCCACGACCTTTGGCGCTTTGACCATTGAGCTATACCCGCCGGCAATATAACATCCATAAGAGCAAATAATTTCAAAATATTTAAATAAATAATATTTTATTACATTAGTTTTTAAAACGCAAATACGTGATCTACCGTCTGTGCCTTGATCGCGCCGATGCGTGCGCAGCTTATATCGTACTAATGAATTTTGAATTGTATATTTTCGGTCAATGTTATAACATTAGTCAATAGTGACATCTATTAACCCTTTACGTGCGAGGTGCGGATATATCCGCACCAACTTGCACTGCTCTTAAGTGTGAGGTGCGGATTTATCCCACGCCCTGAAAAAAACACGTCGCTTCAGTGCGAGATGCGGATTTATCCGAATACTATATTGAATATAATTTTGTTTTGTATTACGACATTCCTTCGTCAAATTTTTTTTTACGATTTGTATTGAGTTGTGGGTGATTCTACACGTGTTTCGAATTTGCCTTTTCTTAAAATAATAATGGCTTTACTTAATTTACTTCTGAAGGTGAATATAAATGCGGCACTGACCAATCGAAACACAAAAAAAAATCGTCCTTACATATTCAACTTTATTTTTCATTGACTAATTGACTTATTTTGTGACTTTTTATGAAATCTTATTTCGCACGTAAAGAGTTAACCACGGTCCTGGCGCATTTTGTCCCCAGACAATTTGTTCAAAGTTATATTGATAACGAAGTGGGTTGCACTGCATGTCTGGTGCATGTGACATTTGGTGTATGGAATAACTGGTGCACTGGATGTCTCACTAACCTAACCTAAGTAATCTCGTTAACGAGACCTATGGAAGTCTGGACTCTATGATCACTGGACAAATCCTTAGGTTAGCGAGACAGCCAGTGCACCAGTTGTCCCGTGCACCAGACATCCAGTGCGCCCCACGTCGTTACCGATGAGTCGTAGAACGAATTGTCTGTGGACGATAGGTCGTGACACCATTAACCACTTAGAAGTTTTACACAGCAATAGATGAGAAATGAATCTGTGCTTTTATGGAATTACACACATATGTGTGTGCTAATACATACAAGAGGAAAAAATCTAAAGGGTTAAAAATAATTAAATATATATTTTTTGGGATAAAGAAATTATAAAAGGCAAGGTAGTAAAAAAATATATTTTTAATTTGGACAGATTTTGACCAAAAATAAATTGGACTGGACTTTACTCGCCTCCCACCCTCATCACACCCGAGGACAGTTAAGTCTCCTTGATGATGCGCTCGTTCAGATTATGATCAGTTAGCATCTGATTAGTCCAGTGGGAGTCCCCTCTGAACAATTGTGGCCACTGCACAGAAGTGCTAAAAGAAAGAACCCTAGAGAAAGAGGTTGTAAAGAGATGGAGATGGAAGATAGATTCTCTCCTCTCTCCTCTTCTCTAAAAAAATAAACTGTCAAGTGTTCAAATGTAATGTCATTTAAATCTTTGATGCAATAACAATACAGTGCAAAGATCAGAGCTGAAGGCTGCTGCTCAAAATCTGTCGTATAAAGCACTCGTGAGCCGGGTAGACCAGAGACCAAGGTTTATCCATTAACCCGACGATTGCCTTAATCACACCCGTAGGCGCTTTGCAATATTCGAAAGATGTATTTCAAAATTAATTCCGATTTTCTCACAACATCTATGAATATTTTAAAATATTAACAAACCAAAAAGGATCAATATTTTTCGATAGTTTGGGTGATATTCATGAGATGGTGTCAAGGGCTGGAACTGATTAAAATTAAAATAATATATTTTTTTTCGAAAACAATTATCGATGATATAGTTTATATATCTTAAATATTTACAACAAACGTGATGCGTTGTACGTACACACGATGTAGGGAGACAGTTGTGTAATGTATCTTGAAAATATACCTGCAGCTAGGGCGGTTAAATTATCGAGTATTTGATCTATAATCTATTATAGCAGCTCACCAATAATGTAAGTTAAGAATATTAAAATAATTTAGTCATTAGTAAAAGTAGTGTTTTTATTTGCCTACAAACATGTGGCGATGAAGTGGTTAGGAGGTGAGTCTTAAATTTATGTCCGGGATTAACAAAAAATTGTTATTTTTATAGAAAGAAATATTTGAAAATACTTTTTTCGCCTCTTTAACATATTCTTTTATAATGTTTTTTTTTAAATGCAAGGTGTTTTGTGTCATAAGATGTAATCTGGTTTTTAAAGAAAATAATATAAAAAATAAAATAAATACGTGGAATAGATATGGATAGCATTTTTACAAACTGCCAGTCTAACACTGACCGCCGAAATCAAAGAACCTTTTTCAGTCAATTAATATACAAGTAGACAACCCTCTTATAGAGACAAGCGTAACCATATGGTTACAGTCTTCTTCTTCTTCTTGTCGGCGAGGTCAAATTATTTCTGACCGATATCTGGCAACATCGATAGCCAGCGTGTTGCCCAGCATTAGGTCTTGAGATGTGCAGCTTGTTGAGCACATGTGGCAGGATGTTAGGTGTGAGGCGGTCTGCAGGTCTCCACAGTTGCAAAATAGTGACTCTCCCTGCCGAAACATTCCCCACCGCTCGAGGTTGTTCTTTGTTCTACCGACTCCGGTTCATAATCTGTTCTTGCCAGTTGGGGGACCTTCTTTTGGAGCAATGAAATCCTCTGATGCAGCTTGTTGCCAGAGCTGGAGTCTTTCATTTTCAGGGCCGGATGTGAGAGGTTGTGTGGATCTCGGAAAGCTGCTTCGCGACTTTAGTCTGGGTGTTGGGGGTATCTGATTAAACAAGTAGTGGGACGGTTGGTTGATTTTCTTGCGCATTTCTTCAGCGCATATGACTTTACGTGTTATGTTTGGTGGTGTGATATCAGCCAAGGGGTATAGCTTTGAAATGGGTGTTGATTTGAGGCAGCCTGTGACGACTCTGCATGCATTATTAAGGGCAGTATCTACCTGTTTCTCAGCCAAGAATATGCGGCACCAGTATGGGGTTGATCAGCCCATTGTAATAAAGTGGATAGTGCCGTGAATGATGGTTACAGTGAATATTATTGTGTAGTTACTCTTACTTTGGTCCTTTTATCTACCTAAACATCATAGCTATCACTCAATTTGAGTTTAGGACTAAATGGTCGATATAACACAAGCATTGGGCTAAACATCGGATCATATGGAAGCGCTGTAAGGGGGTTGATTAATATTTTTTTTTTTGTTGTTTCTTCTTCTGAAGCTCTCGTAGAATTCGATTCCGTTAATTTTTTCGTTGTTTAGCCTTAGATCGTTGACAAGCCATGATTAATAGTCATATTTCCCAGACCTTTGACCCTATTGCCATTGGAGGAACACAAATAGAGGTTGTAAACTATATCTATCCGGGACAAGTAATACAACTAGGGCGAAGTAACTTCTCAAAAAAAATCGACAGGCGCATACAACTGGGATGGGCAGCATTTGGAAAACTAAAGTACATTTTTAAAACGAAAATGAATAAATAAGGCGTTTAAACAATGCATCCTCACAGTATTAAGTTATGGCACAGAGAGGTGGAATCTGACAGCAAGTCTTACGCATAAAATAAAAGTCACCCAGCGTGCTATGAAGAGATCCATGAGAAGAGTGTCGCTAAAAGATAGAATCCGAAACGAGGAAATACGCAGAAGAGCTCAAGTAATGTGACATATCTGTGTAAGAGACGACGGTCGATGGGGAAGAAAAGTATTGGAATGGCGCCCAAGAACTGGCAAACAAAGCATTGGCCGACCCCCTACAAAATTGACTAACGACATAAGAAGAATAGCGGGAGTGACCTGGATGCGGAAGGCGGAGGATCGAAGAGGATGGAGACTCGTGCGGGAGGCCTACGTTCAACAGTGGACGGACACAGGCTGATGATGATGATCCTGCTCAGTCCGAGTCCAGCTCCAGGTTGGCGTACCTATTCTTGACATTAGAGAAACCCAACCGCTCGTTGCCAGGATCGTCCCGTGGATCATCTGAGTTATCCTTGACGGACGCGTCAGATTCAGAACTGGAAGAACTTGTAATGTCGCTCTCGTCACCGCTGTCCTTCGATCCCTGAAAATAATAAATTTGGATGAGAGTCTTGCGCATCAACCTTGAAACTACATAGACTACAGCCCGAGATTCATGCATCATGCTTATTATTACAGGAATTTATTATGAATGGGTGGTCTTCATGGGACGACTTTCGTCTACTACCAATTTTAATTAATAGGCTATGACTGACATTTTAAATTCACACCAACCTGGGTATTTTAGAGTTTAAAAGATGATTAAAAATGCGAGCCCACGACCTTTAGCTTGCAAAGCAAACGCTTTGACCATTGAGCTATGACCGCCGGCAAATGTTAATTAACCTTTAAACGCCCAGTGGTTTCCTTACGGGACCGCAAATTTGCGTCACACAATGCCCTAGCAGGCCAACGTTTGTAATGTTTCGTCGCACAATAGATTCTTCCATGAACTTACTTTAATACTATTATTACAAATTAATGTAATCCGATTGTGAAATGAACCATAAGCACTTATGTGTGGGACCGTGGGGCATTGAACATAGCAAATCTGCGGTCCCGTAATTTTAATTTAAAGCTTGTTGGTACCTCTCGCCTATACGTGGTTTCCTCTGTACTGGCTGCCAAGACCCACTTAACCGCCATGGTCTCTTGCTCGCTCTCCCACCTGGCGGCCTCTGCGCTGTAGCCAGGCGGCCTGAAGCTGAATGGGACCGTCCCGTCTAAGGCCATGCGCAGTATAGAGTTGGCGGCGCGGTATGAATCAGGCCGCGCAGCCTTTGCCGTGAAGAATCCGCGCCGCGCGGCCCAGCCATCACAGACGTCAATCGGAGACCACTGCGAATCCTTGTCGGGGTGTGTTATCCCTGCAATCATATGTAATATTAATCAAGTCTTGATCTGTAATACTGTGTTTCCTCCTTCAAACTATATGGGTATCTTCAAGAAAAAAATAAACAATATACACTTGCGATCTATTCAAGCCATACACAACCACAACACACGTTTCCCGAATGCAACGTCCAGTCGTTTTAATTGAGCATTTTAGAGCCACTGGTTTCAACCGGTTGTGCTCTTCTGTATACGCTTTCTTAAAAATATATATATCATCACAATCAATCTTTATTATAGCGACTGGGTTGCCAGTGTTAAGCTAGAAAGAGTAGTAGGTATTTAACCTTTTCGCATCAGTTGTCGTCATATGCCGTCAAAGATTCCCGGACCGTTGACATTGGTTGACATGATATATCGTTTTGCTACTTTCAGTACTCATTGTGACATCTACGGTAGGCAATTGGAAGTGCATCCATTCCCTTTATCAACGTACGTGTATCCTTTACAGAAATCTGTAAAGCATGTAAATAAATATCGTAAGGTTTCGTCACAGGAGCGATTTTTCTGTAAACCACATATGTCAATGCCACCACATGTATGGAGTTACATAATGAACGTTTGTTAAATATAATAGTTTTTTATGCATCATCTGATAGCTAAAGGATAGAAGAACCAATGTGATATATGAAAATAGGTCAGATAAGTACATTTATGCTGTAAATACTGGTTTTAAGCAAAAAAAAGTGCTTTGAAAAGTTTACGACTTATTGACAGTATAATTTGTATTTCACCGAGTCGTAACGAAAGGGTTTAGTTTTAATATAATGATAATAATATTTACACTAATTTGTTGTAACAGTTTTTTTTTCTTTTAAAATGTTATCCATACAGGATGTACCAAAAACTAATTTGGACAGTTGACACTACCAAAGGAATAGGCATACTTGACATATTTGTCAAAATAACGACACTCAATGGGCAGGAAAAGTGTTAGATCAATGCCCAAGAATTTGCAAACACAAATATGTAACAACAGATGCATATAGACTGTTGATGTAACATTCAAATGGATTATAAAAAGAAAAAAACAACAATAAATAAAAGATTATAACCTAAGAGCTTGACCAAGTCCACGCGCTCCGCAAGAAACCTGATAGCCGTGTAAGGTTCCCGTAGCTGAGCGATGGGGAAGCTACCCATCAGCACCTGCAGAGGCTTGGGAACTCGGGACGGGAAAACCAAGCCCGGACAATCTACAAGACGCACGTTCTTTGTCAAGAAGATAGTCTGAAAATGCTTTGTGTGCCCGGGACTCTTAGACACGGAGACAACCTTCTTCCCCATCAGAGCATTCATCACCGAAGATTTACCGACATTCGGTTGCCCCAAACAACCGATACTCAAAACGCCATCTTTGTATTTTTCATGGACATAAAAATTTGTATCGTTCTTTTTGATGATGCACTCTTCAACTGTCCGCTCTTCATCAACGCGGTCACTGTTCATCTCTTCATCAATCTTATTTTTCCATGACGTCAAATCGACAGCCTCTCCGACTATTTCTTGACAAGTGCGTTGAAGATTCAAAGCTCCTTCGGCAGCCATTTTAGGCTTGCCTTTACGCCTTCGCATCTGCAAACCTGTGTTTCCCTCGCGTCTGCCACTTCTTAGATTATACCCCGGAACAGAAGTGAACAAAACGATGTTCAACTGAGGATATCTCTCTTTGAAAAAAGCGATCCAAGCGGCGACGACGCCGGGAGGCGCCAAATCAATTTTATTCAAAAGCAAAATCATATCTTTTTTTTTCACATTGGAAACATAGTCATAAACGGAAGGCGGGAAAATAGCATTCGAAAATCTGACGTCTACAATGTAAAGCAAGATGTCCGACATTTCTAGAACTCTCCACAGCTGTCTCCATGTTTCTAGATTCTCTTCAAAATGACTTAAAGCGTTGTCTTTAAACTTGGCTTCTATTTCGTTCATGTAATTGGTGAAGTATCTCTGTTCTATCATTTCTAGTTCTTGTGGAGTGCTTTTGTAGTCCCAGGGAGGTCTCACAGGGAATGAGACTCCGTCTGGGAAGAAATCTTCGCTGCGGAGCTCTAGTCCTGATTGATTTTGAGGTTGTAAAGCATGCTGCGCTGCTTCTTTGCGCTCGCGTATCTCTCGCTCTCCTTCGCGTTTGAACTTTAGAGCGTATCTTCCCGGTGCTGCTTTGGTTGGGATAGTTTGTCCGTCGCCGCTTTCTGAAGTGCTCCCTCCTGGCGAGAGTAACAGCGGAGGTCGCCTTGAGCCTTTCTTGGCTTGGAGTTGGAGTTTCTTCGCCTTCCCGCTGAAGGGGTTCTTCCTGCGTTGCGGCATGGCTGTTGCGCGTTCTTCTCACGCTTGTCGCGGGTCGCGTCGCGGCGATTCGTCTCTGATCGGCGAAATGTGCGGGATGGCTGAAGCAGAGAAACGTCAAAACAGACGGCCATTTCGACATTGTTAATTTGCGGTGTTGCCAGAGGACAATAAAAAACGGCTGTTGAATTTATTTATTTATTCCAGTGAACCATGGATCTCTATCATAAAATAATAAAATATATTTTGTAGTAAAATCTATTCATCTCTGATTTTACTGATCTATTACGTTAATAAATATTTTTTATACTCCTCTTATTTGCACAGAATTTTTTTCAAAGTGTTTTTAATCTTGGTGGTATATCAATATCATGTATTTGACAAACATGCGGGACCATTCTGTGCATTCCTATATATTGTAGCTGACCTGTGTCAACTCAGAGGAACAGCATGTCCATTTTCTTATTTACCACCACAAGCAAGATTTTTCAGCAACTATGTTTCCTTATATATTTTGAATATCTTCAAGAAGCAGATAAATAAAGAATTTAATTCTCGTTAATCCTTATATGCTCACAACCACTTCATATTTTTTCCATTCGCAGTGTCTAGCCATTACGGTTAACCCTTTCGCATCGGTTTTCGATATATTCCGTCCAAGATTCCCCTACCGTTGATATCGGGAGCCGTGATATATCGTTTTGCTACTTTCATTTCGCATTGTGACATATACGGTAGGAATTTGGAATTGCTGTCATTCCCTTTATAAACCTACGTGTATACTTTACAGGAATCTGTAAAGAATATAAATAAATATCGTTAGGTTTCGTTACAGGAGCGATTTTTTTGTAAACCACATGTGTCAATGCCACCACATATGGAGTTATATAATGAACGTTTGTTAAACAGAATAGTTTTTTATGCATCGTCTGATAGCTAAAAGATACAAGAACCTATGTGATATATGAGGATAGGTCAAATAAGTACATTTATGCTTCAAATACTAGTTTTAAGCAAAAAAAATGGTTTGAATTAATGCCGTATTGACAGTATTATTTGTATTCCATCGAGCCGTAACGAAAGGGTTAAGTATTATAGAGTCCATGGAGAACCAAAACCTAAAATATATGCACTGGTATTATATTTTATTTGTATAAAAAAAGATACCAATCTCAAAAATATTCTTAAATAAAGCATGTATTGTTGTGAAAAGTTTCACAATACATAATATCGTTATCTATATATGTTCAAAGTTTCTCAAACATTAAATATAAAAAAAAAAAACATTTGCTTTGTTTGTTTGTTTTAAGTTTTTTATTTATTGAAAAGCCAATAAAAAAATACTATTATTTATTGTATTTTTGGTCTTATTTATATCCTAAAACATTCAGTAGCATTATAAAATATAGTAATATAATTTAATTAAAAATATATAGGTATAAATATTACAACTACGTATTATATATGAATAAACAAAATAGTTTAAATTACATATTTTATATTATTCGCTTATATAAGTAAATCCTATATGTGTTGGTTCAGCTTTTGTGAAAATTTTTTAGTACCTAAAGTTAAATAGGTAGGAATATTAGTTTTTTTTAATTATTTCAAGTAAATATTATACTAATATGTTATTTAACAAAGTCAGTTAGCAAACCAAATATTTTTATGTAGACGACAATTAATGTTTGAAAATAGCTGATATCCCTTATTGTACATCTTCCATCAATGTTATCAATCTACTTAGTTTATCAATTATTTACTTTTTACGCAATTCGCTCCATTGAGTATCCAGTTTCATTACAAACATTCTTTAAACCCGGTGTTTTGCCCGCCTTACAATAAATGCGTAAAAAGCAATTTTAATATTTGAAATTTTAAATAATACTCGTTAGGTATTCTTTTTGTTTTTGTGGTATTTTATTTCACTTAAATAATGTACAATTCAGTTAATTGGCAGGCAATAGTGGCAACGCTTTTGCCTAGTGCAGGTATGACATTTGGGAGTGTTTTGTTGAAAGGAGAGTTTGAAGCCAAGGATGGTAAGAAGAGTTGGTATCATTCCCTCAAAAAGAGTAATCTTACTCCTCCTGAATGGATGTATCCTACTGTATGGACGGGACTCTACGCCAGCATGGGATATGCTTCTTATTTGGTGTATAGAGATGGTGGGGGCTTCCAAGGTAGGTATAAAATAAATAGGTATAATTTTTTTTTTATAGGTTAATAATTAATAAATAAATTTCAACTAGCATGAATATCCTAAGAATACATTTACACCTATATAATATTTGCGCACAAATCTTTCGAAGTTTCTTGGTTTTAACAGTATTTACGTATTTTAACGTTGCTTTATCTACATAAATTGAAAAAATCTTTTACATTAAGTTTAAACATCGTAGATTAGACAAATCATATCAAAACTATTTACACTAAATTAATATTAATTTAATTTATTCTTATTCATATTTTTAAACCATGGTATCCTACAAATTACATTAAGTGAAGAGAGAAAAAAACATTGAAGTCTATTCCATGTCGGCCTTGTTAACCGCACGCGTTATTCCAACAATATTCTTGATGTACAATAGTTTAACAGTAAGGGCATAACTAAGCAGTTCAGGAAGGCCCTCCTAAAAATGGGAGAGACTTTTAGGTGACTCCACAGAACACGTCTTCTGTGACCCGTAGATGATGCATTCCATCAGAGATGAATTAACATTATTGCTCGTAGAGTAGACAAAAATTGTACTACTTTTGTAGTTTAATTAAAAACCAATCGTCTCTTAATAACACATAAAAATATAACTTTAAAATAAAGCACATTAAAGAATGTTCATTTATTTTTTAATGAATTATTTATTTAAAGTGTGTATTATAACCTACAACATTTACACTATTACACATTACTTTCATATGAAATTTGCAGCGAAGGTAAATAGAACAACACTTAAATACGAATTTACTGTTCATACCACACAAATTAGAAAAAGTGGAGATAGAAAAAGCGAACGTTTGCTTAAAAGCACCCTTATTTGTGCTAGATTATAAGAGTTGGTAAAGAACATAATTTAAAATTCGATAAAATCTAAGAAAACGATTCATCCCTTTGGGAAATAAAACCCAAAAAAAGTCCCAGATATCATGTTTCACTTTCTCAAGTAAAACAAATATTTTTTCAATGATATATATATTTATGTAAACGTATGTAGGAGAGCACACCCAGTCAAGACCAGCGCACTCTATGACGCTCGGCCAGGGAGGCTGGACGCTGCATGCAGGAAACATGTGTTGTGTTCGTGTTTGTGTGTTGGTTGGGGAGATTGCAAGTGCATATTTATCTGTTTCTTGAAAAGATCCAGATTGTAGGAAGGAGAAAACACAGACGCTGGAAGAGCATTCCAAAGTTTGCCGGTGGCATTAAGGAACTATGGAAACTGCCAGTTCTTGGTCGACATACATTAATCGTGTATGGATGTTCGGCAAGTGTAAGACGAGTTTGTCGGCTGTGAGTGGGTGCAGGAGGAATTAGTTCTTTAAGTTCTGAAGAGCAGCGACCGTGGTAATAATGGTAGAAAAGACTGAGATATTAATATATAATAATATTTCATGTTTCTGTATACAGGTGAAGCTAAACTACCATTGATTGTGTATGGATCTCAATTGGCACTTAATTGGGCGTGGCCGTACATCTTTTTTGGAGCGCACAGTCAAAAATGGGTAGGCTGACATATTAATAATTATGATTTTTAGGTTGTTTAAAGAAAGCTAGCGCGTTATACTTACTCAAAAATTGCTAAATTTAACATCTTATTCATCAAATCCACATATCTCAAACAATAATTAGGATCTGTGAACGCATCACAATATTCTTTAGTACGGTAATCGCGTATTTAGATAGACACGATGCAGTCCATTTGAGTTCACAGTCTGCATCAACACAATGCATATGTGTATTTTATGTAATCGCCTGCGAAGAGCACAGCCGGTCAAGACCAGTGCACTCTATGACTCTCAGTCGGGGAGGCTGGACGTTACATTCGCGAAACGTGTGTTTCTTGCAGAGATCCATATGTGTGCGTATGTTTGTCTATGTGTGTGTATGTGTGTGTATGTGTGTGTGTTTGAGTGCATTTGTGTGTTTGTATGTGTGTGTATCTGTGTGTATTTGTGTGTGTGTATCTGTGTGTATTTGTGTGTGTGTGTACGTGTGTGTATTTGTGGGTGTACGTGTGTGTATATGTGTATATGTGTGTGTATGTGTGTATGTGTGAATGTGTGTTTTTTTGTGTGTGTGTTTGTGTGTGTTTGCGTGTATATGTGTGTGTATGTGTATGTATGTGTGTATATTTCTGTGTGTATGTTGTATGTATGTGTGTGTATGTTTGTGTATGTTTGTGTATGTTTGTGCCTGTGTGTGTGTTGTACATGCTAGCTTTCAACAATCTACATTTATCTAGAATTTGAATAATACAAAGTGGAACAAAGAAGGAACCTTTATGGGATGACCTTGTATATGGGCTTTTCTGGCCAATCATTCCATCACAGGCGTCGCTTAGTAACGATGATATTTTTCGATGTTATTGGTACATTAAAATAATTATTCTTCAAATGATGATTATGTGTATGTGTATTTTATGTGTTGTAAAAAAATATATTTTGTTTTGATTTCAGGCTTTGGTTGAAATGGTTGCCATGGACGTCGCTGTAGCAGTTTGCGGAACAATGTTCTATCACGTGAATCACGTTGCTGGATATATTTTCATCCCTTACTTCTCTTGGGTAACTTATGCGGTGGCAATAAGCTTTGTAAACTACCGACTCAACAAGGAGACTCCCAAAATTAAGAAAATAAAAGATTGACTTCGCACTTAAGAGTGAACAATGCAATATTTATATTTGTGTACAATATTATCCATTAAATTACTGTTAGCTTAATGATAATACCTATCAATTTTTAATTCCCAAATTTTGGAAATTTTTGTTATTGTGTATTTACATATTTGATGATTTTATGTTGATATGTAACAATAAATATACTGTGCGTTTATACAAGTGATGACCCGATAAAGCCCTTATTGAATGTGAAAATGAGATCCAATTGTAAAAATGGTAAAAAACGATCCATTTAATATTTGAAATGGATCTCAAAGTAAATGAAAAGCAGGAAAATAATGCGAATATATTTATCCTGGGTTTAGTTATCAAAATATAATAAAGACATATATGTATAGTAATACTCCATAAAGTGATATCTCCAAAGATGAATCCTACAAAAAATCAGAAGGAATTGTAAATTATTTAAAATTTATAAAACGATCTTGTTTCGTTAGGTAACAAATGTGAGTGCTGCCAGTAATGAAGAAATATCGACATTATTCTCACCACAACTTGTTACCTAGTTGAATGTTTTTGGATAATAAATAAATATTACTTTCGTACTTCTCACGATTAGAGGAGTTCAAGATAAAATATAAAAGTTAAATAATTTGCTACATAAATAAACTCGTAAAAGAGATTTTATTTGAATTTCAAATGATAAATTTCATAAAACTAAATAACTTTACAAATATTATTCAATAAATATTTGACGAATATATCGTGTCATGATGCACAAGATTTACAAATAAAGTCAGTAACATATTAAGTTCACAGTGAAAAACAATAAAAATAAGTTATTCTTCTAAAATATTTATTTCATATATGTGGCATATGGTCACTATGAAGTACCACTTTTTAATTTAAAAAGGCTGTAGTATGCGTGTCATGATTTCAATCAGAAAATTAAAATAAATCGAAAGATGAGCTTGACGCTTCTAAAAAATAAGTATATATAGTCATTACAAAGCAGACTGTATGGCATTATATACTTCAGAACTCTGGTCTAGATATCCTAAACGAGAGTGGGAAAAGCTCAAAGTTGCGTATATTAATTCATATCGCCAACTTATGCAACTCTCTAGATTTTGTAGCGCATCTGACATGTTTGCAGAGTCCATTCATTCCCAGCACTATTGCGTCACCGTGTTGCCGGCTTCTGGAACAGGATAAAGAGGTCAAACAACACCATCATCTTGGCTGCTTCTGAAGGACTCAACTCCTCCCTGAGCCATCTCTGGATAGAGATGGTGCAGCGACCACCGTGAAATATTATTTTATATCTGTATGTTTATATACACCTTGTTTTTTATATGTATCTAAAAATGTGGCAGATTGGGTATTGCACAACCCAACCAATCCTGCTGGAATAAAAGCTTTATTATTATTATTATTATCATTATAGAATATTATTGTAAGTGAACGCGTTTCATTTAGGTAGTATATCGAGTGTTGCCAGTGGCGAGGAAATTTCGTTATTATTTCTCGCGACAGTCTAGTTACCTAGTTGTCACAACACGCTCGCGCGAGAGTGACATGGCCGACGGATCGGTCCGCCGTCTCGGCCGCCTTTATTATCTGTCGATGATGTCCAGATAACGCGCCGACAGCCGGACACCCGTGGACACAGGGACACTGCCCCGCGACACGAGCCGAGAGCCGGACGCCCTCGAGCCCCATCAATCATTATAAATCAATCGAATTAATATTAAATTGTCGATCGCCCGGTGTGTGTTTTGTGTGTGAACGGTGTCTCTCAACCCGATACAAAAGTAATTAAACATCGTGATACTTTCCCTCTCACGCGGACCGTGTGTGACATGTGTGCTACAGTTTATTGACGCGATCTGATTATCGGTAATTGTTACTTATTAAACATATTTTTTGTTATTATAATATTGCACAACGTATTATTTATGTTGTGCGGAGGGTAGACAATAATATCGCTGCTTGAAATATGTGATAATAAATTATTATTTAATATTTTAGTGATTGTCTTTTATTAGACATTAAAGACCAAGAATCATGCTGTTTGACGTTTAATAAAACGCGTCAAAAAGTCTACAACTCTACACCAAAACGAATTTAATACACTAAAGAAATTTGAGCATGATCTCTGAATATTTCTCTAAATAAATTATATTTACCAGAATCTGGGCATATATAAAATTGAATATACTTAAAATCACTTGATAGGTGGTACAAGCTTTTAGTTATATAAAGAAAACGTGTAAAATATTAAAAAATTATAATAAATATAAATTGTTTATTATCGCAACTTTTCTTGGGCAGAAGCACATTATCTATCTGTTATGTTATAGTTATGTTTGTAAAAAAGGTTTTAAAGGTTGATGCACTACAGTAAAGTGTTACCAATGAGTTATTTATTATACAAAAAGTTGTTTGAGTTGGGTTAGGTTAGGTTCATTCTAAACAATAAGGTGGCTGTCAGACTCATCACAAAATGTGCGAAAAACAGTATTTTTAAAAATAAAATGGTAAATCTGACAGTTAGAAAGGCTTCTTAGAAACATTCACTGTCGATTAAAACAAAATATTGATTTTTTAAAAACATAGATACACTATATTGTAGCTTTACCAATAATTCATGCCCGTCTTTAACTCAATCAAGTTCTCTTCTAATGTTTCTTAATTATTTATGAATTAATTTATTTCATACTTTTTTTTAAAATTATATAAATCATTTGAACCCAATCACTCACAGTTTGTTTGTCCCTGACTATTTAAGGATAAGGAGTCACAGATTGTTTGTTCTTCCTAGAGGTAATACTAACCTGCCAGAGACTATGCCTCTTGGGAGAGTGATCAGACTGTTCAACCATATCGCCTCGAATATTGATATATTCCACTTGAGAGAAGCCCAGTTTCGACATGAGCTCCACGAATTTATTTATCAAAGTAATATGTTGGAGTCTTCTGTTTAGCGAGCTTCGGGACTTTTAAATAATTGTTGTTAATAGTTTTATTATAAAGATGCATAGTTGTTTTATAAACGAAATAATCACTCGTAATAATATTTATAAACATAAAATAATAATGAATTGAAATTGAAAAAAAGAAAAGAAAATTGAAATTATTCAAATTCAAAATATACAGCCGCATTGGCATTTAGTAAGATGCCAAGATTCACAGCTATATTCATTGATAAAATAATGTTTTGTAAGTAAAATTAATTAATGTGAGGTTAGAATAAGATTAGGATTAGGGATTTACTAAGCTAGACAGTGATATTAAGGATTACTATGACTTTACTAGGCCTTATCTGTTGATTTTAAAAACTGATGTTACTGAAGCTATCCTCTATCTCACTTTGTAATTTTTTTACTACGCATAATTAGCTAATTGAATCCTATTACGTGTTTTTCCTAATTTGCCATTACTCCAAATTAAATTTTTATTAATACAAATAATATATATATATATATATATACAATATATCTTGTATTACAATTGTATTATAAAACTAGGTGTATTATATCATGTTGGTATTTCACCGTCAAACAACTTCTACTTAAGGACAAATCCGCCCTATCCTTGAATATGGCAGTCACCTTTGGTTGGAGCTTAAAATATCTTCTAAACTTGATTGATAGGCATGCATTTCTTCCGGCTGTTGCATGGCGTGTTCGGGAATCCTGAAATTTTGTTGAAAACGGTTTGTATGTCCCCGATAAATATCTGAGAATAAGGAGGCACAGATTGTTCGCTCTCCCAAAGAGTAACACTAACCATCCAGAGACTATGCCTCTTGAGAGAGGGATCAGACTGTTCAACCAAATCGCCTCGGATGTTGATATATTTCACATAAGGGAGGCCCAATTCAGGCGCGAACTCCAAGAGTTTCTTTGGAGGAATGATTTGTTGGCGTCGTCTGTTGTCTTTATTGCTTTGTTCTTAGTACTTAATCATAAGTACCTATATTTGTATTTATTGTATTTTTTAAATTTTATTATTAATTCTGATTGTACTTCAGTAACAAATTTAATTTTTGAAATTTGTAATGTTATTGTCAGGAAATTTAAATTTAAATATTTTTGTTTAGGTTACTCAGCGGCCTGGGCTGAAGCGATTGCCTTTCATAATTGTGTCTCTTTATAGAGTAGTGTGTAACAAATGCCATCGGTGTCGTATCTTGTTGATTCAGGCAGTTAATTTACCAGATGTTGTTTCAATTAAGATGGCCGCCAGAGTGGGGGGCTCGCATCATCATCATCAGCATCAGCTGAGCTACATCAAACATATCGGGGCAAATATTTAACCAATTGAATTGTAAGCGGAACGCATGCATGTCACATTCCTCGAGGAAAACGTATTGCATAAACAATTGTTTGTTTTCAAAAACAATCAATCACCACTGTATCGCTCTGCGTGCAATAACGGAACTACCATACCGTCATACCGTTGCTAAAAATATAAACTGTCACGACAAAATAAATAAAAGTATCATCATCATCAGCCTGTATCCATCCACTGTTGAACGTAAGCCTCCCGCAGGAGTCTCCATCCTCTTCGATCCTCGTTAGTTCATCTTGTAGGGGGTCGGCCAATGCTTCGTTTGCCAGTTTCCAATACTTTTCTTCCCCATCGACCGTCGTCTCTTCGACAGATATGTCCTGCCCATTGCCACTTGAGTGTGCCTATTAGTTGGATAGCCTCCACTACTTGAGTTCTTCTGCGTATTTCCTCGTTTCGGATTCTATCTTTTAGCGACACTCCGAACATGGATCTCTCCATAGCACGCTGGGTGACCTTTATTTTATAGATAAAACCTACTGTCAGATTCCACGTCTCTGCGCCAAAAGTTAATACAGGGAGGATGCATTGGTTAAACTCCTTAGTTTGTAGGCATTGCACAAATTTTGTTTTATAAATGTACTTAAGTTTTCCAAATGCTGCCCATCCCAGTTTTATACGCCTGTCGATTTCTCTTCAGAAGTTACTTCGTCCCAGTTGTTTTACTTGTCCCAGATATGTATAGTCGTTTACAACCTCTATTTGTGTTCCTCCAATGGAAATAGGGTCGAAGGTCTGGGAAATATGACTATTAATCATGGCTTTTGTTTTATCCATGTTCATTTTCAGACCAATTTTGTTCAATGCTTCATATAATAAAGGTATACTCAAGAAAAATTACCATGATCCCTGACTATAGCTTTTAATAAATTTACTTACTTCAATATGGGCTTCCATATATAGTGTTGCTCATCTGCTTCTCTAACTTTTTGGATGCCATGACCCTGAATAGATCTATGCAACGCCTCTTGGATTATCGAAGATTTGAACCCCCAAATGGTGTCCAATTGTAACCATTTTTATTTCTTGGGCAGACAATAGATGTCGCTATAGACCCAAGGTATAACTATAATTTTAGAATTAATTTTAATTAAAAAATTAATAAATTAAAAATATGTAGTTTTGATTCACAATTTATTTTAACGATTACATGTTTCGGCCTTCCTGAAGACCATCTTTAATAATGATTATTGAAGATGATCTTCAGGAAAATATACAGTTTTGTAACACACCGGTGTGCTCACGGCACTGGCGGGCTTCCCGCAGCGGACTCGTATTTAGGCTCATGGCATTCGTACGGTTAATGTCCACCACGCGTTCTGATAACTATCCCGGCGACTTGAAGTAGTCGTTTCTTAAGTAAAGGACATGTTCACTCGTATACACGTTTTAAGATACAAATTCATTTTTTAACCATCTAATAATTATTTAATTAATTACTACAGTTTTTCTCTACACACTTTGAGTGAATGGGCTTAACCCTTTCGTTACGGCTCGGTGGAATACAAATTCAAAACGGCGTGAATTTTTCAAACCATTTTTTTTGCATAAATGTATTTATCTGACTTATATTCTTATATAAAATTGATTCTTCTATCCTTTAGCTATCAGATGATACATTAAAAACTATTCTATTTAACAAACGTTCATTATGTAACTACATACATGTGGTGGCATTGACACATGTGGTTTACAGAAAAATCGCTTGTGTGATGAAACCTAACGATATTTATTTACTTGATTTACAAATTCATGTAAAGAATACATGTAGGTTGATAAAGGGATTGGCTGCACGTCCAATTTCTTACCGTAGATGTCACAATGAGTACTGAAAAAAGCAAAAAGAATCTTGGACGGCATATGCCGACAACCGATGCGAAAGGGTTAAATAATGTTTAGTATTTCAAAAAAAAAGATGAATAATCAATTAATAAAAAATGAAATAAAACACATTTTTATACACGAATTCATACAATAATAATTGTTTATGATATTTGTAGTCAATAATGGTTTGATTAAGTAATCAATATATCCTTCTGTAGAAAGTAATCATGTACAGTAATACCCCGCTTAACGCGGGGTATACGTTCTATCAAAGTAGAGCGTAATGCGAAACAGCGCTAAACGAGGCTATCTTAACATGTAAATAATGGGATTAGGGGAAGATGGAGAGAAAATTGGTTAGGTATTAAATTTAATAATAATGTTTATTTAAATAGAAATAAAACCAAACATTTATTTCTTACAAAAATAAAAACAATATAAATGAATATAAAAACAAATAAAATTCTAAGTCAGTCAGATCATTCAGTCTATTCTGTGTTTCCAATTTTCTGCCTTTTTGTCAAGAAGGCATCTAATGTAGTTTGCGTTCCGTTAGAAGTTGTTGATAAGTGGATAAAGCATCTATAACACCCCGTCTTGCTTTTGAACTCCTGTCAAAATTTGGATCATTTTCAACAGATTGAGATTGGCGTTCACCAGAATCTAATCTTCTAATCACTTGCATTTTAGTTTCCAGTGAAATGCCTTTTCTGGTCACTTTCTTTTCTTGTTTTTCATTATCACCCATGATAGTAGAACAAAGGACAATCTCGAGCGTTGGGGAATGCTTCAGCAGGGAGAGACACTATTGTGCGACTGTGGAGACCTGCAGACCGCCTCACACCTAAGATCCTGCTCCATGTGCCCAACAAGCTGCACATCTCAGGACCTAATGCTGGGCAACACACGAGCTATCGATGTTGCCAGATACTGGGAAAAAATAATTTGATAAAATAATAATTTATACTTATTTGGAAACCTAGTGCTGCGCACAATTTAGGGAAATCCGCGGGTTGAAATAAAAGCCCGCTCAACCGAAACAGCGCTAAACAAAACAGCGTTAAGGGGGGTCTCACTGTATTACAATTGAACATAAGCAAAACACTATCAGACAATCAGTGATATAGATTGCATGCAATTATGCAATGCAATTAATGCATGCAATAGAACAACTCACTGTATTAATCGCATAATTTTCTAATACAATTTTTTATCGGTTTGCGTGGCGGTGGACTGAGGAGGAGATGAACAACACAAAGACTTTTTTCAGAAGCACATATAATCTCGATATAATTGACGAACTCTCGGCCCGGGGCGGAGCGTATGCTTTCAGACCCCAGCCAGATCGCAACACGATACTCGTCGCGGTCGGCGCACAACTGCTTACTATGCACTCTGCGAATAAAAAGAGACTAAAGATCGTATATCGAGGCTTTCGGCACCAGCCTGTAAGAACTATATCAAGCTGATATCAATTTTTACTTCGGGTTCGAACGACTCTTAGGAGCAGGATTTTTTTATTGGTTCAGGAATTTTTATATAAACTTACATAGGAGAGCATCAGCAGATGGTTTTAACTCTTTAATGAACTTATTACACATATTTTAAGATTAACACCTGAGTATAGAATACTTGCGTTGAGCCGCCCCTTATGGCAAAATGGTCCAGGCCTCGAAAACGTTGACTAAACATACGATTTCCTTGAAAAAAAGATTAACAAATCACCCAAAAATATGCCTCGGATACTACAGCTACTGCTTCTTTAAGTACTCAAACTTCTGCTTTGGAGCTTGTCGGGAATCATTTATGTTCCCAAGTGGACCTTTCGATGCAGATATGTTGTAAAACGAGGAATGGACAATATCAGCTGACAGAACTAAGTGGCGGCAATTTATAGTGACCTTATGTTTCATATATTGAACATATATGGGGAGGAATAAGAAGAAGAATAACACACTTGTGTCTAACCTCTCCAATCCTTGAAACGCAGATTTAAGATTGTTTCACTTAGTCTTTTCTACCATTATTACCTGTTGCTTCTAAGATTTCAATGAATTAATACCTCCTGCACGTACTCATATTCGACAGACTAGTCTCACACTTGCTTTATTTCCATACAATGTTAATGTATGTCGACTAAGAATTGTTACTTTATAACATTTCTTTCTAAATGCCAGCCGTAATCTCTAGAATTATATTCCTTTTACAATCTGGATCTCTTTAACCTGTTGGCATCTTTACCCGATATATGCCGTGTAACATTCCCCTACCGTTGAAACATCGGTAGCCGTGATATATCGTTCTGCTACTTTGAGTACTCATTGTGACATCTAAGGTAAGAAATTGGAAGCACAGTCATTCCCTTTATCAACCTACATGTATTCTTTACAGGAATTTGTAAAGCATGTAAATAAATATCGTAAGGTTTCGTCACAGGAGCGATTTTTCAGAAAACCACATGTGTCAATGCCACCACATGTATGGAGTTACATAATTAATTTTTGTTAAATATAATGGTTTTTTATACATCATCTGATAGCGAAAGGATACAAGAACAGATGTGATATATGAAAATAGGTCAGATAAGTACATTTATGCTTCAAATACTAATTTTATAATTGACAGTATAATTTGTATTCCACCGAGCCGCCGTAATGAACGAGTTAAGAAACGGATCAATATACACTTTCAATCTCCCCAAATCACACACAAACACAACACACGCTTCCCGCATGCAGCGTCCAGTCGTCCCGACTGAGCGTCTCTGAATTCAATGAAGCTATAACTCCAGCACCCACTCACACTCATCACTTTTCTTCCCCATAGACTGTCGTCTCTTCGACAGATATGTCCTGCCCATTGCCACTTGAGTGTGCCTATTCATTGTGTAGCCTCCACTACTTGAATTCTTCTTCGGATATCCTCGTTTCGGTTTCTATCTTTTAAAGACACTACTCTCATGGATCTCTCCATGGCACGCTGGATGACCTTTATTTTATGCATAAGATTATCCTCCGTCTTCCGCATCCAGGCCACTCCCGTTATTCTTATGATGTCGTCGGTCCCTCTTGCAGGGGGTCAGCTAATTCTCAGTTCTTAGACGCCACTCTAATGATTTTCTTCCCAATCGACCGTAGTCTCTTCGACAGATATGTCCTACCCATTGCCACTTGAGTGTGCCTATTAGATGTAGCCTCCACTACTTGAGTTCTTCTTCGGATATCGTCGTTTCAGATTATATAATTTAGAGGCATAAATCTCTCCATTGCACGTTGGGTGACCTTTATTTTATGTGTTACACCTGCTGTTAGATTCCAAACCTCTGCGCCATATGTTAATACTGTAAGGATAGTATCTTTTAGAGACACTCCTCTCATGTATCTCTTCATAGAACGTTGAATGACCTATATTTTATGGGTAAGACTTGCTTTTAGATTCCACGTCTCTGCGCCATTAGTTAATACTGGAGGGATGCATTGGCTGATTAGAATCAAAATTTATTCTAAAAATCTACCAAAAAGCAACTGGCAGTGACCCATTCAAGTTTTGTTTCCCATCCAAAGTTGCTTAACTTTGGTGATCTAACGATAACTGCGCTTGCAATGTTTTATTGTCCTTGCATTTCACATTTATATTATTTTATTGCAATTTTAAATCATTTGAATATTATTTTCAAATGCTAAGCACAGTATTTCATAAGTGAAAAGTGTGTCACTGCTTAATTTAATTTCATTGATCTTTAAAATTTTAATACTTATGTTGGCTCGATTTAGTCGGGCTGCATGGTCCAGTGGTAATAGAATTGTCATTCAGACGTTCTCGGTTCAAAACCCGACCAAGCTTGATTTTTTAAAAAATTATTTAACCCTTGCTTTCCTTCTTCTTCTTCTTTAGCCTCGCCATTTCCCATCATCTGGGGTCGGCTCTCCTTGTGCACATTCGCCATGTTTGTCTGTCCTGCGTTGCATTCTCGGTCAAACCCAGAGTTTTTCAGATTCTTGTTTACATTCGCAGTCCAGGTTGCCTGTGGTCTTCCAGGTCTTCTTCTCAGCGTGGGTGTTTTGAGGGCTTTCTTCACCATGCGGTCCTCATCTCTCCGTGTCACATGCCCAATACCATCTTAGGGGTTTTTCCTTATCTTTTCAGGTATGGGGGCCACACGAAATGAACCTCGAATTTGCTCATCTCGAACTCTGTCCACTCTAGTCATACCGACCGCCCACCTCAGCATCTTCATCTCTGCCACATGAATCCTATCCAAGTCACGTTTCAGCGGGGTCCAACACTCTGATCCGTAGAGAATAGCTTAACCATTGCTTTACTTCTTCTTCGTAGTATCAATCCGGTGGATTGGTTTGCAGCAACAGAATCTTGCATCCCGATCTCCATTCCTCTCGGTCCTCCGCAACCCTCTTCAGCTCAGCATAAGAGCTACAATTCATGTCCTCGAACACTTGCTGCAAAAACTCTCGTCTAGGGCGCCCTCTACAGTTTCTTCCCTCAACCATCCCTTCCACAATGTCGTGAAGGAGACCATCGTGGCGCATGGTGTGACCGATCGCGTCTCTGAGATGGTTCTTACTAGGTGCCTATCCCCCTTGAATATGCTGAGAACCTCATTGTTTGCGACGTGGTCTCTCCAGGAAATTCTGAGAATTCTTCTGTACGACCACATCTCAAAGGCCTCTAGTCTTTTTGTATCACTTTCAGATAAGCACCATGTCTCACAGCCGTACATCAAGATGCTCCAAACAAATGTTTTGTCAAGTTGGTTGCAGAGCTTTAAATTAATATTCTTTGACTCAAGAATTTTTGCTTTTTTATTGAAAGCTAGCCTTGCTTGATGTATGCGTCTGTTGACTTCTCTTTTTGTTCTGCCATCCCAGGTGATCGTACTTCCAAGGTATACAAACTCTTTTGCATCTTTTAGGGGTACTCCTAGCATTGATATGTTAATTTTCTGCTGCTCATTGCGACTTACTCTCATGACTTTGGTTTTTGTGCTGTTTATCTTCATATTGTAGTTGGAATTGAATATGTTTATTATATATATTAAATATGGATGTCAATGTAATATGAAGCCAAATTATCTAGAATTTTCTTCCTTATTATTGATAAATGATTTAAATGTTGAGTAATGGGTGATGCTTATAAATATATGGAGGTAATAAATTGTTATCAATACAGCTCTAACATTCAAGATTAAAACCAATCGGCCACTGATAATGACGATGTGATAAGCAATCTAATCCATCAATTCTACAGCACCGAATAACTAAACAATGTGAAAACAATGGTATTTTATATTATCTTTAAAAGTGATTAAAAAACACATCCTCGACTTATTGCGCAAATATATTCTATTTATTTAAAAAATTTTTTTTTTGTGTGTTTGTCTCTTATGCATTACTACGCCGTTCAACCGATTGCGATGAAACTTACATGAATTATTGTGTGCATGTTGTCGATGATTTCTGTTAAAAAAACTCCTAAGATTTCGCAACAGGAAAATATTTCATGTATAAAAAACAATGTTTGTCCCTTCTGCATTACTACACCGTTCAACCGATTGCGATGAAACTCGCATGAATTATTGTGTACACGTTGTCGATGGTTTTTGTAAAAAAAAACAACGGTAACGTCATAGACTACGGCCCGACATTCATGCATTGTCATTTTTATTACAAGAATTTACTATGAATGAGTGGTCTTCACGACTTTTGTCTACCATCTATTCTGATTAATAAGCTATGACTGGCATTGTACGGATGAGGGATCACTTCACACCAACCGAGCGTATTTTAGAGCTCAGAAATCGATTAATAATATCGTATTTTGGCTTTTGGGTGTAGCCGCGTGTGGTCAATTGTTTCGATCCAATATTTCGAAAATTCTAAAAATCTTTGCAACTTGGGTATATTTCCGCACCATAAATCCCTTGTCTCAAAGAGTTAATACGATCGGTTGTGTATTCATAGTCTATGTATTCAAATACGAAAATCGTGATCCGAGCAAACGAGTGTGAAGTTAGCTATAAAATTTATAATTTGTCAATATGCGCAAAGCTATTTAATGGCCTTATCAACATTATATGACGCTGTTCAATGCAAAGATAAGTCGACGACAATGAAAAAAAACATCGATATTTCATTACTGATCATATACGCCAGTATTATGTTCCACTATATATAATCGTGTCGGAAACAACAGGGTCAGATCCTGTCTGCCCAGAAGTGGGCGACGTCAATGGCGTTACTCCCGGCCATCATCAGGTCTTCCTGGGTGCAGCTATTCGGGCACAGCGCACACTCCAGAAGGTGTGACACGGTCTGCTCAACGCCACAGTGACATTCAGTCGGTCTGCTGTAAAACTGCCAGGCTTTCATTTGTGTCCTCGTCTTGCATACTCCGGTCCGAAGTCTGTTAAGGGACTTCCATATATTCCACCCAGGGGCTAGTTCCTCTTTCTGGGTAATCCAAGTATTCCCCTCAGTTGCGCTTCTCCACATGTTCAGCCGCAGGGTGGCCTCAGGTATCACTAGTTCCGTTGTCGATTGTAGTCGACTTCTTCTTGATTTGAGCTGTGTGGTTATCTTTTGATACCCAAACATAGGGTGGAGTGCGTCATGGGTTTCTTTGGTGAGCTCCTTCTTCGTAGTAACTTCTCGCCGTATGTTTGGTGGGGCGATGCCCGAGAGTAGATATAGCTTTGATATTGGGGTAGGTTTTAGGCACCCCGTAACCACCCGGCACGTTTCATTCAGAGCAATATCCACTTTCTTGGTATGGTTTTACTTCAACAACATAATGACATCCCCGTCTTTAAAAAGACGACAATTCGCGGGTTCGTCACGCGGCCGCGTGGATGAAGGATGCAGGAGCAGATTAATCTTTAAACACCCAGTGCTCCCATACGGGACTACAAATTTTCGTCTTTCAATGCCCTAGCAGGCCAATGTTTGTAATGTTTCTTCGCACAATAGATTCTTCCATGAACTTAATTAAATACTATTATTACAAATGAATGTAATCCGATTGTGAAATGAACCATAAGCACTTCCTGTATGGGACCGTAGGGCATTGAACATAGCAAATCTGCGGTCCCGTAAGGAAACCACTGTGCGTTTAAAGGTTAACAACACAAAGAACTTGTTTTTGATGCACATTTCGCATTTATTTTTACTAAAGACTTGATTTTTCGTCTGCTGCCGGAACACTGTGACATGCAGCGCCGCCAAGACGATCACGGCAAAAAATAAAATAAAAGTTGACAGTTGCGCCAACATGAAATGGAGCAACTGTCATAACAAATAAAATGGCGTATGCAAACGCCGTGCGATTTTATATTATTAAAAGTAACATTATTGTTGTGCATGTCAGGCGAGCGAACAAAAATAAGAGACGAAAGATCGTTTTTCCGAGGCTTTACGGCATCAGCCTAAAAGAGCTATACCAAGCTGATATCAGTACTTAACTATCCCCTTACTGTGTTAAAAACATCAGAGAGCTCCGAGGATATGTATTTCCTACACCAGAGGTGGCGAACCTTTTTGAGACTGAGTGCCATTTTTTTTTTTTTTTCAATAAAATAATATGTCGCGTGCCACATGCCATGGAAATAAACATGCATCAAATGTTTGTGTAACTTCAGATTTTTAATAAAACCAAAAATTAAAACGTCGAGGAAAAATAATGGCGAACTAAGAAAATAAAAAAAATAAAAAATAGACTTGAAAAAATTGTGAACCTCAAAACTTATTAGTGAGATTTTTGTTGTTGGATGCTAGATGCCAAATATTTTATATCGGGTTCATAGCTGGTAGCTTTTAATAAAATACAAGCAGTAGTACTTTCGTCTGTAAGTCTACTTCTTATGTCTAATTTAATAAAGTTCATCAAAGAAAATAATGATTCACAGGAATACGTCGACGACAAAAATGTCATAATGTCCATTGCTATTTTTTTAAGACAAGAAGATTGCCAAGTTGTAAGTACTTCATTTTCGGCATTCCTCTGGACTGGTCCAACGAATCGATTTCGCTCAGTTTCTTCCAAAACAATTCTTAAGTTATATTAATTTTAATTTTTATTAGAATATTATTTTATTATTTCAATATTCTAATCTACTTTTATATATCATTGACTATATTACAAATTATTATTACTTAAAATATACATATACTATACATACAATTCTTTTTTCAACGCGTCAATCCAAGCACAAAAATAACGGCAGAAGCGGGATGCGAACCGCGGACCTTGGAAACCAACTATGCCCAGGTATTCATACCGCTCGGCGAACTGCGCCATTGCCCCGCCTAGACTGACGTGCGTTGAAACTAGTATTTATATCATTGTTATCATCTTAAGCTTGTGAATAAATGAAGACTGATAGAATAATAATAAAAATATACATACTTTGAATATATACTATAGCGACATCTATCGTACGATGATAACAATGACAGTAAATACTAGTTTTCCACGGCAAGTAATTTTATATTGCAATGGCGCAGTTCGCCGAGCGGTATGAATACCTGGGCATAGTTGGTTTCAAGGTGGTTGCATTGGTTTGCCGCTATTTTGTGCTTGGATTGACGCGTTGAAAAAGAATTTTATGTATAGTATATGTATCATAATAATAATTTGTAATATAGTCAATGATCTATAAAAGTAGATTAGAATATTGAAATAATAAAATAATATTCTAATAAAAATTAAAAATTAATATAGTTCATGTCCTTGAACAATATCAAGAAAGTAAAAATTATCCATCAGTAACACAGGTCGAAAATGATTGGTTGCAAAGTCGAGTCGGAACTATAAGTAGTGTTTCTCATCCATTCAGTCTATAGTTTGTTTTGTCTCGAGTGGTACTAAAATAAATAGACTGCCGGAAAGTAATAATATTAAGCTTGTGAATAAATGAGGACTGATAGAATAATAATAAAAATATACATACTTTGAATATATACTATATGACATCTTTAATGATGGTAACAATGATATAAATACTAGTTTCAACGCACGTCAGTCTAGGCGGGGCAATGGCGCAGTTCGCCGAGCGGTATGAATACCTGGGCATAGTTGGTTTCCAAGGTCCGCGGTTCGCATCCCGCTTCTGCCGTTATTTTTGTGCTTGGATTGACGCGTTGAAAAAGGAATTTTATGTATAGTATATGTATATTTTAAGCAACAATTCTTAAGTCTTTAAATTTTTGTGTTTATATCGAACTCGACTGAAAATCTAGCAATTCCATTTTAAAATCATGTAATTTATTCAAACATTGTTTAATTGTTGATACTTATATGTGTCTGGATGGGTAATAAATTTTGTAGTTTCTTCAAGTTGTCGAAACTGAACAAACCTACTTGAAAATTGTTCTATGGTTGCGTCTAAAGCATTTTTTCATTCTATTAATTTTCCTACGTCTAGCTTTTCATGGATTTCCAGATCAATCATGTATTTTTTTAGGTTGGGAAAGTGCTTAAAATTTCTGGTAATTATATCACGCTTAAATATTTGTAACTTAGCTTCAAATGCTTTTATATTATCAAACATAACAATTATTTTCCACGGCCTTGTAATTTTATATTGAGATCATTCAAATGGAAACAAAAATCAGTAAAGAACATGAATCTCGAAATCCACTCAACATCTGATAATTCTTCATACTGAATTATTTTCTGGTTACTTAAATACATATAAATTTCATCAAAGCACTTGACGAAACGCTGAAGTACTTTGCCGCGACTAAGCCAACGAACGTTATTATACATCGTTAATCCATTATACATCGAATTGACCTCATTTAATAATGATTCAAATTTTCTTTTGCATACAGGATGCGCAGCAATATAATTGACTATCTTAGGCACAAGTGTCATCACATCTTCAAAAGATTTAAGACCACCCTTTGCACACAGCGCTTCCTGGTGTATTATACAATGAAATACTTACAATGGATGGTCAACAAACTTTGTAAATAAACTGACGAATCCTGCTGTTTGGCCAATCATACTGGGTGCACCATCTGTACTTACTGAAACGATTTTCGACAAATTTATTTCTGCTTTAGAAAGAGCTTCGACAAGTGCTTTGCAAACATCTGTGCCTTTAGTAGTTTCTGGTAAAGATACCAAACTTATTAATTCTTCCATTATTTTATTGCCAACAAAATATCGAACAAAAATAGCTAATCGAGCCGAGAGTGACATCGGTGCTTTCATCAAGACAAATAGAAATCCAATCACATAATTTTATATCTGTTTTTTGTTGATATGTTACATTTTTACCCATCTTCAAGATTCTGTCTTTTATTGTATTTCGAGCGATAGGCAATTCTTTTATTCGTTCGAATATTTTTTCTTTATTTCCAAAATCCTCAAAAAGAAATGGTGCGCATTCTAAAAATGCATTCTTCGTGTAGTCTCCATCGCTGAATGGTTTTCCATTTTTGGCAATTATTTTGGCTATTTCAAAGCTAGCAGCAACATAATTGGAATTACTATTAACAAACTTATTTAAAGCGCTGGATTGTAGATTTTTGTTTTTGATTGCTCTTAAAATATTTTCTTTTTGTTCATCTCTGCTTTTGCCAAGAAGTTCCTTATGAATTGTTTCATAGTGTCTTTTTATAGATGATGTTCTAGATACCACTGACACAGAACATATAACACATATTGCTTTGTCACTTCTTTCAATTACACCGTAAATTTCAGTCCACAAATTTTGAAATTGTCTAACCAGAATTTTTACTGCTGGCTTCACGAAGTTTTTGTTTCTTATATGGTACAGCCATCTTTGTGGGTGCCAATAAACAGTTTGTTTCTGTATTAATTAGATTGTTTTTATAGCACAAATTGATAACAAAACTGTCTGATCAGGTAAAGAGTTATTCTGTCACTGACACATCAAATCGTCGAATTTAAATTGTTGATAAATCATATTCATCCACAAGAGTAGCAATTACACACCTAAACCACACGAGAGCTGACGATCTAATGCGCATCGAGAGCGCGCAGTGTGACGTATGTCGTGACCCTTCGTGAACTTTTCGAAACGGCTCGTGCCGGGAGCGAAGTTCATTACAAAAAAAAAATACACCTCAAGGAACTAGCACCGCGCGGGAAGCATTGAACAATATGATTTATTTATGCATGAATGTCGACATATCCTTCGTTTCTGAAATTATTTATGAATGAAGAAAATACACGTCGCTATTTAAATATTTTTTTAATACTATTTCTATAACTTTTTTAATTTTTTCTAATAAACTTTTATTTTTTCTCCTCATTCGCGTGCCACGCAAAATCGTCTCGCGTGCCACCTGTGGCACGCGTGCCATAGGTTCGCCAGCCCTGTCCTACACCATATGAAAATGTCGTTTAAAACCTGGAAAAATGTGAATATTCTTAAATATTGCTTTAATTGACTATGGTTGAAGTTGAAATGTTACATTTTTTTGCGCCGCGTCTTATAAATACTACAGCCCGACATTCACGCATCATCCTCATTATTGAAGAAATTCGCTATGAATGCGCAGTCTTCACGGGAAGACTTTCCTCTACCATCAATTTTGATCAATATGCTATGACTGGCATTTCACGGGTGAGCGATCAAATTCACACCAACCGGGCGGTATTTTAGAGCTCAGAATAAGTTTTTTTATTTATATAATACATTTTTTAAAAAATTTCCATTGCGGCTCGAAACCTCGACCTTCGGCTTGCCAAGTAAACGCTTTAACTACTGAGCTATACCCGCCGGTTTCTTTCCGATGCGCCATCGTCGTTGTCCAAAATTGTCTGCAAGCAACAGAAATCCATTAATATTGAACAGCGTCCTCCGATTGCAGCCATTTTAAATGATTAGATCGATACTAACATCCTCCTCTCTTTTTAAAAGGCAGTTATTCAGTCGCGTGGTGGCAGGATGAGGAGGAGATTAAAAATACAAAGACTTTTAGAAGCACACAAATATTCCGATAACTTTACAAAATTCCAGCCCAAGCGGAATAACATGCCGGGCCGGCCATAATGCGACCTCGCCGTCGTCGGCACACACTGACTGCCGTGTGGCACTGCGGCCGGGGATCTACAGCGACGCAAGCGGCGATCTATATAACTAACGTCACACCCGCGACCTAAATTGTCCAAAATGCCAATATGGCGACATATACATGTACAACAAGTGAACATAAGAGACGAAAGATTGTGCATCGAGGTTTTCGGTACCAGTCAGCAAGGCCTATATCATACTGATGTCAATACTTCTTCTTCGTAGTATCAATCCGGTGGATTGATTTGCAGCAACAGAATCTTGCATCTCGATCTCCATTCCTCTCGGTCCTCAGCAACCCTCTTCAGCTCAGCATAAGAGCTGCAACTCATGTTCTCGAACACTTGCTGCAAATATTCCCGTCTTGGGCGCCCTCTACAGTTTCTACCCTCAACCATCCCCTGCACAATGTCGTGGAGAAGACCATCGTGGCGCATGATGTGACCGATCCCTCGTACTCGTCTCTCTGAGATGGTTCTTATTAGGTGTCTATCTTCCTTGATTCTCCTGAGAACCTCATTGTTCGTGACGTGGTCTCTCCAGGAAATTCCGAGAATTCTTCTGTATGACCACATCTCAATACTTGAAAAATTTATATCAAAAGTGGCGTTTATTCGGTGAGACTTTGGGAGCTACTGCTCTAACATGTTACCACTTGCCTTCCGAACATTTTTTCCTCTCACCACATACACACAAACACACACAACACAACACAAACACACTAATACACACACGTTTGATATAATATATTTTTAAAACTGATATAATGCATTTTTTATCCAACACCGGCCCCGAGGTACAATAAATATACCTGTTACGTACAGTCGCGGACAAAAAATCCGCTTTTATTTTTTTATTTTATTTTTATCTTTTCTTCACTTAAGTCACTCGTAGACATCCGTCGTTAAGAAAAAAAATGATTCAGACTTCTAGAGTGTCCGGCTGATCATTCGATCTGTATAAAAAATATTTTTTAAAAATCACTCAAAATATGTCTCTGAATACTATGCGAGATTTGTTCAAAAGATAAGGCTACTTTTGAATTTTCGCGGGCTACGTATATTAGTTTTTTTTTGTGTGTTCATTATGTTGGTACTCATGTTCCTCACTTGTGCAGAAAAGATCGTTAATTTTTAATGTTTAGTTAGTTTTTGACAATTATTTTATTCGGACGTGTTTTTTTGGTCTGCGGCGATTTTTGCCAAACGTGAAAAATCGTCTTCCTCTTACCATTTTACATATGGATAAGCGCTGCATGTGGAGTGTTGATCCGCCAACGTCATAGACTACAGCCCGACGTTCACGCATCATCATTATTATTAGAGGAGTTTACTTTGAATGGGTGGTCTTCACGGGACGACTTTCGTATACCACCAATTTTAATTAATATGCTATGACTGTCATTTTACGGATAAGGTATCAAAATCAAATTTCAGAGTTCAGAAAGCGATGATTTTTTCTTAATTTCCGTCGGGGATTAAGTTAAAAAAAACTAACTTCGGATTGAAAAGCTAACACTTTAACCACTGAGCTATACCCGCCGGCCAAGATTAATTATGGAAATAAATTAAAAATAAGCCTTTTAAAATCAGTAAAAGTTTGAGCTTAGATAAGAGTATTTTATTTTTAAAACTTGTACATAAATTTTATTATCTTGTGTGTATGATAAATGGCCTACCAGCACACCTCGATCCCTTTCTTACATCATTTTCCTCTTTTGTCGATGGTATTGTTCTCCTAGATCTGTAGACATTGACATGTGTCATCTTCTTATTCTTTTATGTTATTTTTATCTGCTTATTATCTTTTGTATGTATGTATTGTATATTCTATGCTCTGTAACTTTTTTTCTTGGAACTTCTGTTCCGTAATAAATAAATAAATATTATTCGTTTGTTGTAATTTTGTGTTTGTCTGTTCGATCGCAGGTGAGAGCAGTGAGGCCGCGTTTGCCTCTCGGTCTCCACCCCCCACCTGCATGGAGTCCCCCCAACAGCGCGACGGGGCGCCCGTGCCTCAGTGGAAGCGCGACCTGCTCCGGCGCCGCAAGGCCCGCCCCAGCCCCGACACCATGCTCGTGGCGGCCCAACGCCCCATCTCCCTGGACACGGAGGACTACATCAAGATGAGGTGCTCCTCCGTCGACGTCCTCCAACAACACACCAACCCCAAACATCGCCACCAAATCAAAGAGTGCATCATCCAAAGCGAAAAACTCAAAGACGAAGAAGACTTCACGTACGGCCCAGGAATCGTCAGCAAACTCAAATCCAAATATCTATCGCTCACTTTGAGAGAGTCTAATACTAAAGTTAGACCCAGCTTGCACGGATTGAGAAGAGCAGCGAGTTTAGAGCATGGATTAGATGAAGATTCAAGTGATGCTGTTTCGCAAAATGAACAGCGACAATATCAGAGGCTTCCCGCTGTTGGGAGACCTACACGCTATAGACAAGCGTTGAGATCAGCGCCTGATGCTGTGAAAAGAGCTAGATCTGTTGATGCGCTCACGAGATGCGATTCAAGATCAGAAAACGAAGATGTTCCCGATTGTTTGTCTCCTAGTGATGATGTCGTTTTTGAGAATGCGCCCTCGCAAGTTTTAGTGCCTCAAGATCGCGTTCAGAGGCCGCTGAGGCCGGCGCCGCTGCTGAAAGAAGCTGAGAGGCCTCCGCCGGACTTGGTGAAGACCGCGTTGAAGATCTTCGAAGGGCATCCCGGAAAGAGATCAAAAACCCCGGCGATCACTGGACAAGTCGCTGATAAAGTGAAGACGTACAGCGAGCAAGCGAAGACGAAGAATGGACGACTTCAAAAACCGCTGGTTCCGCCGAGATCAGGGATCCTGTCGCCAGAGTGCAGACACATCACGAGTGCTACTCAAACGACGCCTTCTCTTATGGGAAGGCCTCCTCCTTCGCCTAAGAAGCTGAACTTAAGCGATAAACATTCAAGAGATAGATCGCCGAGTCCTGTTTACGTTGATAAGAAACCATTGATAGTGTCTCATCTAGAAAGTCCACCCAAATTAGATTTCTCGCATATGAAAGGTGTGATGCCTCTCAGCGAATTAAAACCGCCAGAACCTAGTCCCAGAACGTCCCTAACCAAGTCTCCGATTATAGATCGCCTAGATGATGTGGTGAATGCAGACAGGAACGGAGACGATAAGAGAGAAGATGACGCACGCAATATCAGGACTTCGACGCCTGATCCGGATACCGCAACGGCGCTCGTCACCACAGAGATATCGCTCATATCACTGGCCACTCCTTTCAAACAACGAAGAAACTCCACGGAATCGAGCAGCAGCGGAGAATCGTCCAGTTCTGCCGACGAAGCCAGCTTCGACATCAACAACGGAGACGTCGAAGAAAGCGAAAAAGATACTAAAGAAGTTGCGAAAGCTGCTGTAGATAACATCTCAAAAGCTGGCACCACCACACAGCATAATTTCGATGCTTCGAACGGCGTTAAAAACGGAGACATTTCGAAAAAGACGCACCTCCCTGCTGTCAAAATAAGAAGAGGTCTGCGAGTGAGCGGTAAAAAGATTTTAATACCTTACGAAGCTGTGAACGAAGTCAAAGTACCTGATCCTCCTGTTAGAATTCTATCGGTGACTCCAACGTCGAACCACGCCATTGAAATTGCTCCTCTTACTCCGCTCATCATACCGAAGACGGTTGTCGTGCTGCCTACAGGGGATGCGGTGCCTTCTTTGACGACTGTGACGCCAAAAAAACGGGAAAGCGTCGAAGTATCGCCGCCAAGAATCACAGAAGTAGCTAAGAAACAAAACGTCGAAAGCAATGACGCTGAAAGATTGCAGCTCACGAGTCGAGAGATCGAAAAGAATTTGATCAACACGTCGAAATCTTTAGAGCAGCCTCTTAAAAAGGTCGTCGTGGCGATGATAGATTCTAACGATGTTAAAATTGATGGTGTTTCAAAAAAGATGCCAGTGATAGTGAAGGATGTTGTGGAAAAGGTGTCGGCGGTGGAGCCGCCTGTAGTTAGTGATGTGCTCGTGAAGGGTGGTTCTTCGTTGGTGGTTAACGGTGGTGGTTGTGTCAACAATGCCACTGTCGCGTCTTCGTCTCCGGTGGTTCTGGCCAGACCTTCGGGGAAGAAGCCTCACTGGCAGCAGCAGAACACTATGGTGTTTAACTTCTCCGATAGGAAAGAGGTGCCGGACTACATCGAAAACGATGGCATCATATTGAAGAGCAGCAAGAGAGACAAACCAAAGGTGAGCAAAAATTTTTTTTAACGATTGTTCTTGGTGGAATTCCATAATTTCAATGAAGTAAATGGAAGAATATATTATTAGCACGATGCTCTCGAGGTCTGGACCATTTAGTCCTAAGAAATGGTTAAATCCAAAATAACAACATTCAAGTAAACACGCTGTGTTGGGCCGGCGGGTATAGCTTAGTGGTTAAAGCCTTTGCTTGCCAATCCGAAGGACTTGGGTTCGATCCCCGACGTAAAATAAAAAAAAATGGATTTCTAATCTTACAAATACCCCGGCTGAATTTGATTCCTCCCCGTAAAATGCCAGACATAGCCTATAAATCAAAATTAGTAGTAGCAAAAAAGTCGTCCAGTGAGCAGCACCCAATTATAGTGAATTTCTGTCATAATTCGATTATGCGTGAATGTCGGGCTGTAGTCTATGACGTTGACGAATTAACACAATATATGAAGAGCTTAAACATATGTCACATGCTAAGCGCTATATAATCCACAGATGAAACTTCAGCATCACTGTCACCATCTGACGGTATTCTCCTGTATGTGTTTACATAAAAAAGACTTTAGTCAAATAGACGGGGATCATGCTAAATTTTCTTGAGAATATTATCATGTTTGCGTTTAGCAGAGTGTTAACCAAGAGGATGTAAAGTACATAAAATATTATGTACTGTGAAATTGCTTCGTTTCGAATTTCATAGTATTACTACTAGAAAGGTACTTATGCTAATTAAAGTACTTTAGTACATTACTTTTAATAGATACATCTACCGACAGCACAATGCAACAATACGTACTTTTTTAAAAGGTGTAATCATTTTTTGTTTGTACAGAATTGTTTTTACGTTTTTTTTTCGTTTTGGGATCAAGGACGTGTTTGCAAAAGCGGCGTGTTCATCCTGTCAGAGGCTCTCAACTAAATATCGTTAGGTTTCGTCACAGGAGCGATTTTTCTGTAAGCCACGTGTGTCAATGCCACCACATGTATGGAGTTACATAATGAACGTTTGTTATATATAATAGTTTTTTATGCATCATCTGATAGCTAAGGATACAAGAACCAATGTGATATATGGAAATAGATCAGATACGTACATTTATGCTTCAAATACTAGTTTCAAGCAAAAAAAATGGTCAGACGCTATCAACTAGTGAATTGCTAATGTGATGTATTAAAAGTTTAGTAGGAGCTCCCGAGGTGTGGGATATTTGGTTCTATTGGACGGCTCATACCAACCAACGACACGCGATTAGCACCAACATCCGTGCTTAGAGAGAGCGTTTTTTGATGAACAATAGAGTTTTTAGCTAAATTCAATCAATATTAAGTTCGATTGTCGATATTCTTCGTAGTATTAATCCGGCGGATTGGTTTGCAGCAACAAAATCTTGCATCTCGATCTCCACTCCTCTCGATTCTCTAGGGTCGCTCATAGTAAAATATGATGATGAAAATCATGTCCATTTGTAAGTTCTTCTTCCTCGTGACAGCGACATCAATTTGTTTCCACCCAATATCTAGCAACACCAATGGCCCGTGTGCTGCCCAGCATTAGGTCGTGATGTGCAGCTAGTCGGGCACATGGAGCAGGATATTAGGTGTGAGGCGCTCTGCAGGTCTCCACAGTCACACAGCAGATACTCTATCTGCTGAAGCATTCCCCTCCTTTCGAGGTTGTCCTTTGTTCTACCAATTCCGGTTCTCAATCTGTTCAGGGATTTCCAGGTCCACCAGTCAAGGTTCTTACCAGTTGGGAGGCTTTATTTTGGGGTAATAAAATCTTGTGATGCGATTTGATACCAGAGCTGGAGTCTCACGGTTTAAGAGTATAATTTTATAATTATATAGAAAAAAAGGCAAAAGTTAGGGTAGGTATAGAATAGTAAACATTGTGATCATAAAGTCACGCTTGTCTTTGGAGGGTTAACTACGGTGATCGTACGAGAACCGTTTTTACAATGTGCCAATGTCGTTTGTATAGGTAATTGAATTGCCTTCAGGAAATCATGGTAAATTGTTAAATCGCCGATTATCGTAAAGAAACATAATCTTATGGAGTAAAAAATATTTAGAAAGAAATAAGTGAAACTTATTTAAATGTCTAACCGGTGAGGCACGAAAACGAATTCACTCTCTCTGAGCAATCCACTACAATAGGTTTACACCCATATGCAGAGACGGATTCTTAAGATTTAAAGTGAGTTGAAGGCTAAGGCTTCCTCACTTTAATAACTATAGAGCAGAGTAGCTATTATAGGCTGGTTGCCTTAAAGAATGTCACTGCATACGAGTGTTAACCCCTTTCGTTACGGCTCGGTGGAATACAAATTATACTTTCAATACTTGACGTGAATTTTTCAAACCTTTTTCTGCTCAAAACTAGTATTTGAAGCATAAACGTACTTATCTGACCTATTTTCATATATCACATCGGTTCTTCTATCCTTTAGCTATCAGATGATGCATAAAAACTATTATTTTTAACGAACGTTCATTATGTAACTCGATACATGTGGTGGCATTGACACATGTGGTTTACAGAAAAATCGCTCCTGTGACGAAACCTAACGATATTTATTTACATGCTTTAAAGTTTCCTGTAAAGAATGCATGTAGGTTTATACAGAATGAAAAATCAATGTTATTATACTAGCATATTTGAGAGCGGATATATTATTTGGGTTCCTCACGACAATAAATATGACCTCATGTTGGAGAGAGTTCAGAAGAAATTTTTGAGGTTTATTTACATGAGGATGTATGCATATTATCGGTGGCTGTACCAATCTAACTTTATATGGGGTATGTTGGGATACAATGAGTTGAGAACTAGAATTGATGTGTGCTTGAGTATGCATTTCTTTCGGCTAGTATGCGGCGTTTCAGAAATCCCGATATTTTTGTTAGAAATCAGTTTGTTTGTCCCTGACAGTTATTTAAGTATAAGGAAGCACAGATTGTTTGTTCTTCTTAGAGGTAATACTAACCTGCCAGAGACTATGCCTATGGGAGAGTGATCAGACTGTTCAACCATATCGTTATCGAATATTAATATATTTTTGAGAGAAACCCAGTTTCGACATGAGCTCCACGAATTTATTTATCAAAGTAATTTCGTGGAGTCTTCTGTTTAGCGAGCTTCGGGACTTTTTGATATAATTAATGTTAATAATAGTAAATACCTCATTGTTTATTGTATTATATCTTATTACAGGATCATATTTAATATATTTGTAATGTTTCTGAAAGAAATTAATCAAATAAAATTGAATTAGAAACTTCGGCGATCTCGCGGGGACCGAGTTTACAATGAGTTATTGTCGTTGGTCACATTTATTTTGTATGTATATAAATAATCGTCTAACACAGCGTTATTCGTATTGTTGTATATAGTATATTCAGTCAGATAAGTGGCATGGTAAGCTAACATCCTAGTGTAGTTATTCAAATCGACCGCAAGACCGGTCAAATTCACGATCGGCGTTCCCCGGTGGTCGACAAACTGTGAAAAAATCACAGACTCGAAATACGAAGAAGGCAAAAAACGTACTTCGAGGTCATTGGCACCTCCGACGTCGATGGCATGCTGCAGCACTTGCAAATCTCCAATCGCCGATTGTATTTATCGATACCGAAAGGTAAATTAGAAAGAAAGCACAGTACTTAAGGGGGGGCAACCACTTTAGAAGGTTGTTTTTTTTAAATTTTTTTGTGATTTTTTTTGGAAGAGAAAGAATGATGAAAAGTAATCGAGTCTTTGAGATCTTTTTGTGTATGTTATCAACTACATAATCAAATATTTTAAAGAGTTTTTCTTGAATATTGTCCTAGTTATAAGCTGATATACAGATGTTCTGGAATTAAGGTTGTACACTAGGCGTGCTTGATTGCAGCGCTCAGCCAGCGAGGCTGGGCGCTGCATGCGGGAAACGTGTGTTGTGTTCGTGTTTGTGTGTGGGTTGGGGAGATTGCAAGTCTATATATATCTGTTTCTTGAATACATCCAGAGTGTAGGAAGGAGGAAACACAGACGCTGGAAGAGCATTCCAAAGCTTACCGGTGGCATTAAGGAAGGAACTTTGTAAACTGCCAGTTCTTGGTCGACACACATGAACCGTGTATGGATGTTCGGCAAGTGTAAGACGAGTTTGTCGGTTGTGGGTGGGTGCAGGAGAAATTAGTTCTTTGAGTTCCGAAGAGCAGCGACCGTGGTAATAACGGTAGAAAGGACTAAGTGAACCAATCTTACGCCTGTGTTCCATTAATTGCAGGTTAAGTGTCATTGTGTATCAAACGGGAGTTTTCTTAACAAAACATTAAGAATTGAACATAAGATTTAATAACAAATATGAAAAATTTAATGGTTTAGAGACATTTAAAAAAAAAGTTCTCTGACACTTTTTTCAACATATATTATGTTTTTTTCATAAGATTTAGATTCAATTGGTAAACATAACATTGGCCGATCCCTTGCAATGTGGACTTATAACGTTAGAAGCATAGCGGGAGTAGCAACGAGGATTTAGAGGGCTGGATACTCATGCGGGAGGCCTACGTTCAGCAGTGGACGATGACACAAAAACTCAGCACATTGTTTTCAAATGCAACGTACAGGGTGTCACGACCTATCGTCCCCAGACAATTCGTTCTACGACTCATCGGTAATGACGCACTGGACGCCTGGTGCACGGGACATTTGGCGCACGGGATAACTGGCGCACTGGCTGTCTCGCTAACCTAACCTAAGGATTTGTCCAGTGATCGTAGATTCCAGAGATCCATAGGCCTCGTTAACAATATAACTTAGGTTAGGTTAGCGAGACATCCAGTGCACCAGTTGTGCCGTGCACCAGACGTCCAGTGCGCCGCATGTCGTTACCGATGATTCGTAGAACGAATTTTCTGGGGACGAATCGCGGCGGAACCAGCGTACAGTCGACTGTGCGTCATTGAACCCGCTGGTCTCGACCGGTTGTGCTCTCCTGAAAATCGCTTTCATATTTTTTTATAGTCATTATAAATGCTAGTGTCAATTAAGTTTATATATGGATTGCAAAGCGATGCAGTAGGAAGGTAGCTGTCGATCTTTAGTGGCGTGTCGAAGTCAATGCTCTTGACGTCTGTCTGCGGAACATCGACTCGTTCGACGTCGGCCGAGTCAAAATGGAAAGTAATCCGTTGGAATTCTGTCTTCGTATCTACATAAAAATATATATTTATAAAAAAACTAATCCGGCCGGCTTAGCTCACTCTTAATAAATGTTCCAGTGTATTATTTTATTATTAACGATTAAGATAAATACAAAAAAAACTGGATGTCTTGTTTGAAAAGCACCGTTTTTTTTCCCATGTAATCATCATCAGCCTGTATCCGTCCACTGTTGAACGTAAGCCTCCCGTTTGAGTCTCCATCCTCTTCGATCCTCCGCCTTCCGCATCCAGGTCACTCCCGCTATTTTTCTTATGTGGTTAGTCCACCTTGCAGGGGGTTAGCCAATGCTTCGTTTGCCACTTCTTGGGCGCCATTCCAATAATTTTCTTCCACATCAACCGTCGTCTCTTCGACAGATATGTCCTGCCCATTGTTACTTGAGTGTGCCTATTTGTTGGGTAGCATCCAATACTTGAGTTCTTCTGCGTATTTCCTCGTTTCGGATTCTATCTTTTAGCGACACTCCTCTCATGGATCTCTCCATAGCACGCTGGGTGACCTTTATTTTATGGGTAAGACTTGCTGCCATATTTCACGACTCTGCGCCATAAGTTAATACAGGGAGGATGTATTGGTTGAACGCCTTAGTTTTAAGACATTGCGGAATTTTCGCTTTAAAAATGTACTTTAGTTTTCCAAATGCAGCCCATCCCAGTTGTATACGTCTATCGATTTCTCATGTAAACACGTATAATACCTACATACGGTAATGAGAAATCTCTTCTGCGGATTCTATGACGCTTAACGTATATCCACAGTCACTTCAATTGTCCATGCTTTAAAACGTCTTTGCACCCGAAGGTCCACATGGGAATATACTCTGTTCCCGATGGTGTTCAGGGCCTGGGAACCTATTTAAACAGCCGTGTAATGGGTTTTGAATCCAGGTACTAGCGTAGAGTATTTGGAGTACGATGGATTGATTCTGATTTTTTTTAATGACGAGTTTTTTTTTGTTGATTTTTTTTTCACTCAAACTACGCAACTATATACTTTTTTCACGAAAAAATACATAGCTGCGTATTGTACCCTGCAAGTTACACACAAGGTTAGAATATACGTCTGAGAAATAGTTGTAGAACGTAGGAGCCTATTCCATGTCAGCCTCGTTAACCGCTCTTGTAGCCCCGACGATTTCCCTGACGATGTTTAACAGCAAGGGACCGTCAGAACTAAGCAGCAATTCAGATAAATCTTCGACGAGTAATGACGAGTTGAGGAAGCACACAATGCAGCCTTCCGTACGACAGTTTGGTTAAGATGCGTGAAAAAGGTGATTTTCAACCATTTCCTAGCTATATAAATACTTGTTGTTTTTTTTTGATTTTATTTTTTTAAGTAAAAAAAATGTTGAAAAATATATATAATTGCATGTTGTACTTTGCAAGTTATACACAAGGTTAGATTATACAAGTCTATTCCACGTCAGCCTCGTTAACCGCTCGTGTAGTCCCGACGATTTCCTTTGTGAAGTTTAACAGCAAGGGACCGTCAGAACGAAGCAGCAGTTCAGGAAAATCCTCCCAAGAAATGGCAGAGACTCCCAGGCGACAACACAGAATGCGTCTTCTATTCTCATGGACGATGTACTCCATGAGAGAGTGTCTCACCGTCTGTTGCATGCCTGGATCACATGGACATGCGTCGCAAGAAGAGAGGCCAAATCTTTTTTGGAATTATCTGAAAATTCCGTGTCCGGTAAACAATTGCGTGAGATGAAAGTCTACAGAGTTGGTCTTTTTCCACGTCAATAAGTGTTCGATGGATTTCCATCATGTACTTTCTCCACCAAGAAGACTGCTATGAATCATGTATCTTTCAACGGTTGTTCTCTCCATCAACATTCTTGGATTATCAATCTCGTATAATCTCAAATATTACGAGTCAATTAAGTATAAAGCCGGTCTCACTTCCAAAAAACTAGGTGTATTATATAGATCATGGCGGTATTTCAACGATAAACAACTTCTTCTTCTATATAAAGGACAAATCCGACCTATCCTTGAATACGGAAAGTCTTTTTTTCAATTTAAATTTTATTTTATCTTTTCCTTCAGAAACATTACAAATTTTATCAACTCAATTAATTTCTGAAGTACAATAATAATTAATTATAAAATAATAAAATACAATATCTACAAATGTAGGTACTTATGATTAAGTACTAAGAACAAAGCAATAATTACAAGCAACAGAAGGTCCCAATGCTCATCAAACAGACGACGCCAACCAATTATTCCTCCAAAGAAACTCTTGGAGTTGATGTCTGAATTGGGCCTCTCTTACGTGAAATATATGAAATATCTGAGGCGATTTGGTTAAACAGTCTGATCCCTCTCCTAAAAGGCATAGTCTCTGGCAGGTTTGTGTTATTCTTTGGGAGAGCGAACAATCTGTGCTTCCTTATTCTCAGATATTTATCGGGGACACACAATCCGATCTTCAACAAAGTTTCAGGATTCTCGAACACGCCACGCAACAGCCGGAAGAAATGCATACCTAAGTCATCTTGGTTATTCCTCCGAAAGTTAGCTTAGCCATAATAAAAAATGGCAAGCATTATTCAATTCACAGATGCGATTTCTTCAATGCCGTTTTTCGCATGTGTTAACTTAAAAAAATATGCTTGTAACGTGTACCAAATCAGTTGAGCTGCTTGGGAGCGTTCGTTCGTTTGCTCTGAACGCGATTTGCCTCGAAATTTCCGTTTTCTCGTTTTCTCGACCGCAGATTTTCGCGTCTCTCGCCTCGAGAGTCTTCCGCACAGTTCGATGCGATCCTCCTTCCGCCTGCGTCCGCCACTTTCACCATCCACCGCTCGGCCACGCTCTGAATCGCTTCACCGAAACATTGACTTTTGATTAGCAAATAAATTAATAATTTAAACGCAAATGTAACGATGGCGACCGCCGACGAGAAACGAGACGTTGACCTAATCACTTTGTATGATTCATTTTTACGAATATTGAAAAGAAGTGTAAGAAAAATAGTTGCGAGGGATACCTTGGGAATTAAACATAAGGTTACACTGTCTAACCTAATCTAACACAACGCAACTTAATTCAATGCAACTTAACCCAACCAAACCTAAACCTAACTATTACTGTATTTACTTTATGCGGGATTCTCTTGGCACTCGGAAGCCACAAATAAAGTTGACTTCCTGACTTCTTGTTTATTTATTTTTGTTCAAAAGTAGTATTTGAAGCATAAATGTACTTATCTGACCTATTTTCATATATCACATTGGTTCTTGTTTCCTTTAGCTATCAGATGATGCATAAAAAACTATTATATTTAACAAACGTTCATTATATAACTCTATACATGTGGTGGCATTGACACATGTGGTTTACAGAAAAATCGCTCCTGTGACGAAACATCACGATTGCTTTACAGATTCCTGTAAAAAATACATGTAGGTTGATAAAGGGAATTACTGCAGGTCCAAGTTCCTACCGTATATGTCGCAATGAGTACTGAAATTAGCAAAACGATATATCATTGGCTCCCGATGTCACAAAGGTAGGGGAATCTTGGACGGCATATATCGACAACCGATGTGAAAGGGTTAATAATTCGGCGCAACACATGTATGCGTAATTTCTTTGCCTCGCAACGTTCCACTTGGCATCGCATCTTTCTAAATGGAACAGTGTTCCTAGGTTATGTTTGTTTTTTGATACACCAAGAGCGTCGCGCCGTGAATTTACTATGTTTCATTCATTAAAATTAATTATTTGTGTTCAAATGTATGTAAAACTCGTTAATTGACACCGTTAGTCACTAACAGGTAAAACACAATCATTAATTGTATGTAACGATGATAATTGCACGCTGCGAATTAATTTGACGTGTTCATTTATACTAAACAAAATATATCATCATCATCAGAAGCCTGTGTCCGTCAACTGTTCTTCTAATCCATTTCCGAACCTTACCATTTCTTTATCTATTCCCACGTATTTCGCGGTTAGCAACGTGTTACCAAAGAAGGCAATTCGAGACTCGCTGTAGTATACTAACTTCGCAGCCTTAGACTGAGGTCTATTTGACATCTAACTGATGCACCTAGAATCACGGGATGGCCTTCAGCCACTCTCTAACAAGTAGCTTTTTGCGTGCGTCCAGTGATAGGTCCCCACCTGGGTCTCCAAAAACAGGACGGGACAGGGAGGGTTTTCACCACAAGTGGGTGTCAGCAACGTCAAATTATTTCTGCCCAGTATCTGGCAACATCGATAGCCTGTGTGTTGCCTAGCAATAGGTCTTGAGGTGTGCAGCTTGTTGGGCACATGGAGCAGGATTTAGGTGTGCGGCGGTCTGCAGGTCTCCGCAGTCGCACAATAGTGGCTCTCCGTGCCGAAGAATGCCGTCAACTGTTGAATGTAGGCCTCCCGCATGAGTCTAAATTCTCTTCGATCCTCTGCCTTCCGCATCCAGACTACTCCCGCTATTATTCTGATGTCGTTAAGCCATTTTGGTCGGCCAACGCTCCATCTGCCAAGTTCTTTTTAATAGATATGGATTATAATTTTAAATTAATTTTATTTAAAGAATTAACAAATTAAAAATATTTGGTTTTGATTCACATTTATTTTAAACGATTACATGTTTCGGCCTCCCTGGAGACCATCTTCAATAATTATTCATTTTAAATAAATTTAAATTAATTTGAAATTATAATTATGCAGTTTCACCAAGTATTGTCAAGTTGATAACCTTAATGTTATAGAAGATCGGATTCCGTCGTTTCCAAGGCCTGGGGGCGTATTTTGAACTAAGAAGCTGCTCAATCTATCGAGACACGTTGTTAGCAATAGGCGGTGACCTGATTCAAGTTTTGGTTCGCGTTCAATGTTGCTCAACTTTGGTGATATAACAGGAACCGCGCTAAAGATGTGCTATAGCCTATTTCCGGCCACTGTTGAACCAAAGCCACCCGTAAAAGTGGTCTCCATCCAACTCATTTCTCCGCCGTTCGCATCCAGGCTACTTCCTTCTATCTTGACTAACGCTCCGTTTGACAGTTCTTCCCCATCGACCATCATCTCTTCGACAAATATGTCCTGCCCATTGCCACTTGAGTGTGCCTATTCTTTCGGTAGCATCCACTACTTGAGTTATTTTTCGGATATCTTCGTTTCGGATTCTATCTTTTAGAGACACTCCTCTCATGAATCTCTCCATGGCACGTTGAGTGACCTATATTTTATGGATAAGACTTGCTGTTAGATTCCACGTCTCTTCGCCATAAGTTAATACTCTAATGATGCATTGGTTAAACCCAAAATGGTAGTATTTACTTAAATACTACTAAACACTGAGCACTTTTTATGAAATAGCTCCTGACGAAGGTGTTATGTCACCGAAATGGGGAGAGTGTTTATTTATTAATTAAAACTCGGTGGTTATATTCGAAGTTTTACTTTTTTTATTTTATTATATAAAATAAAATTAATTAACGTCCTTGCAAGGTTGTTGTGTTGGGATTTTTTTTTATTGAAATGTCACCGAGTTTGTGCTTTAATTTTTCAAGTATAGTCACGTCCGTCGGGCTAATCGATCATGATGATGGCGATTGCGATAATTCAACATTACGTATGCAGGTGAGTAATGAATTTTATTGCACCTGAGCGTTGTTATAAGTAGACCAAACGTGATGTTATGTAAATATTATTAAAACGAATATATTAAATCGGGGACATTTGGTATAGCACCGGCATACGAAGAGAGATACGTCGATTTCTAATATTTCAACCAACTGATACCTATATTATGAGTATATGCACATATATTCGTGAATGCTTAAACTTCTACGTTCCGGATATGTTCACCCGTGCTCGTAGCCATCCATTGTTTTCCATCCCAGTTGGTACTTGTGGAGCTTCGAGCACTCAACTATACTATACTATTACTGTATTACAACTTCAATGGCGCTTTTAATTGACCTACCAGCACAACTCGATCATTTTCTTACATTCTTTTTATCTTTTGTTGATGTTATTGTGCTTTCCTACATATTGGAAAAATTGTTTCAGTCCAATATCTAGCAACATCGATGGCCCGTGTGTTGCCCAGCATTAGATCTTGGGATGTGCAGCTAGTTGGGCACATGAAGCAGGATCTTAAGTGTGAGCCGGTCTGCTTTTCTGCCGAAGCATTTCTCGCCGCTCGGGGTTGTTATTTCATCTTCCAACTCTAGTTCTTAATGCTTAATTCCATGATGTGCTATTATTTATCAGACGTTGCACTTGTATGAATTCTGAATCAAAGGTGGCTGCCGTTTCAGTCAATCCGAAAAGTGTCCCTGCTTGAGAACCACTGTCGTAGGGAGTGTCGCAGGAGTGTCTCCACATGGAAGGTCGCAATTACTAATTTAAAAATTTCGCATTTTTACGCATCTTATCGGACTTTGAAATAATAAATATTGAACATCCCTGACGTGCGTTTTAAAGCGTTTTTTTTTAAATATTATCGATACAGGATGTTTGCTCACCACCGAATGCGGACGATATCACACACTGATTCATAACTTGTATTGAAATATAATAATCATTTTTATCAACAAAAAAAATCCTTATCGGGGACTTGCCCACGTTAAAATTTATAAACGCGTCCTATTTACATTACATTTTAAATGTCATTTGAAATAATATGATTAACTTTTTATTTAAATGTTTTCATGTTGTATGGCCTCTGCTTTGGAGACTGCAGTTTCGACTAACTCGTAGAATTCTTCAATCCGTCACTGTCAAGAGAAAACTGTCTCTCAATCAGTATCTGTCAAGAGTTGTCTCTTGACAGTGACGGATTGAGGAAGGCTACGAGTTGGTCAAAACTGCAGTGTCCTAAACAGGCCAAACTCAATGTGATCCGTGTAAAAACAAGGTGAAACGTAAACATTTGTTAGTAAAGATTTATAAACGATTACATGTTTCGGCCTCCCAGGAGACCATCTTCAATAATTAGTATAATGGACCATCATCAATAATACTTGTAATACTTATTGAAGATGGTCTCCAGGGAGGCCGAAACATGTAATTGTTTTAAATAAATGTGAATCAAAAGTAAATATTTTTAATTTGTTATTTTTTAAATTAAAATTAATAACATGTATAAAAGTATTAATTGTTTTATTAAATAAACATAATATTATAAAAATATCTTCACTGTAATTTAAAATTATTACTTTACTTTGTTGGCTTATATAATACGTAAATATTTTTGATACACGTGAATGATATTGAGCAATGAACTCTGGTACATATAGCTTATATACGTTGCAGGTGTTAAAGTTATGTGCTACCTGTTAGTGTTTGGTTAACAACTGTTTAGGTGTTTGAGAATGGTGTTAGTAAATGAGAGAGGGAGGGTCGATGACATGGATTTTTAAAATAAATATAACTGGATTGAATTCTTCACACAGTCCAGACGTGAAGAAAATAATCACGTATCTACGTGGAAATAAATAATGTATTTAACGAAAAAAAAATTTTTTTTTCTTCTTGTATCACCGCGAATTACCGTATACAGTTATGTCAATTGCCATTATGTGGCCTTGTCCTTAGACATCTCTGCATCCTAGGTATAGAGATGTCTGTCTCTTCATCCTCCACATCCAGTGTTACCAAAGAAGGCAATTCGAGACTCGCTGTAGTATAATAACTTTGCAGCATTAGACTGAGGTCTATTTGACATCTAACTGATGCACCTAGAATCACGGGAAGGCCTTCCAGCCACTCTCTAACATGTAGCTTTTTGCGTGCGTCCAGTAACTGGGATCTGGCTCTCCAAAAACAGGACGGGACAGGGAGGGTTTTCACCAAGCGATCTTCATCCTAAGCTACATCTGAAACACAAATGGTTCATGACGAGCTCCAGGGAAGGAGCCTAGTGACTTGGAGAGACGACGTTGTATGTATCTTTAATTTTTTTGGGTGGTTTGTTAGTATACTCGCAGTAAGCTACAGGCGGTGGTATCCATGTTTTTATCCGCGTACAATGTCGCTTGACTTCGGTGATGGTACGAAAACCGCGTTTAAATGTGTTTTCGTCTTTTTAAGTCCCCTTGATGTAATCGGGAACCATATGTACCTATGTTCCCTTGTGGATTTCCGGATGCAAAGATGTCTTGGGGCAAATCGTTGCCGACTCCAGATATGAAAAGAAACAAACATTTTGGTCTAAATGTCACATATTTAAAATCGCTGCAAGGAAGTACAAGATATTAGTTATTTTGGGGCAAACTTATGAAACACTATAAAGTCTAATAAATATCGAATTATCTGGACATTACCCGCCTCACGCCCGCGACACACCGGAGGACAGTTAAGTCTCCTTGACGATGCGCTCATTCAGATTATGATCAGTTAGCAACTGATAAGTCCAGTGGGAGTCCCCTATGAACAATTGTGGCCACTTCACAAAAGAAAGAACCCGTGAAAGAGATTAGAATCGCATTCACGGGTTGTAAAGAGATGGAAGATGGATTCTCTCACCGAAAGTACGAACAAAGATTGCAAATGCGTGGATTTTTTTTTAGTGGTCACAAAGTCTGTATGCCTGTTCGGGTCGAGGCGATTCCCTCGAACCGCATCGAAAATGGACTCCTCTTTCTAACGAGAGGAACTGACAGTCCCAGAGAATGTGCTCTGAGGTCTGGAAGGGGGCGCCACATGGGCATATCGAATTATCGAGGTAAATCTTCTTCTTTCCCATATCCGTTCCATATAAGGAGCATATGGCCACCATAAATTGTTGCCACTTAATTCTGTCACCTGCCATTCCTCGTTCTAGGACATATCTGTCAAATCATCCGATTTCCTTAAAAAAAAAACCGATTGACAAATAAGCCTCTGCTATGAAGGTTGTTAGGATTCCATATATGTACTATATGTTTCCAAGTTGGTAAGTTAATACTCTAGCTTTTTTTCTTGAGTATAAAACCTTTTAAAAATAGGATTGTATGCATCATAAAAACATGTTCTAGGGCAGGTCTTGCTATTGGAACCGAAGCCTAATTGTTTTTTCGCTCTTTTTTGCATTTTTATTTTTTTCGTTTTTCGTTCTTTTTATCGTTTTTTTTTTGCGAATATCGTCAGCACAGTGAACTCGAGGACTGTTTTGATTTGGCGTATATACCTGATTGCTTAACGCCTCTTCTTATTTGCTAATTTGAATATCTTCTGACCGGTGGCGTAAACTTTGGCGACCACTGGCGTAACCAAAGTCGCGACAGCTAAAGATCTGCAATCATTATATCAGCTTCTTGACATCAATCAACCAGGGCGACCATCTTTGACAATATTAAACCAAAAGAAATTGCCGAATGCAAGCGCTGTCCTCCTTAGGCCACCAAAGTAAAGCAACATTGCACATGGAGCATAACTCGAATGCTTGACCACCTGTTGCTTACTGCGTGTCGTCGCTTAGGTTGAGCTGCGACTGAAAAATCAAAAGCAGGAGAGCACAACCGGTCAAGACCAGTGCACTCTTATCATTTGCACTGTTTGTGTGTGGTTTAAAAAGATTGCGAGTTTGTGTTTATCTGTTTCTTGAAGAGATCCAGATTGTGTCTAGTAAGGAAACACAGACTCTGGAAAAGTATTTCAAAATTTACCGTCGGCATTTAGGAAGGAGCTTTGGAATCTGTCAGTTCTCGGCCGACACATATTAACTGTGTATGGTTATTCGGCAAGTGTAAGACGAGTTTGTCGGTTGTGGGTGGGTGCAGGAGAAATATTTTATTTTTTATTTCGTTCAGGAAATCAACGTCCGTGGTAATGATGTTATTGTGTTCCATTGAAGACAGGGATATATAGTCCAAATTAATTTAAAAAATTATAAATGAATGCATGTATCCCGTTTATTTATTTTTTCATGGTCACCTTTTTATTTACAGTATTAAAAATTGTGGCACTGCTTTTAATTGTTTAAAAAATGAGCATTGGAAAGATTTTATTTTTATTTTAAGCAATTTCACAGAAATTCCCACGGCCCAGTGAGCACTGTCGCAACGTTCATTATCATTTTCTTCTGAGGTTAATTTTTTGAATGTATTTTTTTTTAAATTTCATCTCTAAATACGCGACAACCGGGTCGGCGTGAGACTGACGCTCCCGCACCCGTAAAATGACAGCCGTAAATTATCAATTGATAATGAATGCCGTAAGGCAGAGCTCCGCAACCTTTTCTCATCTACGGCACACCACAGTACTTCTTTGGATTCTGCGGCACACCAAAGTTCTCACCTTGAATACCGCGGCACACCAAAAGCCAAAAATAGATATTAATTTGATCAATTTCACTTTTTTAAATTTAATTTAGAACTTAATAAAGCAAGTACCCGTTGTATGTCTACATAAATAGGCGATAGGCGCTGGGAGCTTGAGGACCAATGTAAAAATATTTATTTATAATATTGCCTTATTTGATCGCGGCACACCTGTATCGGCTTACGGCAGACCAGTGTGCCGCGGCACACCGGTTGCGGAGCACTGCCGTAAGGTATGGGTTTGTGGTAAAGCGACTGCTTACCATACCAAAGGTCGTTCGTTCGATCACTGATGAAGATTTCGTTAAAAAATATTTATTTTAATTGATTACTAAGTTCTATAAAATACCGCCGGTTGATGTGAATTTCATTTTTCGCCAGTAACATGCTAGTGATAGTCTATACATAGACAAAAGTTGTCTCTTAAATACCAACCATTCACAGTGAAATCTTCTTAAAAATAGATGATGACATTCTACATGTATCGTTTAAGCCTTTAAAATGGTAAGCAACACACTCACATATGAGCTTTCTCTACCACCGTCGGTATTCTCCTGTATTACACATTAATCCAATCCAAGCGGTCACCATCCAAGTAAGTCCCGCGATTAACGTTGCTTAACTCGGGTGATGGAACGAAAATCTTTGTTACAACATGATTTAGTCTTAGATCAATTACGTACTCGGACACAGTGCAAACTCCAGAAGGTGTGACAGGGTGTGCTTCACGCTGCAGTCACATTCTGTCGGTCCGCTGTAAAACTGCTAGGCTTTCATTTGTGTCCTCGTCTTGCATACTCTGTTCCGAAATCTGTTAAGGGACCTTCATATATTCAACCCCTGGTCGTGTCCAGGGCTAGGTTCTCTTTCGGGGCAATCCAAGTATTCCCCTCAGTTGCGCTTCTCCACATGTTCAGTGTGTGATTGTGGAAGCCCAAGGTCTTAAAGAGTCAGCTGCTGCAGTATCCGAGGCATATTCAGACTTATCCCTAACATACAGGTATATGTACCAAGTGAATTTGTTTGTTTTTAGGGTTTTAGAGACAGGTGCGGAAATTCACAGATATGCCACCTGTCCTTCCTAATGCAGTGGTTTGTAACCTTTTAAAGCCACGGGGCAATAATTTAAAAATATATATTATTGCGAGCACAAAACACTGTGTAGTTTAGCATCTCACCATAACCCAATGCAGCCGTTTAATAAATTTGCAAAGTAGGTGTTTGCGTCGAATACTTACAGTACGATGATTTGACTTTGTGAAGAATGACAAGGTGAGAAAGCGGACAAGGTAGCCTTCCGTACTACAGCCGGTCAATAAAACGAAGGTGAACCTGTATATCTGCATTTTTTTCTGTAAATTTACTATTTCATACATTTCTTCTTTTCTATTTTACGTTTTATGCTACGTATTGACACAGTACAAGTGTGTCTAAGACGTTATGTTACTTATATTTTAAGCATTCACTTTGAAATATATTTTAATTTTGGTTTGCAGCATCAGAATATTGCATCTCGTGCATCTCGATCTCCATTCCTCTTGGTCCTCCGCAACCCTCTTCAGCTCAGCATAAGAGCTAAAATTCATGTCCTCGAACACTTGCTGCAAATACTTCCGTCTAGGGCGCACTCTACAGTTTCTACCCTCAACCATCCCCTCCACAATGTCGTGAAGAAGACCATCGTGGCGCATGATGTGACCGATCCATCGGGCTCGCCTCTCTGATATCGTTCTTATTAGGTGCCTATCTTCCTTGACTATGCTGAGAACCTCATTGTTCGTGACGTGGTCTCTCCAGGAAATTCCGAGAATTCTTCTGTATTACCACATCTTAAAGGGCGAATACGAAATATTCATCCATTTAATATTAAATGGATAAATATTTCGTACTTGTTAACCTGATGGGAACTGATGAAGCCTTGACTGAATGTGGAACTGTGGTCTCACAGCAAGTGCTTGAACATTGCTCAGTGTGATCTATGTTGAAACAAAGTACGAAATATGTAACTATTCAATCTAAGACGTTACACTAAAATAATGCGAATTATAAATTGTACGTCTCTCTCGTTCTTGATTCAGCGGATATTTGCTTACGTGTGCGCGAAAAGGATGCAACGTTCATATACACACTCCATAGATACATGTTACTTTATTGTGTGTGTATGTGCGTATGTGTGTGTGTGAGTGTATTGCACACAGATGCTGTTAGGACCGGTCCTTGGTCCCATCGCAAGTACGTGCATATGGCGGGCTGACCGGTCTTCGGCCGCATTCCTCGGAGCCGCAGATTCCGGCGAATGCTGCATGTGCAGCCGTATAATGGGCTCGGAGAAAAGCCTCCCGCGCCGAGAATGTTAGGGAAAAAAGTAAAAAATCGAAACAGAAAAAAAATTAAGAAAAATAATTCTCATCTGCAACTTAAACAAATGATATATATAAAAGATTTTTTAGAATTTATTCCACATATTTTTTTTGACGACATTTTTCAGCCAGGTCAGATGGGCCTTGTCAAGTCAATTAGTTAAATGTTAGTTGGCTCTATATAAAGCAAAGAGTGAGCGAAAAGGTGGATATGAATTGTGTGATGTATATGTGGTTTAGGAAATCATTAATGTAAAGGTTAGATATGCTTTCTCCATATCTGCTCCATATCTTGAACATGTGAGCACCAAAAATTGCCAGCATCCAGTTTTGTCACATGCCGGCGGGTAAAGCTCAATGGTCAAAGTGTTTGCTTTGCAAGCCAAAAGTCGTCGGCTCGCTCCTTGGCGGAGATTAAAAAAAAAGGATTTTCAATCGATTTCTGAGCTCTAAAATACCCTCGGTTGGCGTGAATTTGACCACGAAAGTGGTCCCGTGAAGATCACTCATTCATATTAAATTCCTGTAATAATAAAGGATGATGCGTGAATTTCAGGCTGTAGTTTATGACGTTGGCGGATCAACATTCCACATGCTGCGCTTAGCCATATGCACTCATGGTAAGCGTCATAGAATTCCACAGATGACAATTCAGTATTGCTATCACCGTCTGTCGGTATTCTCATGTATGTGTTTACATAAAGTTCTCAGGCTTCTGTCCTGAAGGTCGTCGTGTAATGAGATGTCTTGGGACAAGGAACGTACAATGGCAACACACAGAACACAGAAGCGGCAATTTTTGAAGACTATATGTTCCAGATATGTGACGGATAATGTGTTTTTTCGTTAAAAACGAAATTACTTTCCGAACAATTTAATACAGAGAGCGGCAAAAATAGCTCTCTAAGTCGTGGTGCCCATATACTTCAAATATGGAGCGGATATGCTAAAAAAATGAGCCAAATATGGAGCGAATATTATTAAATCTTAGGTGAATGCTGTATTCAAGGTTAGTAAAGCCATATTGAATGTAAACATAGTAGTTACATAGTCTATTTATTACGTTTTTTTCGATCGATATTTCTTGGTGGAATTCTGGAAGATATGAATAAAAATATTTTTTCAGATTTTAACAGTATCATAAATTAATTATATATTTACTTAGAATTGTACAGCTTCTCCCATCTACTTTTGGCTTATCCACCAAAATATTTTTTGCTTAAATTATCTAGAATTCTTACTTAAGTGCATTTTGATGTAAACGTTTATTGTTTTTTAATGGCAATTTGTAATTATAAATATTATTTTGTTGTGACATCAATGAATTCCTTTATACATCAATGATTTCCTAAAACACATATACCCATCACACTATTCGTATCCACCTTTTCACTCACTCTTTGCTTTATATAGAGCCTACACACATTTTACTAATTGACTTAAAAATGACCATTCTACCTGGCTGAAACATGTCGTCAAAAAAAATATTGCGGAATAAATTCTAAAAAATCTTTTATTTGTATCTTATAGTCTATTTAATTGTTTTTTTTTGCGGTTTCTAATGTTTGTCGCCTGTGTTTGCAATGTGATATAATTTCGCGATTCTCGTTACCTGCCACGTCACTCCACCGACCGCACGGTATTGATTTCTTTTTACCAAGTGCTGTGTTGAGTCATCAAAAATCACACTATATATATGTGCTGTTGTGTACGCAGCCCTTTGTTTGCTTACCGGACAGTGCAGTGCGTATAAAGATCAATGCAAGCTAAAGATTTGATCCACATAACCTTTATAACGAAGATCTCTTCATATTACCATTTGGAACAATCAAATCATAGATATATGCAGTCAGATGCGAATCCTTGATACGTCCCCTTTTAGCGTAAGTTCAATATTTGCTAAAGATTTCCTCCATATACCGTTGTTAATGAGGATCTCTTCATAGGATTCTCTTCATTTTGAGGAATCAAATCATATTTTTTGTAAAATGTTCCAAAATATGCAAATTCTTGATACGATTCTCACTAGCGCACGCTATGGTATTTAAGTCAGTTCAATACAATGTTTTATTAATTAAGAGAGTGAAGCTGTACGCGACAAACTTTTATAGACTTTTTCTTGAGGATGCTTTCTTGTAATAATTATAAACAATTAGATTATACATATTGATATCAGCTTGATATTACTCCTTTAGGCTGATGCCGTAAAGCATAGATGGGCAACCGCCGGCCCGCGGGCCGGATCCGGCCTGCGGAGCTATTTTGTCCGGCCCTGATTCATCTCGGCGAAGTAATTGAGAAATAGATTAGTTAAAATAATGCAGATGACACGGGCGCTTGCAGTGATTCGGGGAAGCTTGTATACGCACCGAAGGATTACGTGCGGGGCCCACCCCCTCCGCGCTACATAATATAATAATATATATTATTATCGCAATGCATCCGATGGTTTGTGTTTCGGCAAAGTTCGTAGGCACGAAATATCCCGAGTGCAGCACACTAATTCCGTCCCCCTCCGCGCCGCATTCCCCTTATTTAGTGTTCACGCGACTTCTGGTCTGGTTTGTTCTGTTTACTGGTGCGTTCTGGCGTAGAAGACAGTTTTGTTTGTCAGTTCTGAATATTGTTTTTAAATTTGTGACAATGTCAGGGGTTATGTCGAAAAAAAGAAAAGTTGATGCAGAGTGTCGAAAATTTCAAGACAAGTGGACGGAGGATTATTTCTTTATCCTGAATAAAGGAATGCCCGTATGTTTGCTGTGTAAGGGGAGTCCGTATCCGTCAACAAAGAATTCAACTTAAAGAGACATTTTACTTCGAGGCATGCGGATCACCAACAAATAAATGAACAAATTCGAAATGATATGATACAGAAGTTGAAGAAGAACTTGGATACCCAGCAACAAATGTTCAAAAAGCAAATAACGCAGCACGATTGCGTTGTTAAAGCCAACTTTGTTGTAAGCGAAAAAATTGCAAAGCATTCTAAGTCATTTGGTGAAGGAGAATTTATTAAAGAGTGTCTGCTCGACGTTTCAAGTATAATCTGTCCTGAAAGAAAAAAGACTTTGAGAGAATATCTTTGTCGAGACGTACTGTTGTCCGACGTATAGAAATGATGGCTGATGATATCAAAAAAGTTTGAAAGAGGTGATTACTGGATTCGAAGCATTTTCAATTGCTTTGGATGAGAGCACAGATGCCTCTGATACAGCACAATTAGCAATATTTATCAGAGGAGTTGACGTGGACTTCAAAATCACAGAATAATTATTAGCTCTTCAGCCGTTAAAAGGAACGACTACCGGTGAAGATATATTTGAAGCAGTCAACATAGTCTTCGAAAGCTTTGGGATTAAATGGAGTGCACTATCTGGCATATGTACTGATGGTACCCCTGCAATGGTTGGCTTACGGAAAGGATTTATTGGAGTTGTTAATGAAAGAGCAATAGAATTACAGATCCAGCCGGAAAATTTAACAAATTTTCATTGTATTATCCACCAGCAAAATTTGTGCGCAAAATCGATGAAATTCAAGAATGTTATGGATGTAGTAGTAGCAAGCATTAATTTTATTAAGTCACGTGCACTTAATCACCGCCAGTTTAAGGTGTTTTTGGAAGACCTATTTTCAGACTATGAAGATGTGTCTTATTACTGTGAAGTAAGGTGGTTGAGTAAAGGAAACATGTTGAAACGATTCTATGATTTGAGACAAGACATTGCAGATTTTATGGACATAAAAGGAAACACAATCAACCAAATAAAAGATAATCAATGGGTGTGTGATTTAGCATTCCTTGTAGATGTCACAGGATACCTAAATGATCTTAATTTAAAACTACAAAAACAGGGACAATTGGTTCATGAACTGCATAGCCATGTCAAAGTTTTTTTGTAATAAGCTTAGATTTTTGAAAAATCAGATAAGAGGTAAAAATTGTTACCATTTTCCTAATCTATCAAGGCATACAAACATCACATATAATTCTTATGGAGATGAACTGAAGGCACTAATAGAGCAATTTGATACGAGGTTTGCCGACTTCCAAAACAAAGACTCAACATTCGCTATATTTGCTCGTCCGATGGATGCTGATGTAAATAATGTGCCAGCAAATTTACAGATGGAACTTATTGAGCTTCAGGGGATTTAGCGCTAAAATCACAATTTGGCAAAGTTACTTTGACGGATTTTTATAAATTATATTTGGTGGAAGAAAATTATACAAACTTACGTAGATTTGCAAGAAACATCATTTGTCTTTTGGCAGCACGTATACATGCGAACAATTTTTTCGAGGATGAAGTACACCAAATCGAAAATTCGAACGAGGATAACAGATGAAAATCTCGAAAATTCGATGAGATTATCATTAAGCAATATCAACGCCAATATTGATAGTCTCGTAATTCAAGTACAAAGTCAATCGTCACATTAAATTTTATAAGCAATTAATGTCGTTCATTATATAAATAAATAAAATATGCAAGAAGTAGCAATGTGTTTTATTCAATTTAATATTACCTTAATATAGTTAATAATTTGGTCCGGCCCTTGACACGGAGATAGAATGATAATGTGGCCCCAGACCTAGGAAAGGTTGCCCATGTCTGATATAAATAAATAAAATATGCAAGAAGTAGCAATGTGTTTTATTTAATTTAATATTACCTTAATATAGTTAATAATTTGGTCCGGCCCTTGACACGGAGACAGAATGATAATGTGGCCCCAGACCTAGGAAAGGTTGCCCATGCCTGCCGTAAAGCCTCGAAAAACGATCTTTTGTCTCTTATTTTCTTCGCTCGCCTGACATGCACATATAATGTTTTTAATCGTATAATGTTGCACGGCGCTTGCATGCGCCATCTTGTTTGTTATGACAGTTGGTCCATTTCGTGTCGGCCACTGTCATATTTACTTCGCGAGTCCGCCGCTAGGATTTGGCGGCGCCATAGGTCATAGGCGCGCGGGCAGCCGCAACGCGCCCGCCATCGTTATAAGAGCGCCTAAGAGCGTCCCTATAACGGGCGACGTTATTGACAAATAAACGAGTAATATGTGAAACAGAAACAAGTGTTTGTATTGTGAACCTGATCCTGCGTCCTTCATCTAGTTAATCGATGTCCTAAATTGAAGAGGAGGATATCAATATATTCTTTGCAGTTACAAAATATACACATCCTCGATACGTTTCCCACGAGCGCACGCTTTGGCAATTGATATCAGTTCAATACAAAGTTTATATTTATTAAAATTAAAAAAAAATGGTTTTACATTATTACTATGCGAATTACAAACAAGATTAGATGAAGCGACGAGATAAAAAATAAAATAAAATATAGGAGTCTATTCCATGGCGGCCTCGTTAACCGCGCGCGTTATTCCCACGATATACTTGATGTAGTTTATCAGCAGGGGATCGTCAAAGCCATGCAGCAGCTCAGAAAGGTCTTTCCAAAAATGGCAGGCGACACACATTTAGAAAATGTCTTACAGTCCGTTCTTCTTCGTAGTATCAATCCGGTGGATTGGTTTGCAGCAACAGAATCTTGCATCTCGATCTCCACTCTTCTCGATCCTCTGCAACCCTCTAGCTCAGCATAAGATCTACAACTCATGTCCTCGAACACTTGCTGCAAATGCTCCCGTGTAGGGCGCCCTCTGCAGTTTTTACCCTCAACCATCCCTTCCACAATGTCGTGAAGACCATCGTGGCGCATGATGTGACCGATCGCCTCTCTGAGATGGCTCTTACTAGGTGCCTATCTTCCTTGGTTATGCTGAGAGCCTCATTGTTCGTGACGTGGTCTCTCTGAGAATTCTTCTGTAAGACCACATCTCAAAGGTCTCTAGTATTTTTTTTATCATCTGTCTGTTATATCCTAGGATACCGATTATCTATTATTCTCGGATACTGTGGTCTTCTCTTCAGGGCTGTTAGGATTTGCGCATAATATGCACTCGGAGGAGCTCCGTGTGCAGAGACGATTCGGGACGAGGCAACGATCATGATGGCTTAATCAAAGCTTTATTACAGCTATCAGTGGCGACCTTATGTTCCAGCTAGATAGCGGATGTGGAAAAAGAAAAATAGATAGAGGCTTGCCCATCGCCAGAGAGAACGGATAGAGCACTTTGTAGTACATAATTAGTAATTACAATGACTTTCATAATTAAATTAGCGGACATAATCGTTAGTGGCGGCCATGTCTGTAATTCCCGGTTAATCGTTCTCGTTAGAAACGCATGCAGGAGAATGCAATCAAAAAGAAAAGATGCCTACGAAGACATTTATTTCCTTTACATATTGATATCCTCCTCTTCCATTTTAGGACATCGGTTTACTGGATGAAGGATGCAGGATCAGGTTCACAATACAAACACTTGTTTCTGTTTCACATATCACGTCGCGGCGCGTTTCGACTGTCTGCTCGCTCTCACATTTAGGCGGTACCAATCGCCAAGATGACAGTTGTACCAACTGACAATGGGCCGACTGTCATAACAATTATTTTGGCGTATGCAAACACCGCTCAACATTATATAATTAAGCTAACATTCGATGTAGATGTCAGGCAGGCGAACAAAAACAATAGACAAAAGATCGTTTGTCGAGGCTTTACGGCATCGGCCTTAAGGAGCTATATCAAGCTGATATCAATATAATGTACTCGGTTGAACTCTGGAGAAAGTGAGGAGCATGGTAGCTTCCATACTTTTGTGGCGGAAGTTCGTGACGACCATATGTTCCAGTTAGGGTAGGGGACAACCATATTATGATAAAATTTATCCTTCTTAATGCCGAGACGAAAAAATCATCGAAATCATCACAACAGTTCTCGAGGCATCATATCTTTACGCATTCGTTCAATACAAACTGTATGAGAATAATAATTCACTTCATATTTTTCCCGTGTTTTTCATTTTTCTAATAGTTATTCTCCCAACCTTTGCCAATGCAGATCTAACAAATTAAATATAAAATAATCGGTTCAGCCGTTCTTGAGTAGTAAATAGTGTAACTAATACGACATTGTTTAAAATTGTACAAGATTTGGCTTGCGTCCAATATTGCTTAAATTTAGTGATCTAACGAAAACCACGCTTATGTATGAAATGTTATGTCGCTGATATACCCAGTATCATATAAATTTAATATCAACTCGATACAGCCCTTGAAGGCTGGTGCCGAAAAGCCTCGATATACGATATTTCGTCTCTTATTTCTGTTCGATCGCCTGACACGCATATTTAAATTTTAGGTTTTACGGGCACCATTTTGTTTCTTTGATTCTGACAGCCGCTACTTTGTCATGTGAAAGCGGGTAGTTCTCCAAATGACCGATAAGTGGTCTTTGAGCGCTGTGACTGTTCCTCCGCGGTCCGAGTTACTTTCTGCTCGGGCACCGTCATGTTAACAACGTTCATTATTTGTGTCCCGCGAAGAATATCGAAGTCTTTTATTTAAAATAATTCTTTGCTTTGTGACCTGCTCTGAGACAGAGAATTAGAAAAAAAAAAAAATTAATTTTCAATGTATAATATAATCGTGTCGGAAACAAAAGGTCATATCCTGTCTGCCCAAAAGTGGGCGACGTTGATGGCGTTACTCCCGGCCATCATCAGGTCTTCCTGAATGCAGTTACTCGGACACAGCGCGCGCTCCAGAAGGTGTGACAGGGTCTGCTCCACGCCGCAGTCACATTCAGTCGTTCCGCTGTAAAACTGCCAGGCTTTCATTTGTGTCCTCGTCTTGCAAACTCTGTTCAGAAATCTGTTAAGGGACCTTCATATATTCCACCCCTGGTCGTGTCCAGGGGCTAGGTCCTTTTAATAACTAACTTTTCAATGATTCGAACTGTGATCTTTTGCATGACAGTCTATCTCGCTTATGCTCGCTTAACTGCCATTTGTCTATCAAAGCTATATCAACTCTCGGGCATCGCCCCACCAAACATACGACGAGAAGTTACTACCAAGTAGGAGCTCACCAAAGCAACCCACGACGCACTCCACCCTATGTTTGGGTATCAAAAGATAACCACACGGCTCAAATCAAGAAAAAGTTTCCTACAGTCGACAACGGAAATGGTGATACCTGAGGCCACCCTGCGGCTGAACATGTGGAGAAGCGCAACTGAGGGGAATACTTGGATTGCCCCGAAAGAGGACCTAGCCCCTGGACTTGACCAAGGGTGGAATATATGGAGGTCCCTTAACAGACTTCGGACCGGAGTTTGCAAGACGAGGACACAAATGAAAGCCTGGCAGTTTTACAGCGGACCGACTGAAGGTGACTGCGGCGAGGAGCAGACCCTGTAACACCTTGTAGAGTGTGCGCTGTGTCCGAGTGGCTGCGCCCAGTAAGACCTGATGATGGCCGGGAGTATAGCCATCGACGTCGCCCACTTCTGGGCAGACAGGATCTGACCGTGTTGTTTCCGACACGATTATATATATATATATATTTGTCTAGGCATGGGCAATAATCTCTGGTATTTATCCGAGAGTGTGTCCGCTTATCGGGGGCCGTGGAAACCTCCTTATACCACCGGTTTCGGACGCTGCCTCCGTGGGTTACGAGCAGAAAGTGCTCAGTGACCACTCTCGATACAATATCTAGGTCGATCAAGTCTCCAATACCACCTTTCTATAGCGACGATAAATAATTGAGACTTGTTACTGCTTGCGTCGATCAAATGTGTCTGCCGATATATTTTTTCAGAATTAATTGACGCGTATAAAATTTGATGTATAATTGTATGTGTATATTGAATTGATCACCTGGGATGGCAGAACAAAAAGAGAAGTCAACAGTCGCACACATCAAGCAAGGCTAGCTTTCAATAAAAAAGCAAAAATTCTTGAGTCAAAGTATATTAATTTAAGGCTCCGCAAGCAACTTGCCAAAACATTTGTTTGGAGCATCTTGATGTAAGGTTGTGAGACATGGTGAAAGTGATAAAAAAAGATTAGAGGCCTTTGAGATTGGTCATACAGAAGAATTCTCGGAACTTCCTGG